>JALJCO010008142.1:0-451077 GCA_023101725.1 Atherinomorus stipes | reverse complement strand
GCGTGAGGCGTTTGAAAACTTTTCACGATACAAAGAAACCCACTGAACTGTTGCTGGTCAACATGTGTGAGCATTTCATGTTCCAAACTGGATGTGAAACATTTTAATGCACTTTAGAACAGAGGAAAGTGTGGACGCACACAGACTCTGGCAGAGTGGGGGGACACACGCTCTCAGCGAGCTGCTGACCCAACCCCTTTGATTTATGACCTTCCCTCTACACAAAAGAAGCTAAAGCTAAGCTATGCTTCTACTCCTACATGTGGCTACATGTTTATTTGATTTTGCATGCATAAATAGCGCTTGAACGTTCATTTTTGAAAGGCCTTCGTGGGCAACAGTGTTGCGTATTCCAACATTAGTTGACCTGCACTGAGTGTTAGATAATTTAACTGCGTATTCCAGTAAATTAATCTACACCAGACACTCCGTTAGCTGGCTAAGATTAGCTACCTTGGTCTGCTAAGGCCGTGACTCCCCAAGGAGAGGAGACGGTTGGAGGTGCAATAAAAACCCACTGCAGCGTATTCCTGCAAGTGATTCATTTAAAGAAGAAGTTGCTTCTTTTTAATCCCTAACAGACACAAAGAGGTGAGCAAGGGGCAGATTTAAATCTGAGATTATTGGCTGTAAGAGCATTTAGAAGATTTTACTCAATTCACGCACTGGAGGAAAGTGCTGATGAACAGATCAAACAATTAAAAACGCTTTGATCTTTGAACAGTTGAAGAAATTGCTTGAGAAGTTTGACTACCTAAACAATTTCATTTTGGAAGATTGTTTTCTGCTCTTTACCCACAGAGTAAGAGAGTGTGTTAATCTTTGAGCCTCTTGAAACTTCTAAGAAAGTTTGCAAGCTACTTGTTGTGTTCTGAGACCATCAGACAGATCTGAGTGTCGCTGAAGGAAGCCACTCTTCCAACCACAGTCGTGTTAAACAACAAGGTTTCACCTGCCAAATTGGAACATCCAATTCTGGAAATCCTTTTGAATCATGCTTGATTTCACTAAGAACACGTTACCTGTTCATGCAGGTAAAATCCTCAACACTGACCACAGTAACGTAAATCTGATCACGGATCAGAAACGACCCACAGATAAAAGTCTGACCAAAACCTTTGGTTGCTTATCTGTTGTTTTTCTGGCGCGTTTTAAACAAGTCCACCATGCAGTGGAGAACGCAGGAAGCAAATTTAAAGTGCAAGTCCAGAAATTTTCACAGCTGAAGGAAGAGAATACATCTCTCCAGCACAAGTTTGAAATTCTGGAGAAAGTAGTCAGTCAAAACCAGACTCACATAACTGAACTAACAGATCAGTTTACTGAGACTAAGAAAGAGAATAATAAACTTCAAGAGGAAAACAGGGAGCTTGAACAATCGCTCCAGAACTGCCAACAGGAACTGGCAGAATCTCAGACTGAGCTGAAGGAGCTAAACCAGATTCACGAGGAATCGCAAAGCTCTCTTCAGGAAGCTCAGAATGAAATCCAGGACTTGAAACTGGAAATTTCTGTTTATGACAAACATCTCAATGATAAACAGACACGAATCCAGCTGCTGCAAAGACAGCTAGCTGAAGCTAGAGATGAGCTAAGCTCAGCTTATCAAGACCAAGACCACTTATCAGAGGAACTGATAAGAGTCAGAAGAGAACTGTTTCAGTCTTCTGAGGCTGAACACAGACCAGGAAGTCAGAGCATCCTCTGTGATGACAGAGAGGATCTCCTCAGTAACAGGAAGTCTCATGAGAATTCTTCTTGTCCACATTTACCTCCTGTACCACATATTCTTCCTCTAGATCCCAAAACATCTCCAGATCCAGGTGGTACCTACCAGGCTGATGGGCCTGCAGGAGCCAGGACTCACCAGGCTCCCACAGATAAAGATCTTTTCAGAATTGCTCAGAATTTGCCAAAATTGGAAACCACATTTGGCAAATTCAATGACATCCGAACCTATCTGAATGACATCAGCTTCTACCTGCAAAGGTTTCCAAAGGCTTCTGTTAGTGACAAAATCTTCCTGATCAGACTAACAGCAAGTAATGATGTCAAGAAGTTCATTGAACGCCAGACAGATGCGGTCAGAAATGACTTTTCCCTCCTCTGTGAAGCTTTGGAGAGAGAATTTTCTGAAGAAGCAACTCAATCAGGTTTGAGTTTTGCCTTGAACACAAAACAGGGCAGACAAGAACCACCGAGCCAGTTCTACCACAGACTCCTCAGAGCTTACTTTGGTTTGCGTAATGAGGAAAATATAGATGAAGACCAACACTTCAAAACAATTTTTCTCAATAACCTGCATCCTGCCACGAGCCGTCACTTGGGCATCGTCGCAAATCCTTACAATGCTACAATCCGAGAGTTACGTACGTGGGCTGATTTAGGTTTTCAGAAACACCTGCAAACTAAACACTGCAAACTTGACACTGTGCTGACTGCTGAGTCTTCTCCCACGGAGCTGGTAAACAGGCCTCTGATGCAGCCACTTACAGACCTAAGTCAAAGTCCCGTCAGTCCAGTAAGAAACAACCTTACTCACAAGCTGAACATTACAGGTGAAGAGCCTTAATCTCAGAGTTAAGTCTCAATTAAGCATTCACAATCTGTACCTGAATGAAAATTAAACAATTTTCTCCAGGTTTGATCCTAACTTTAAGCTTTCACAGCGAAGTTTACCATCCAGACTTCTCCCACAGCTGACTTCACACACCTGATTTCAACAAGTGGGGGAACAATGAGCTAAAATTTACTGTATGTAACAGCAGAAGTTTGATTTCACATTGAATGTGCTCACATCCAGTTGCAAATTTAAGCTCTATTTACACATGGACCCATGCATGACCTATTAGAGGATATTAATCGTTATTATACTGTAGTGTAGTTAGAAATGAAAACTTCTTTTCCTTTCCTCTTTCTATGTTTTAATTCTTAATCACTTGAAGCAGTGTTTTGACTTTTCTTTTGTAGATTTAAACCTTTTAAAGTTTTTTTTATAGCACACATTTGTTCATTATTATTTTGATAATTTAGACTTTAACCCTTAGTCCTGAATAGATGTTTAACTCTTAAGTTACTTTAGGTGTACGAATAGTGCATGCATATCCTTTTGTCGACTTTTATTTAGTTTTCTTATGATTTAGTGAATCCATTTCTTGATGACATCAGTCATATGGAAAAAGCAAATTGAACCTGCAAGAATCATCGCTGCTCCCTTTGGACCAATTCATCTGTGATTACGATCTCCTTCTTAACTGAACATCGTAATCAAGTGGGGGAATATGTAGTGATCTCAAGCCCAAAGGTCTCAGCAAAAGGATACACACATCTAACCAAATATACTTTGGAACACATACTGATTGATAAAGGCCACATTTGGATGTTAAACAGAAGTCCCAAGGAGGAATTTTGTTCAGAGAAGGACCTTCTCTGAGTAATCACTAATTTATGGTCCTGAGAGCAACTCAGGAGAGGACCTGCATTTTGGCAAAACAAACAAAGGCCAATGGTTGAACTTTGAACCCATCCTCCAAACTTGGAGATACTCCTTCACAGTATTTACGACCTGCTATAAATTGGTTCTGTATAGCCAATTTTGTAATGTGTTCTCAACATCCAAGAACTGTTTTATATTATCAGGAAAGTAAGCTCATGTTAATCTCATGATGAAGACTTTTCTTTTGATATGCAACATGACATACTTTGGTGATTAGAAACTACATGTTTCTTCTCCTAAATTCACATCACATGCATTCCAGGATTTGCTGCATAAAGGTGAAGAAAGAGACACTTTACCCAACTGCTGAAATCCACTTTTATGATAGAAATGGACTTCCTCATATCAAATGATGCCTAACACATGTATTTTCTTTACAGGAATCTTAAGGCATCAAGATTAATCCTGTTTTATCTGTTTAACTGATTTGTTTATTGAATGTCTTCCTTTATTCATATAATTCAGATCTTTGCTTTATTTTATTTTATTGTGTTCATTTTATTTCATCATGTCTGAATAATTGATCCATTTGTACACATGCCTCACTTAGAATTCACAGATGCTTATAACCATTAAGCTGACTGATAGTCAAATGATCATTTGAGATGTGTCTGACTATTGGAGGAAACCTGACTCTGTCAGCTTCCCATTGGCTGACAAGCTGCAAGCCACATTCCACTGCCAGGCAGAGCGCGAAGCTCTGAACTGTGAGAATTGGGGAATTGGAGAGATCTGATGAGAAGAAGAACGAACAAGGCAGAACTGAAGAAACTTGGAACAATGGGGAAAGAATGAGACGACACCTGCTCTGAACTCAGCAGAGTTCAGAACCACGGATCACTCGGGGAGGAGTGATGGAGAGAAGAAGACTTTAACCCAAATCATCTTTACTATCAACCATCCCGTGACATCAGTCCTGAAGCTGCACGTCTCTGGGGAGACGGATGAGAGAGAGAGGACGAACCAGAACCACCACTGAGCTGACAGCCCGCAGAGAGCCGGACAAACTTCCAGGAGATCGGGAAGATCTTTGGGATCCATCCACCCGACAATCTTCCAAAGGATTTGAGGAACAGTCCAGCAGAACCAGGGCGTGAGTGAAGCACCTCAGTCAGACGGAACCTCTGAGGAGAATCCTGATCATTTGCTATGAAATATGATCTGATGTCACAAGAAGTTGGTGATAGTGAATTAATCCAGACCTACGGTTTACCAGACCCAGTTTAACTTTGTTTAGTTGGATTAAGAAATCCTTCCTTCTTTTTCTTTGAACATTTATTAATTAACTGAGGCTTAATTAATTAATGTTTCATCTTCATACCATCTCACATTTCTTTCACAAGATAACTTTTGGTTGATCATCATGCTCACATATTTCTTGTATATATTTTGTACATACATTATCTCATGTAGTTTGTAGACTAGTTAATAAATACTCCGTATTATCTTAACTAGTCGTTGTTTGTGGTTTTTCTGATGTATCATGAAAGGTCACTTCAAGCGAGAACTCATGAAAGCGTCCTGAGACTGATCACTTCATTAAATCAATCTAAGAGTTGATTTAAGACTTTAATGGTTTTCCTTGCTTCCATTACATATCAAATAAGTAAGGTGGTGCTCCGAGGCTGTATTAGTATTGATATTAATAGAAATATTAATATTAATATTAATATCATACATAGTGACGCTATATATATTGTGGTTGCCAAAGCTAAATCACAACAATATATATACTAAAAAAGTCTGTAAATTATGCCAAATGGGGGTATCCGTCAACACACCAGATGTTTCGGCCGATGCCAACACCAGCTAAAATGCAAATATCAGCCTAGATATCAGCCAGCCGATTTATCGGTCTATCCTCAATGTTGAGTCAGCCTCCATGTGGGTGTTTATGGACAATATACATCAGTAAAACATTTAAAGATTGTTTTTTTAATCTATTTTTTTGTCCATATGTTTGCCTCTTTATCTGAGAATTCAGTCATTTTGGATCTGACTGGAAATAAATAAATAAATAAATAAAAATCTCCATTCAATCTTGAGTTAAACCTGCTTGAGATAACTTCTCCAGATTAAAAGAGACACTGTTTCTACCCATGATGCTACATTTTAATTTAGGGCTGGGCGATTAAGGAAATCACGATTATTTTGACTGATATTGAAATCAAAATTAACATACATGATTATTCATTGATCTAAAAAAAGTTTATTGAACCATCAAAACTCAACCTCAAATATAACTTTAAAAAACATAACCAGAAATAAAGTAGAAACAAGCAAAGGAGTAAAATAAGAATATTATATTAAAATAATAATAGCAATAAAATGAATACCCAGTCTAGATTCATTCCTGTTCTCTACTCCCTGCAGTTTGCTTCCTATAACTCCACCAGTCTGTTCACTACGGGATTAATCGTTTTCTTCGATTACAGTGCTTTTTATGATCGTGAGAAGGCAAAAATGAAGTCACGTTCAAAATTCAATTAATTGTCCAGCCCTATTTTTATCTGGTGCATCATTTCTCATCTCTGTTCTTTTTCCATCAAACACTTTATAAGATGTATTTTTTTCCAGCAAAGTGGTGAAAGTTTCACTTTGCTGGAATACAGATGTTTATTTCATGAAAAAAAATGACTACATTGGAGGTATTCAACCTCTTAATGCCAATTCACTGAAAGCTCAAAGATTTGTGTTGTTCGTGATCCTATATGGGCCAGTCTGGGCCAGTTTGTTGTCCCAGTCCACCCCCTGCTTTCCACAGCATGAAAACGATACTTTGTACTGTGGTAACTGGAACTTGAACACATTTAGATATGGCCCCTCAGCTCTTTCCTGAGTTGTTAGCAGCCACAATGCCACCGCAGGTCCTCACTGAGCTCTTGTTTTAGCCACGAAGCAACTGCAGAGCTGCTGCTTTTCACCTGTTGAGCTGATGAATTAATCAGGGCACTTAGGACGCTTAAAACAGCACGAGCATTTAGAATGGTACAGAACATTGACATTTCCCATAGACTGACTATATACCATGAATATGAGCAATTTCACACATGCTGTTTTCATAAAATGTAAGTCAAGCATGAAAAGCTTATTTTTTCACTGAAGATATGTCATTTTTTGATACACATCTATATCCTTTCCAGTCCAAAGAAACACAATGGTCAAATTTCAAGTCTAAATTCTTATTTATTTTAAGTTATTTTACTTTTAAATTGAAATAATTCAGAACTATCGGCATTAGCACTTTGTTGCAGCCTCTGTAATTTCCTTGTACCTACATCATGTCCGTATTTGTGCACTGACAACAACAGCTTTCCATTTCTATTTCCAAATTAGAAAGAGGTATGAACAGTGTTGAGTTTAACTGTTTCAGCAGCGTTTGTCTCTCCATCTGCACGTGGCATATGTCTAAGATTGTGGTCTTATGTAAAATTAAAAACATACTCTTGTGATTTAATCAAGAATTTAATCAGCATGCAGTGTGGATGTGAGAGGAAGGTATGGGAGTGATAACCCACAGACTGAACATGTGTTTAACAGTTAAGTTTAGTTTTTTATTTCCATTTAATCACCTTATTTAGTCATTTTGGCATTGAGTGCAGTGTTGGGTAAATATCAGCTGACTGAATTAGATCATTGGGAGCTTTGTCTGAATGCAACTCAGACACAAGATGTGATCTGATCCATCTCCATCAACAAACTGTAGGAGTGCACTTATTCTAACTGCCCAGATGCTGTGAAACTGGTATCTCTGCATTAAAATGAAGCATGCACCTACATATCAACACCAACACTAAACCGAAAAACCTATAAAGTAGTAAAATGAAGTATTTTGTCTCAGTAAACAGCTAAAAGGATTTAGAAAAATAGTTTAATCCAGTTTACAAAGTTAAACAAACAGAAGTTGAGCTAACAGCACAAGTCTTGGATGATGGTGTTTAAATAAAGATTTTCTGAAAATTTCATGAAAACTCAGACTTTTCCCAGTAATGTCAATTAGTATTTGAAGGTACAGTGAGAATATTTGTACCGCACACAAACTTCAGATCATACCATTGAGTGTTTTAACTGATCCCTGGGCACATCTGTAGTAGAGATGGGTTAAACGAAGAGAATTATTATTATTATTATTATTATTATTATTATTATTATTATTGTAATCTGGTGCTGTGGAGATGAAGAAAAATTAAGACATGATTATAATTATAAATGCAATAATTCATAATCCTCATTTTCTTGCATTACATGTTCACAGTTACTGAAATTATTCAAATCTTGCCTTTAAAATTAAATTCTACTTAAAGATTCATTCTATTCTATTTTGAACATATTGGCATTTAATGCTTCAATATCTACAGTTCTAAAAAAAACATGAGCAAACATTTTTCTTTAACCTTGAACATAATTTTCATTGAGTTTATTTTCTAATTTACAGGTTTTTGTTGTGTTAATCAAACAAAAGTTGAAAACAGTTTCTGATTCTATTTCTTTCAAACTTCCATGTAAAAACTGTCACACAGAAATTCATGTGCATGTGCATTATGAATAAAAGAGTTTATCATTGTTAAAATTATCTTGTGCACAATTCCTAACTATTAATAATTACATTGATTACGGAGGCCTGTACTGTATGTACGCAGCTCTTTAACCCTATAATGTTGGATGTATCATGTGCAGCAGGGGTAGCTAAGTCCAGTCCTCAAGAGCCACTATCCTGCAACGTGCTGCACTTAAATTATCTCATGTGCATATCACTCAGCTCTGCACAGACTTATTAACGAGCCTGGTAATGCATCTAATAGTTGCAGGATAGTGGCTCGCAACAGACAGAAACAGTTTCTGATATAGCAGGAGGCAGAAGACTACACTACAATACTGTACTGTCACATATTGCATGGTAATAAATGTTGCATATGCAATTTTTTTTAGTTAATTCTTTTAAATATATTTTATTAAAAGGGCTGAATAAAGAATAGATACAAATATATAGAATTTTCTCCCCATTTTTTGTTGAGCTGGGCTGTAAAGGTTTAAATCTGATTAAATAAAAAGAAAAGTTTTATATTTTTACCCTCATACATATGTAAGTATGCTCTTTTTGTCATGTATCTATCGATCTTCATGTATCATGCTGCTATTTCTCTCTGAAAACAATTACTGGATAAACATTTTGAATAAAACAGAAATATTTGCGTCTTATAGTAGAGATTTATTTGAATAATCAGTCACAGAATACTCCTGGTTTGCATTTAGGGTACCAAACTTTTTAGGCTGCAACATACACTGTAACATAATCCATTTTATCTTTTTTCTGTACACGAGTCAATGCACAGCAAGTAAATGGTCGTCAGAAGCAGCAGAGGACATACAAACGTGGTTGCTTTGTGCATTTACCAATTCAAGTGTAAAAGCCTTTCCTTGTACTTGATCCAAAAGAGCTTTTACTCAGCCACTTCGTCTCTTGTTTCGCTACCTCCGTTTCTGTCCCCCACTCTTTCCTTCAATGCTGAGCATAAATATGAAACTGATTGATTATTGTTTAAAGGTCTGGCAGAAGTGCAGCTTCTCTTTGTCTTTCTGTCCACACAGGTTTCATCGACCCTTTCTGCCCAAATTTACTCCCTTTTATGGTTGTTGTTTTGAAAGATTTCCTCAGCACTCTCCTGTAGGTGGATATAAAGAGAGTGAGACAGGGAGTTAAGAGAGATGCTAACAGCTGTGAACTTGCTCCAGGGAATTAAGATCAAACCTGAATCCACACTGAAACATTAACAGCCACATATGTTGAATGTGCTTTGACAGTGTGGGGTCCTGTCACTATTGCCCAATTCCAATTCCTATTTTCCCCCCTACCCTGAGCCCTTCCCCCTTGGCCCTCGTTTCAAGGGATCAAATTATTCCCCTAAGAAATGGGACACGGTGCGTACACACCAAACGTGATTTGGCCGTCAAAAATGTGCCTGATGCACAAAGTTGGATGCTGGGTCATTAAAAAGTCAGACGCATAATTTCCTGCGTCTTGACGCCCCTGACATGTGGGAAGGGATGCCCAGCCAAGAGAGGAGCCCCTCCTTTTTCTTTTTCCTGTCACCGGTCTGTCTGCACCATGGCAGATGCAATAGAGAGAGCGGCTCGGCTTAATGTGATAAAGAAAGCAGGGAATGTCGTCGTCGGGCGTCTCTGCTCTGAGTCCAGTTCACCAGATGATTCCAGGTGTTCTGACTGTGATGAGTTTCATCATTTACTCCAGGAGCTGCGTGCTGGCGAGCGGCGCTTTCACCCGTCTGATCCAGTCCAGTTAAACGTCCCGCTGTCCCGATGCGGGGCAGCATTATAAGCCCAGTACATCCCATCAGCACAGCAGGTCATCAAACCACCGTTCAGACACTGGGACCGGACGCAGATCACAGTTTATCCTCCTCTGTCTTCAGAGAGAGAGGAGGTTCCCCTGGTTCTTCTGGGTGTTTCCCGTCCTGTCATAAAATGTGTGTCTGTGTCATGACTTTGAGTTGCTCTGATTGGTTGACGCCCCGCATCAAGACGCCAAAGTCCAGATTTTCCAACCCCGGCCTCTGCCGCCCGTGCCACGCGGTCAAAATATCAAAACTCACCGCAGGGTTTTCAACGCCTCCCTGACGCGCGTCGGCCATTGACTTTGGATGGAAACTTGACGCCCTTAAGGGAATAGTTCACCCTCACAACGATTTCACTTTATTTTCCACTTACCTTCATGGTGAGCAAGACTCTGGAATACTTTTTTAATATTTCAAATGCAGCTGGCGATCAGGACGACTTCTCGTTTTCACCCAACTTTCATATAATGGAGTTCGATTGAGCCCGAGCCAACAAGGTCCTTAGAAGGCCACAAAAAGTTGTCAATTTTCCTCCATACTGCTCGTCCAAAGTAATACAAGTGTCCTGAGTGGGTAGTGTCCATAATTTACTCAAAACTACGGCATTTAGTTTATTTTTAGAGCCTAAATAGAAGTACATCGCATCTCTTGCGCGCGTGCCGATGCGCGTTCATGAAACTACGGAAGACGCGGCAGACGAGATCGCGCGTTCTCTTTTTCTTTCATTTTTTGTTTTAAATCAATATCCAACCCCTCTTGTGTTTGTCCCGGTTCGTCTGCAGCTCTGTTGCTCTTAACACAATGTAAACAGTGAATTTCTTCTTCTACGCTTGTATTATCGGCAGAGTAGGCTCTGAACGCCGAGGCTTCTGTAGTTTCGTGGATGCGCAGGTGCGCGCTCCGTGGAGTAATATATGCTTCTTTTTAGGCTCTAAAAATATAGTAAATGACATCGTTTTGAGTAAATTTTGGACGCTACCCACTCAGGACACTTGGATTACTTTGGACAAGCAGTATGGAGGAATATTGACAAGTTTTTGTGGACTTCTAAGGACCTTGTTTGGCTCGGGCTCAATCGAACTCCATTATATGAAAGTTGGGTGAAAACGAGAAGTTGTCCTGATCGCCAGCTGCATTTGAAATATTAAAAAGTGCTCCAGAGTCTTGCTTACCATGAAGGTAAGTGGAAAATAAAGTTAAATCGTTCTGTGGGTGAACCATTCCTTTAACACCCAAATCGCGTTTGGTGTGTATGCACCGAAAACCCTTCGAAATCCTTATGCGTCACCAACAGTCGTCCGTGGCACATAAACTGAAATCACGGCTGTTTCCGAAAGAGGGCTGGATCTATCAAAGGTTTGTGCGTATAAAAACGTGAGCTATCTCATTTCACATGCAAAAAAATGTACAAACTAATCTATTAACAGTGTGCAAAAAGAGTTCCGTGTTTAAAACATGCTAAATAGCGCCTCTTATCCAAATAGTACTTTTTTCTGCAATAAATATGCAATATGGGGCGTTTACACGCAAATGTGTGTGTTGGAAGGAGAAAATGTAAACATATTAATTTAACACTCGCAAAGTTATTTATCAAACCTGAAAGCAAATTTGCTAATGGTAACTGACTCTATATTCAACATGTTTCAAAAGGAGGTGCAAACGGTCTGTATGCATTATTGCGCACACATGGCAGTTGTCATTGTCGCAAGGAGACATTGAAATGAAGCAAGGAGACGCAGAGAACGCATTTTTCCCCTCTGTGTGAATATTTTTGGAATGAATGAGAAAAAGATCATCAAAACGTATCGTTCATCCAGCATTGCCATTCTGAAGCTGTTGGGGGAACTCCGGATGGATTTGGAGCCACAAGGAGGACCCACTCAATACCGGCAATCATAAAACTCCTTGCAACATTACACTTTTTTGCATCTGGGTCATTCCAGCGTACGGTTGCTGCTAGAGCTGGGATCTCCCAATCCCGTTTTTCAGAAGTGCTGTCCAATGTTCTAAATACTATGCGTCGCCGTATGAGAAAGGTCATTAGGTTTCCACACACTTGACAGTCACTAAATGACAGTTCAACTTGTGCCCCCTGCAGAAAGTGCGCATGTGTATAGGAACCACAAACACACACATTTGTTGAATGTGCAGTGCGTTTGTGATGTCCAGGGCATCATAACCAACGTTGTTGCAAAATATTCCAGGTCAGTTTATGACTCTTTCATTCTAAGAAATAGTTTCATATATACCAAGTTGCGTGATGGAGAGTTTGGAGATGGCTGGCTTGTAGGTGAGTCAAATATGTATATAAAAAAAACATTTACAGGTTTTTGTTGTGTTAATCAAACAAAAGCTGAAAACAGTTTCTGATTCCTTTTCTTTCCAACTTCCATGTAAAAATTGTCACACAGAAATTTGCATGTCGATATGAATTAAAGAGTTTATCATTGCTGAAGATTCTCTTGTGCACAATTCATAACTATCTAATAACTATATTGATTACAGAGGCCTGTACTGTATGTACACAGCTCTTTAACCCTATAATATTGGATGTATCATGTGCTGCAGGGGTGGTTAAGTCCAGTCCTTAAGAGTCACTATCCTGCAACGTCCTGCACTTAAATCATCTCATGTGCATATCACTCAGCTCTGCACAGACTTATTAACGAGCCTGGTATTGCATCCAATAGTTGCAGGATAGTGGCTCGCAACAGACAGAAACAGTTTCTATCTGATATAGCAGGAGGCAGAAGACTAAACTACAATACTGTATATGTCACATATTGCATGGTAATAAATGTTGCATATACTATTTTTTTTAGTTAATTCTTTTATATTTTGTTAAAAGGGCTGAATAAAGAATAGATACAAATATATAGAATTTTCTCCCCATTTTTTGTTGAGCTGGGCTGTAAAGGTTTAAATCTGTTTAAATAAAAAGAAAAGTGTCACGGAGGCCTGTATGTATGCAGCTCTTTAACCCTATAATGTTGGATGTATCATGTGCAGCAGGGGTTGTTAAGTCCAGTCCTCAAGAGTCACTATCCTGCAACGTCCTGCACTTAAATTATCTCATGTGCATATCATTCAGCTCTGCAGAGACTTACCGTATTTTCCGGATTATAGGTCACACTTTTTTTCATAGTTTGTCTGCTTGTGCGACTAACATAACAAAATATACACAATTTAACATATTTTTAAGTATCATTTCATATTGACTGACATGAGCCAAAAAGTAAATATTACCATCTAATGTCAGAACAGGGTGCTCTAAGCTTGTGACGACTATATTCTGCTCCAAGGGAAAAAATCCCAAAATAGCCTCATCTCAGGGGCCGTTCACACGAGGACGATTGCGGGTAAAAACAGCAAACTACTTCATCAGAAGTGCCTTTCATTCACACGGCAATGGCGTTATTCTGGGTTGAAGACGCAAAAATCTGAAGACTCATTCCAAAGTGGAATTCCTGAGGACGCAACGCTGTTGCTCCCTCGTCTGCACGGTCCAAAACGCAGAAATGATGGTGGACCCACAGAACTACTGACGCCGTGTTCACGTGGCATGCCCGTGACGTCACACAATACAGGAAAAACGTCGGTCTACCTAAGCCCAGCGGATCTCCACATTGCGAGCTTGTAATTGAGTGTCGTTTGGAGAAGTAATTCTACCTCCTCATCTGTCCACACAAAGTTCCTCCGTGCAGCCGCCATAGTTGGTTTGATTTTGAAGCGAAGAGAGACAAACGATTGTACGCATGCGTGCGGACACACTTGCGTCCTCATATGCACGCAGATTTTTCCATGACGATGCTTGTGTAAACACGGATAAAAAGATGAAGACGAAGGTCGGAGAGCGGAGTGGGTGGGTGTATGTGTGTGTGTGGGGGGGTACATGGAGGTGTTGGGTAGGGCTGGGCGGTGCGGGCGGGGTTTCGTATCTCGGTGTTCGTGCCGGGCATCTCGGTGTTGATGTGGTGCGGTGTGGCTGCGGGTTGGTTGGGGGCCGGGCGCTTTGGTGGGGGGTGCGGTTTTGTTTGTGGCTTCCGGGGCTTTGTATGCGGGGCGGGCGCGGGGGGGATCTGTATCTTTTGTGTGGTCGCTCTTGCGGTGTTGCTGTCTTGGGTGTCCGTGTCTCGATGTGGATGCGGTGACGGTATATCTTTCAGCCCTAGTGTTGGGGTAGGTGTGTGGGGAGTGTGTGTGTGAGCGTGGTGGCGGGGTAGGGGGTGGTAGAGGTGGTGGCGTCCTGGTGTCAGGTATGTGGGGCAGGGACGTTGGGGTGGGGGCTGGCCTGCCTTGGGGGGTGTCGTCTGGGGGGTCCGGTCCTCCTGGGTTTCAGTTGGGCCGCCCGGGTCGGGGGGTGGGTGGCTGCTCCTGGGCGCTTGGGCCCTGGGCCCGGCGCTGTCTCCGCTCCGGGGGGCGCCCGGTGGGGTCGGCAGCTACTGGTCTTGGTTCGCTGGGGCCTGGGCCCCCAGACCGCGGGGGGCTCCGGCTGGGGCCGCCTTTTGCCGCCCTTCGGGGGATGCATGTCCGCTCTTTGGGGGGGTTGCTGGGATCTGGGCCTTTAGGTGGCTGCTGGGGGCCTGGGTCGTGAGCCTTGCGGGCTTCCTCCTTCTTGCAGAGACGAGGCTGCATCTGCATGACTGTATCACCACGGAGACCCTTTATTATGCATGTTGACACTGTGACACTGCTTCCCATTGTGCTGACTAGGTTTTACCTCTTCTCTACTTCCCATTGCGCTGACTAGGTTGTACCTCTTCTCTGCGTAGTTCTGCGTGTGTTTGTATGATCTGAGGATATTTAAGCCACCTGCAGGTCCTCCTGTAGGGGATTGCTTGTTTTGTTTTCCAACAGAGACCTTGGTTGTTTAGGGATCGCTGTACAGATGTACCAGTGAACTGTGTAAGTGGATTCATGTTTTCTCTCCTCTCTCTCTTCCTCTTCCTTACTCCTTTCTCTCTGTTTTACTTTCTATCATTACCTCTGTTAACTTTCATTTCTCCCTTGTCAGGCCCACAAAAAAAAAAAAAAAAAAAAAAAAAAGATGAAGACGAGACGCCACTTTTGCCTCTTCTGTTTGGTCCATCTTCTGTGTCGAGTGACGGACCAACAAGCCCTTTGAAAACGCACCAAATTACGTATGTAACTGACGCACACGACGGACGAAACTGTCCATCCATCTGTGCATCCGTCTTCTGCATCGAGCATAAATGGGACTTAAAGGTACAGTATGTAAAAAAATGTCCCCCAAAATGATCAGAAAAATGTGATATACTGTATAATTTAAAACCGTTTATATTGATGTGTAATCGCTGCACTAAAACAGCTGATACATGTTTATTTTCTTTGAATGACACATTTATATCTTCTTGCTGGGTGGTGCACATATGGAGGCTGCCATATTTGTTCCACCATTTTTTACTACGGTGTCCTTGAATGGACAAAACAATTCATCTGAAGTGAGAACCCTCTGAACTTTAAAACTGCTGTACCAGCTTCGTTTAATGGGAGTTGGAGACTGTTTGGATTAGTAATATATTAAAAGACATTAAAAATAGTTCCTCATAGCTACACCTGAGACCACTGAGCCACTCACAGATGAAAACATCTTTATGTCTGGGAGAATTTTGGCCACTAACAACCACTATACATTCACTACAGTGCTTAGAATATGAAGTCATTTAAAAAAAAAAATTCTTTTCTTGCAATACTTATCTTCACCACTAGATGTCAGTAATTCATACGTACTGTACCTTTAACGATTTGTGCAATTAAGAAACATCTTTTGTTACAATTAAACATGGCTGTTGCAAAAATTTGTACAAGTTCTTTTTGTGTGTTGTGTGCGTGGAGGTATGATATGACGATATGATCCCTAGTCGATCCCTAGTTCAAAGACATTTTTGACTGTATTGGCCCTCATATTGTACATATGGTGAACATGTCATTAATGACAGGATGTTTTCCATCAGTAGTGCAGCCCCTCATCAAAAAGAGAAACTTGGACCCAAATGTGCTGTCTAATTTTAGACTAATTTCCCTTTCTGTCAAAAGTGTTAGAAAAAGTTGTCTATGTCCAATTGCAGGCGTATCTTGCTCTAAATGATATTGGGGAAAAGTTTCAGTCTGGTTTCAAATCATGCCACAGCACTGAAACGGCTCTTCTAAAAATTTTTGACGATCTCAAGTGTTGATGCAGGTAAATCTGCAACACTTTTGACACCATAGACCACGATATCCTCTTGACTTGGCTGGAGACTCTGGTAGGCATAAAGGGTGCTGCTCTTAAATGGTTTCGCTCTTACCTCTCAAATAGGAGCTTTTCAGTTAGTTTGGGCCATTTTTCTGAAGTCTGACTGAAGTTCTGTGACAACCTGCTGTCGTTTCTCTGTGGCTCCAAAAACAATCACCTTAGTTTTGTTTTTGTTCAGCTGAAGAAAGTTGAGGCACATCCAGTCATTAATCTCATCAATACATTTACCAAGAGCCTGTACAGGGCCCCGGTCTCCTGGTGATACTGTAATATATAGCTGTGTGTCATCTGCGTAGCTATGGTAACTAATATTGTTGTTCTTTATAACCTGAGCCAGTGGGAGCATGTAGATGTTAAACAGAAGAGGACCCAGGATAGAGCCCTGCTAAAGACAAAACCAAAATTTTACTATTTGGTCAAATCAGTCCTTTTCTTGGACATGACAGTGTTATTGGTCCTCTGTCCTCAAACTGTCGCCCCCTCATAAAAAACCTAGGTGTGATAACAGATCCCTTCTTTGAATTAAAAAAACATATCAGCAGCGTCATAAAGGCTAGCTTCTTCCAGCTAAAGACATTAGTAAAAATGAAAACCTATCTCCCCCGGGCTGATTTTGAAAAAGCTATTCACGCTTTTGTTTCCTCACGTCTAGACTTCTGCAGTGCATTGTATATAGGTCTAGACCAGGTCTCCAAAATGCTGCAGCTCGCCTACTGACCAAAACTAAGAGGTGGGATCCCATTACCCCAGTTCTGCGCTCCCTCCATTGGCTTACAGTAAGCTGCTGCATAAATTTCAAGATTTTGCTGACTGTTTTTAAATGTCTGCACTCTATGGGACTTTCCTATCTGTCTGAGCTGTTGCAGCTCTTTAAGTTAGCTAACACTAGCCAAACATGCTAGTCTTTGGTAATGGTACATAAGAGGTCAGCTATAGCTGTGGTGTAGTAATGTCGGTAACAACACGCCTCTGGCTTCCAAGCTGTAGCCAGACTCTACTCCGCTCCCGTTACTCTTTAATAAGTTTTTGTCAGACGATCAATTTTGGCACAAAAAGGGGGGCAGTCGTGCAGTAGTTTGTGCAAGACACTGAGGGAGTGCACACTTTGTTTTTTTAAAATTTTGTTTTATGTTTTTTTTATTTATCTTGTCATGGTCTCTGTCTGATCCCGCGTATGCTGTTCCGTGTTGACAGTTGCATCTCTGGAGAGGTCACCTAGCGTCTGTCACCGAATGTTGTTTGTCCGAGTGAGTGCAGGGGGCGTGGCTTAACAATAGGACATTTGAATTGAATTGAGGTGAAGGGGCGCTTGGAGGGTGTCTCGCCCGGGGAGTAATTCAATGTAGAACCACCACTGCCCAAGTGTATAAACTGGAACACACCCACATACTCACCCATACCCACAGAAAAACAAATGCACCCCCCCCCCCCCCCCCACACACACACACACACACATCCTTGTACTTTTATCTTTTTGAGGACATCCATTGACATAATGCATTCCCTTAGCCCCTTACCCTAACTCTGACTACCACAACTGATTGCCTAAACCTAACCCTTGCCCTAACCCTAGCCTAAACCTAATTGTAACCTAAACTCTAAAACCAAATCTTGACCCTCAAAAATGGGTTTTTCTTTGATTTTTTTTTTAGTGAGGACCGGCCAAAATGTCCTCACTTTGCAAAAATGTCCTCACTTTGCTGGTTAAAAGTGCAAAATGGTCCTCACAATGTAGCAAATACAAGTACACACACACACACACTTGCACATACATCTAGAGCACTAAAAGTAATAAACATCTGGCTTGACGCTGCTGTGAGGAAACAGTTCATTAATCATACTTTATGGGGCAGTGAAGTCAATTTCCTTGAATATTAAAGATTATTCAAACAAAAATTTTCTATATCACCTTTAATAGTGGTGGTGGGGGGCGGTCTGGATTAATGATAGAAGGCACTGCTGTTAGTGTTTAAACAACAACAAGTTCAGCAGCACAAACACATAGAACATCTCCAAGCTTATCTTTTCATTAATTACTGATGCATTAAGCCTTTGCATTGTGTGCTGTTGTGTACCAGAGAGGAAACATGGAGGAGATATGGCTGGTAACATCCCAGCAAACACAAGACGTCATTTCAACATTGTTTTTTGGGCTAAATCTGGTCGGTCCGTCATAGCCATATTTAAGCCTGAAAATAGACGTTGAAAGTGGAGCTGAGTTTGGACCGTCTCATTTTGTCCAAATTTAGCCCAAAATTAGACGTTGAAAAGTCGTCGAAAAACGTCTTTTCAACGTCTAATTGAAAGACGGCTTTTCACCTTTCACTTTTCAACCAAATCAAAACGTTGTTTCAACGTTTTCAACAGATGGACATGATGTCTTTTCAACGTCTTTTCAGCCAAATTTTGCTGGGTGGGATGGTCAAGTCTATAAAACAGGATGCAACAACTCTATCTGTTCCCTGAAAGGTAGGGTCCTCACCAGCATACTTATCTTCGGTTTGACAGAAGAGATTGATTCAAAAGTCAAGTGTCGCAATTAACCCCCTCTGTGACCATCAATCAGCATAATGCAGGAAAACAGTAATTCAATTAAAAACCCAGAGAGACACGAGACCATTATTATCTGTCAACTGTCGACAGTTTTCAGATGATGTTGGGATGAGGACTTCTGTATGGCCCACAGGAAATTAGATTGTCTTTAATTAATGGTGAGGATTGTGGTATGGATGGAGAAGGACGGACAACAAAGGACCATGATTATTGTGAGCTTGATGCATTATACGAAAAACACGAGACAAAAGACTGAATGCCATCAGACAGTAAAGAGCCTCGAAGGTGCGAAAAATGTGTAACAGAAACTGGAAGCTGGAGGAACATCGGCAGTGTTCGCTTCAATGAGAGGCAAATTTTCTTCATTGTTATTTGCCTTTGAAAAAAACATGTCATCAAATAAAATTTGTTTAGAGAAGACAAAATAAGTGGATTTTATTCTCATTTTCAAATTCATAAAATTAACAAGGAACTTGGAGGAAGCAGATGAAGTGTGTGTGGGCAGAAAATGTACATTCCCTGATTGGTTATTGTTTTATGAGGACTTGTATTGTCTCGTACCTGAACAGAGGGTAACTAAATTCTTTCTCTCTGCACACTCATTTTTAAGGCAAGATGGGCTAATTCACAGTGAGAAAATTGGAGGCAAACAATATGTACACTACAATAGAGCGCACTTAGAGAAATAATAGAAGCAGGAACAGCAGCTCTAAGAGGCAGTGTGGAAAATGGGTTTGAGCTGTAGTACTGTGCAGAAGTCTTGAGCCTCCCCCATTTCTTTATATATTACCAGGAAAAGTGGAATATATGTGTAGCAGTTCATTGAGATGTGAAAACATGAATAGAAATTCATTATACTGTATAAGGGTAAAAAACAGCATACACACAGTTCTAATGAGCTTTAAAGTCAATGTTTGGCACAGATACTTTCATTTTCCAACAAATGCTCAACCCTCGGAAGCTTTATATACTTGTCTAAACCAGTTGTTTTCAAACTTTATGAGCCATGACACCTGAAATAACATTTTTGGTGTTCGTGAACCCCCCAACGATGGAGTGGTTAATTGTATGATATATCTTTTAAAGGGGAAGTTCAGTTTTTTCCAACCTGAACCTATTTTCTAGCATGAAATATGTTCATTTACTCACCCAGACAGTTTTGGTGCAACTTGAATTCCTTCGGGAGATATTTAGATCCACTCCAGATCAGCGTATGTCCAATATAATGGAAGTGATGGGGCAACAGCGTGCAGCCTCTAAATGAGACATTATCTGCCACAAACTCCTTAATTTCACCAATGTTTAGTACCAGACATTAGTTACCAAACTGGTCACTTGCATAGTAATGTAACAAACAACAGGCCTACAGGTGAGGAATTCCAGGCTAGTTAAGGTGAACACCTGGATGGAAGTGAGTGTGGTCTATAAACACAGAAATACAAAGCCATGACGAACATTCGTGCGGCAATTAAACACATTTAGGGTATTAATTATTAATAATAAATCCCTTACAGTTAGGACTAAACATGCATATGTGTTCAAGGCGAACAGTTACAGTAACTAGCATGTAACAGGTCAGCTAGCTTAATAGTATAAAAAGGCACATGGTGAATGGAGGAACAATTCTGAATAAGCAAATCAGCTAAATAACAATAAAGGCTAAATAAACATCCTGTTTAGGCAGAAATACAACTAGTTACTTCCAGTTCTTCACAGACGCACACAGTTCACCATCTTCACCTGCTAGAAGTCTGTCCAACAGTCTTCTCTCCTCGTGCTCACTGCTGCTCAGAAGTTTCATATCTGCATCCTGACGTCATGTGCTCAGTAGCGCAGCTGCACAGTTCTGCTACAAGGGGGCACTCACGCCTCATCAGCAGCCTCGGCTCCGATCGGCATGCAGTGGGAACACCAGACCCGGGTTGACCCTCACATTTATGTGTTGACGCTGGACTGAACGTGGCTACATTGTGACATCGCGCCAGTCGCGTATCATATAAAGTACCAAAACAACTCTGCTTCTGCCACAAATTCATGTCACCTGCATTCCATCCTCACAAGAAAATGATCCGCTGGTTTCCCTCCATTTTGAGGACGGGACAAATGTGCAACAAGAAAAGCACATTGATCACGGCCTGACTCGCTCTCCATTGTTTACTTTCCTGATTTCTGTCGCACAGCTGACATCAACGCGCAACACGCAGCTGTGGGGACAGTGGCCACGCAGCTGGCAAGCAGGTGATCAGACCCGGCGTTTTATTTTGTCAATATGAAAGGAGCGAAATGCCGATTATGAGTGGGTCAATGCCTGTTTGAAAAAGCTACATGAACGCGTTAATTTTGGTGGGAAAGCGGCTCTAGACACGTGATGTCGCTGTTCTGTCCGTATTCCATATTCAACCTTTAACCGGAAGCTGCTGTACACCCCTCAGTCTCTTTAAAATGCTGCTTTCCAGTAAATATAAACCTGCCTGAGCCCGAAACCTCCGTGTTACCTTCCGGGAATGCAGCACTCACTGACAACAGTCAAATTTCAACCAGTCATAATTTTAAAAAAGAAAAATGAAAACAAAACCTGAAGTTTTGGTGCATTAAGTGATGTGACAGTCATTTTCCCGTTTTTCTCTGGTCCAGTTTTATTTGTTGATTTAGATTTTCTCCAGTAAATCAAGAATATTGCCTCAGTGGTGAATCTTTCCCTGGAATCCCAAATACATTAACACCAGTCGAGCATCACTTTGCATGCCGTGAGCACATATGCTGCTTTAAGTGCAGTTATCTGACGAATAAAGCGAGGAGGCACGTTCAGATAATGTAACCCACTTTGCAGGCTGACTGCATGTGCTTGCTTTGCATGATATGCTACATCCTTACTTCCCATTCAGTCGCCCCTCTGTTAACGGCCAAGTTCCAGCTCTCAAACACGTTTCCTGTGAATAAGTGCCTTGTTCTTGCACACTATTTGCTGAGCTAAGACCAAGAAAAAAGGGATGTAAAAGGAAGAGTAATTAAGCCAGCAGCTAATCCTGATGACTGCAGCAGAAATGGCAATTCAGCTTATGGCCAGTAATTGTGGTCAGGACACCGTGACCCTAGTCATGTGTAGAGTGACTTAGGAGGAATGAGAGTGGGGCACGATGTATGTCCCATGGGGGGAAACGGCTCTGTCCGTGCAGTAATTATGAGTGAGATGGACAGGAGTGGATCCCTGCAGCAGTTGCAGAAGTAGAGGGGCTCTCAGTGAAGGCACGTGGAGTTCACCTGCCAGCGCAGATTGACTTCTCTCGCTAAATGTCAGTGTTATTCTATTGCTGGTTATCAGATTCTGCTTAAAAAATTGAAATATGGGAGGGCAGGTTGTCCCAGCTCTGTTATGCAATACACTTGCTTTATTACTTTATTGGGAATTAACTGTTCAACCGCTTGTTAACACAAATATCTAATCAGCCAATCACATGGCAGCATCCAGTCATGTTGACATGGTGAAGGCGACTTGCTGAAGTTCAAATGAGCATGAAAGGAGATTTAATGATCTGAGTGTTTACTGGGATTTCCACACACAACCATCTCTAGGGTTTCCAGAGATGGTCTGAAGAAGAGAAGATATCCAGTGAGCAGCAGTTGTCTGGACCAGAATGTCTGGTTGATGTCAGAGGTCAGAGGAGAATGGGCAGACTGGTCGGAGATGATGGAAAGGCACATAGAATATGAAACTGAGGCTACAGTTCACACAGACTCACCAAAACTGGATGGTAGAAGATGTAGAAATGTTGCTAGTCTCCATTTCAGCTCCTCATTTGGATGTTAGGCTCAGAATTTGCTGGAAACATCATGAAAGCATGGATCCATCCTGGCTTGGATCAAGGCTTCAGGCTGCTGCTGGTGTAATGGTGTGGGGGAGATTTTCTTGGCCCACTTTGGGCCCCTTAGTACCAACGTGGCGGTTTAACCACCACAGCCAATCTGAGTATTGTTGCTGACCATGTCCATCCCTTTATGACCACAGTGGAGCATCTTCTGATGCTGCTTCCAGCAGGATAACGCACCATGTCACAAAGCTCACATCATCTCCAGCTGCTTTCTGGAACGTGACCATGAGTTCACTAGACTCCAATGGCCTCCACAGTCACCAGATTGCCTAAAGGTGGCTGGTGAGTGTATAGCTTAGATGGTTCATTCATCCATTTTCTTTCCGCTTATCCAAGGTCGGGTCGTGGGGGCAGCTGCCTAAGCAAAGAAGCCCAGACTTCCGTCTCCCAGGCCACGTTCACCAGCTCATCCAAGGGGATCCCAAAACGTTCCTAGGCCAGCCTAGAAACATAGTCGCTCCAAAAGGTCTTTCTGAGGGTCTGGTCCCGGTGGGACGTGCCTGGAATACCTCACTAGGGAGCCATCCAGGGGGCATCCTTATCAGATGCCCGAGCCACCTCGTCTGGCTCCTCTCAATGCGGAGCCAGGCCAAGCTAACTTTATTTATAGAGCACTTTTAAGACAGCAACAGCTGAACAAAGTGTTATACAGGCAGAATAAATAAAATCAAATAATCCAATATCAAGCAACAAATAAGAACCCCATAAGGAGCCATAAAAGAAATAAAAGAAGATGGCTCAGGATGGATAAAATGCGTGGAGGAGCAGCGGCTCTACTTTGAGTCCCTCCTGGATGACTGAGCTCCTCACCCTCTCTACGGGAGAGCCCTTCCACCCTGCGGAGGAAACACATTTCGGCCGCTTTTACCTGCAATCTCGTTCTGGTGGTCATGACCCACAGCTCATGGCCACAGGTGAGGGTCGGAACGTAGATCGACCGGTAAATCGAGAGCTTCTCCTTCTGGCTCAGCCACCATTTTTAACCGATATCCAATATACCAATGTTGTCCAACTTAATTTTTGATATCCAATATCAACCAATACCAATCTATGCAGACAACTGTGAGGTTGAATCTCATATTTTGAGAGAGCAAAGATCCCCAAATATCCTTAACTCAGCCAGAGGAGTTCATTTTGGACATCTGGCTGCCAATTATCAGATACTAGCAGGTATTAGCCAACATTTGGCTAATTCTAATGTTTCTGACAACTTGGTAACTTAACCAACAACTTAAAATCAGACTTATTATAAGCAGCTTCAAAGCAAGTCAGTCTGTAGCAGCAGCAGCTGCACGGTAGTCACATGACTCTGAAAGGAATGCTGGGATATGAAGTTCTTCTACAGTAACCGCACTTCTCTACATGCTGGACCCATGAC
This sequence comes from Atherinomorus stipes, assembly GCA_023101725.1. Lineage (NCBI taxonomy): Eukaryota > Metazoa > Chordata > Actinopteri > Atheriniformes > Atherinidae > Atherinomorus > Atherinomorus stipes. The sequence goes on along the minus strand of JALJCO010008142.1, from coordinate 427,172 downwards.
AATGGGTCAAGATCTTGCGGGATTTTGTTACATATTCACAAACTCTCGTGAGATTTTGTTGGTAAAAATACTGGCCTGAAAAACTATACCGATATTTTCCGATATCACATTTTATGCCAATATTGGCCAATAATATAAATATGGATTTTTTTTTATATCTCTTTTTTTTGTTTTTTTTATTTTTTTTTTTACAAAAAATTTTTCTTAACCGAGATGTTCTCTTTTTCTTTCTTTCCTTGTTTTAAATCAATAGTCAATCACTCTTGTGTTTGTCCCGGTTTGTCCGCAGCTCGTTTGCTCTTAGCACAATGTAAACAGCAAATTTCTTCTTCTACGCTTGCATTATCGGCAGAGTAGGCGCTGAATGCTGCGGCTTCCGTAGTTTCTTGAACTCGCACAAACGTGCAAATAGAAGGTTCAATAATATAGTACTGTTCAGGCTATAAAAATATACTAAATTATGTTGTTTCAATTGAATTATGGACGCTTCCCACTCAGGACACTTGGATTACATTGGACCAGCAGTATGGAGGAATATTGACAAGTTTTTGTGGACTTTTATGGACCTTTTTGGTTCAGTTGCCGTTGAACTCCATAAAGTTGGGGGAAAACAAAAACCTGTCTGAAACCTGTCATTTGAGATATTAAAAAAGTGCTCCAGAGTCTTGCTCAGCATGAGGGTGAGTAGAAAATGAACGCACGTCATTCTCTGGGTGTACTATTCCTTTAAGGCTAATTTGGGATCTTTGCTCTCAGAACAGAGCAAAATATAAGAGATACAATCTCATAGTTCTCTGCATATATTGGTATCGGTTGATATCGGATATTGGAATTAAAAAGATGGACAATATCAGATTTCGGATATCGGTAAAAAAAAAAAGCCAATATTGGACATCCCTACTTGAAAACTAAAACGAACAAAAATACATGAAATTCAGAGTAAATGACCCACGTTTACTTTACAGGGTGAACTGAAACACAGACATGCATTCATATTCAGACAATAAATCTTTGATTAAACCGAGTTTCCCTGTTGCAGCACATGTCCAGAGGAGAATCTTTTCAAGTGAAAACTTAACATCTAGAAGTTTCGATTTTCAGTGATAAAAATCTAAAGTGATGGCAACTTTTTGAGTTCTGAATAAAAAGAGTGGAAATTAAAACAAGGGATCTTTAAATCTTGTCAGCTCATCCAGCTCGATGACGGTGCGCGCCCATCATCCCGATCGTTTTCCCATTATTGACCTCCCGGTGGGAACAACCGGCTCTCCCAGGACACGTCCGTCCACGCTGATCCGAGGCGGATCTCTGCTGCTGACTTCTGCCTCCGCTCTCACCTCCAGCCCGGCGGACCCCTCACCCAGGGGAGGGGGCAGGGGAGGGAGTAGATGAGATGTCCACCACCGCATCTCCTTCACCTCCCACCCCTCCTTCTTTCCCCCTCTTTCTCTCAGAGGTGTCTAGTGACTCTGGTTATGTTGCTCCTCCCTCCATGAAGGAGAAGAAGAGAGAGGGAGGAAAGGAGAGGCTCCAGCCCACTACTAGCATGTCCCCAGAGGCCCCCCAGCCTGCCTGCCTGCCTCCCTGCCCCTCCTGCTGCTCAGAACAGACCCAGACCAGCTGGGATCTCAACCTTACCAGAGAGCCACAGGAGGAGTGTGTGAAAGCTCTTCACTCTGTATTTACTCTTCATTAGGTGAACCAGTCCCAGCTACACCTGCCGTCCCCCCCACACACATGCTGTGGAGGAGATTCTCTTTTGAGATGGATGTGGCACCCCAGGCCCTGGTGCTTCTCGTGCCCCTGGTGCTCGCTGTACTGAGCCTATCACCTGCACCCACCCATGGAGGATGCCCGTCCGCTTGCCGGTGCTCCTTTGCCATGCTGCAGTGCCTGGAGGCCAACGGTATAACCAGCATCCCGCCGCTGGTCCCGCAAGAGAGCGAGAATGTGACCGAGATGTGAGTATGACCTGACTTCACGTTGATGTTGATTGTTTTTAAAAATGGATTTGATCTGGTTTCTGGTTTTAGATATGTTTTGGGCTGAGAAACAAGAGATATTCTAGGTTCAGTTTAGTTTAGAGGAGGATATCCAGGAGTGACTGACGAGATTGTCCAAGCCTCTTAAAACACACTTAAAACCAAGTTTTGTCCAAGAACAACTGCAGTTTTATCAAACATTTTGAATACAGTCAGATTCAAGTTGCTTTTCATTGACGTAAACTGAGTGAAATCAGTGTAACTTTTTCAATCAGCATGTTTCACACTTTTGCAAAATTTAGTTGCCGTTTACTGTCATTCTCAAAATTATTCATACTCTTCATCTAAAGAACAACAACAACAAAAAAATCAGCTGTCAGCGAAATTAGCTGAAATTGACAAAAGTAAAAAAAGATAAAAATTCTGTGAAAATCATGACATTGATTTTGTATTGTGGTTCAACAGAAATGAGCAATGCAATCAGGTGTTTTCTGTAACGTCCAATCAGACGTCTGCACCTGTTGACAGGTATGTTGGTCCACTGTTCATGAGAAAAGTGCTCTAATGTGTCTGGCACAGTTTTTTAAATAGTATTTTTAAACCACAATTCAAAAGCAATATTTAATTTCCCCAAGTAATAATTTTGTAAATTTTTATTTATTATTAGTTTCTTTAGTTTCCTGTTATTCAAATTATTATTGGGGATTTAGCCTTTTCTTTAATTGGAGGGTGTGAATAATTTTGAGGACAACTGTAACCTTTTAATGTGACAATTGAAGTATGTTTTCACAGCTACCTGGGATCTGTGCATTGTTTTGGTCTCAATAGAAAGCTGCAACATATGAGATTACAACAGAAGTGTCAGAATCAAGACATGTGTTGCTGTGTTGGAGTAATTCACCTGGAACAGTTGAAAATTTAAATGATTTTACTTACTTTTCATGACTTACAGTGAAAACCAGAAGAAAGTAGCCAAATTCATCCAGTTCAGTCTGATGAGGAACTTATACATGAAAAGTTTGATGTTTTAATTGATGTTTGAAGTGTTACACTGGTAAATATTCAGGGAAGCCATCAGCTAATGATGACGATGGACGCCTCTATAGTTTAAGTCCGAAGAATCCAGGGATAGCCCCACATTCACCTTAGAAACACCATGAGGGTCCAGATAGAAGTGAAGCCCAGCACAGTAACTGATGGGAAGATGCTACTTCCCCTTTATCTCCATGGAAACCAGCAGGATCTTCATGATTCTGAAAAAGGCAGAGTCAGGAGAACACAATTGTAGAGGTTTTTTAAGAGCAGGAATAAAAGCAGAAAAAGTAGTAGCTGATTTCTGATTGGCTGCTAGCTGCCAGAGTTTCTGTCCCACAGTGATGAGACAGACATCTTCACTGCAAAAATTCAAGTCTTACCAAGTATATTTTCTAATTTCTGGTCAAAATATCTCATCACACTCGAAATAAGACAAAATTACCTGAAGAGAAACATTTCAGTGAGATATAGGAACTTGTTTTAGGTAGTGCATTTAATTTCAAGAAATCTTATGAAGAGAATTTTGCTTGTTTTATTTTTTTATTTTTTTATTTTTTTTTGCTTATTACAGTGCAAGCAAAAATATCTTGGCCACTTTTAAAAGACGTGTTTTTTTTGTTTGTTTTTTTTTTTTTGCTTGTTATAAGCAAAAAAAGAAAAAAAAATTCTGCCAATAGAACGAGCGAAATTTCTTGATAAGATTTCTTGAAATACGATGCTTTGCCTTAAAGGTACAGTATGTAAGAATTACCGAGATCTAGTGGTAAAGATGGATATTTGAAAGAAAAGATGTTTTCTTTCAAATGACTTCATATTCCAAGTGCTGTTGTGAATGTACAGTGGCCATTGTGGCCAAAATTCTCCCAGCCAGAAAGATGTTTTCATCTGTGAGTGGATCCAGTGGTCTCAGGTGTAACTATGACTGTACTCTGAGTAACTACTTTTAATGTCTTTTAAGGTATTACTGATCCCAAACAGTGCTTTAACTCCCATTAAAAAAAGCTGGTACAGCAGTTTTAAAGTTCAGATGGTTCTCATTTTACACACATTGTTTTGTTTTTTTTTTCCCATTCAGGGACACCGTTGTAAAAATGGTGGAAAACATGGCAGCCTCTGTATGCACCCCCCCAACACGTAGATATAAATAACTCTAAGAAAACAAACACATAACAGCAATTCTAGTGAAGCAATTGCACATCAGTAGAAACACAGTTTTGAATTATATCACATTTTTCTGCCAGTGACCTTTGATTTTTTACACACTGTACCTTTAAAACAAGTTCCTATATTTTGCTGAAATGTTTCTCTTTAGGCAATTTTGTCTTATTTTGAGTGTGATGAGATATTTTGACTAGAAATTAGAAAAATATACTTGGTAAGTTTTGAGTTTTTGCAGTGTTTGTAATCAGCAGAGTCTCTGCTTTCATCCGACATGTTTGTGTGTTTTGCTTGAAGTGAATGAATTAGTAGAAGCTCTAAAGTGGACAGTGCTTTTCTGTTTTTCTTACATTCCCATCTTGTTGTTTGATCTGTGTTTAGTTTGGATGCTGATGCTTGGTACACTCTAGGAATAGATTGGTTGAATTTGGCCAACCTGGTTGGTAGTTATGTGTCCAACCAAAGAGATTGGTTTGATTAACCAATATTTTGGTCAAAATGGTCACTTTGACCAAAATATTGTTTAATCTAACCAATCTTTTGATAAAAACAACCAAAAGATTGGTCGGACACATAACTACCAACCAGATTGGTCAAATATAACCAATCTGTTTTGAGGGTGTGGAGTCTTTTAGCTGAGTTTCTCCCTCCATGTTGCTATGCTGACAGCTGACAAAGTAAACCTGCTTGAGACACTAATATGTCTGCAGTTCAGACACTTTGTCAGACTGATACTTGCTGTACTTTGAGTGTGTTTCAGAGCAGTGTATCTAAGTGTGGATAATAGATTTAACATTTAAAGTTCTAATAATACAAACTCATCATCAAAGCTGATAATCCAGTGGATTTGGTGAAATGTGCGACATTTTTATTGTAACATACTGAGTGGGGGAGTTTGTCTGAATGAGAGTGGTGCCTATAGTGTACGGCTCAGATGAACAGACTTCTCTTAGCAACAGCATGTCGGCAGCAGAAGGCTGTTATTTAACTTTGGCTTTCTAAGACTTTGCTCAGAAAAAGCAGCAGAAACTGACCACCTGTGATTTTAAAGAGGGCTGCTGTATTATTAAGCAACCCACCATCAGCTCCACCATGGAAAACTAAATGTCAGTCTCTGCACCGCCACGCTGTTTTCTCTTTGTTCTTGTCCCCAGATCTGAGCAATTAGCACTTGTTAAGAAGGAACTACATTTGTGAGATGCTATTTCAGCAGAGGAAGTCAATTTACCGCCACTTTCCTCCGCTTTCACTCTTCCCCCTCTCCTTTCTCCCTTGCCTCGCACTTCGGAGGTATTTCCTTGTACCTGCAGCTGAACAGAGCTCAGAGCGAAGCTTGACATTCTCACTCAAACATCCAATCGATAAGGGAGCAGGCTTCTGTTTACTGTGCTGCTCTACATGCCGGCAAACAACAACTCCTCGCTGTATTGGCAGTGGAAGGGAATACAGGCGATGCGAGGAACAAACAAGAGGCCATTAACTGCGAAACAGGGGCTGAAATTCATCATACGCTGAGTTATAAATTCAATTTTGTGAATTGCCAGTCAATGCCCCCACCCGGGAACAATAGATGATATACAGCCCACTTGGCTCAATCCAATAAGTAGGGCCGATGGGTGATCCTGGGCCCACCTGCCCTGTAATCACATTATTGCTGTGTGGGTCAATCAAACATGAATATAAAGGTTTGTGTGCTGCAGCTGACAAACACTGAGCTGGGAAGTTGAAGTAATGCCTCCCTCTGCGAGTACAAATGACTACAGGTAGTTTTTCTGTACAAGTTCTTCATGCTGCAGAAGCATTTTAAGCATTTACATTTACAGAAAATGAAGTTCTACTCTTTATATGTTCTAAAGTTTTACCCATCAGGACATAATAATGATAAAATAAAAATAATTTGGTCCTGACCAGATCTTGGAATCAGGTAAATAAACCTCAGATACGTAGTGAAAGACTAAATCCACAGCTTACAACAACCACCTCCAGCATTAATTGCTTGAAGCACTGGTTTTCTGTATGATGTCATCAGTCTCTTATCTCATTATGGAGGAATTTTGCCCTCTCCTCTCTACATCATTCCTCCAGGTCATTGAAGTTCAGCCCTTTTAAAGGTCCCACCCAAGGGGTAAACTCCACTGGAGAAGAGTGAAGCCCAGAAGTAAAAGTTAAAAAGTTGTAGTTCTTTCTTCATCCACTAGGGGCTCCAAAACAGAGCAAATCCCAAAGACTGTGAAAAAAAAAATGGACATAGTATCTGGTCACGTCTGAATAGGGGAAAGTGAAGTTAGTTGGGCGTGTCCCAGCGTAACCATCTTGCTGTGTCACATGTGTCATCACTCCCGGAAAATACTAAAATGGGCAAAGCGCCAGGGGGTGCCCGCAGAGATATTTTTTAGGGGTGGGGACAGGGTGGCTAGATAAAATACCAGGGTGGCCAAGAGTTATTAAAGAACAACTTTGTTTCTTTCAACCGTTTTTTCTAGGAATTTATACATCTATTTACTCACCAGTAACATTTCTGCATCACTCTGACTCATTTGGACACTATTTAGATAAGTCGTAGATCTGTGTATCCATATGATGGCAGTGAAGGGGGCAGAATGAATGGGCCTGTATATAAGGCATTATCTGCAGCAAACTTCCTTAACTTCACCAATACACTGAAAAAACTCAAATCTTACCAAGTATATTTTTCTAATTTCTAATCAAAATATCTCAAATTAAGACAAAATTTCCTCAAAAGAAACATTTCAGTGAGATGTAGGAACTTGTTTTAAGACAAATGCATCTTATTTCAAGAAACTTTATAAGAAAATTTCACTTGTTCCATTGGCAGAATTTTTTTGCTTATTACTTATTTTAAAGGTTAAAGCAACCCTACCGATGTTGCATTCTACACTATTTCAACAGAAATCAAAAAATGGAACTCTAAAACAACAGACCCACCAAACAAAAAAACAACCAAAATTCAATAAACCCAACCAATCCTAAGCACCCAGATTCCAACGACCTCCTTCAACCTTATTCTGCATTGACAGAGAAAAGGTCAAGTGAGGCGGGACTGTTTATATTCAAATTATCTTCTGTGCTTTCTAAATCAAAGAAAGCAAATATGGAACATTTTCATTAAAAGCTATATTTAAAAAAATAAAATAAAAAAAACCTCCACAGGTTGTTTGGGGGTGTACAGAATGAAAGTACAACATTTCCTAGAAAAATTATATTTAGCCTAAAAATAATTTAGAAAATGAATTTTTACAGGTTCGATAATGGCATTATATTTACGTCTATAAGCCAATACAGGCTGCCATTGCGGGTTGCCAAATACTATCTGGACGGCGAGTGAAGCAGCTGCTTTAGAGCCCTGGAGATGTTGTTATCTGTTTCTGAGGAGGAGTGACCTGAGAAGAGCAAAACCTGGAGTAAATTTAGGTGAAGACTTCACTAAATGGACCCACATAAATGTTCTCCACAGCGTCAAAACATGGAAATGGCGACTTTCCTCCTGGATCGGTAAGCTAACTTGTTTGCTAACGTGGCTAACGTTAGCTGTCAGTTATAAACTCCTCTGTGTTACTTGTTGGACATGCTGCAGACTGTTGGTCACTTGCGTATCGGCAGTGAGCCTGGCATCCCAGCGGCTGGAGTCGTTTTTCTGCCATTGCAACTACAACCTAGACACACGTGATGTCGCTGTTCTGTCCATATTCCATATTCAACATTTAAAGTGGCTAAGATTTTTTTTGCTTCTGACAAGCAGCTCAGTGTGTGTTGCAAACAAATGACTTCACAAAACTTCACTATGACAACCTCACTCACACTGAACACCATAGCTGAAGACGCCTCAGTTGTAATGTGAACAAACTAAACTGGGATAGTGTGGTGTCAGCCCAGTGAGGGCCGGGCTAAGTAGATGCTAATGTGAAAGGGGCATAAGAAAGTGGTTGGGGCAGTTCTGAGTGGCGCCTTCCTGAATGAATTTGCATAAGAGAGGGCGAGTTAATTAGGTGTGACAGACCTGCGAGGGACGATGGCAAAAGAGCAATGGCAGAAAATGGTCGTTTGTACTATTTTTATTTATTTTATTTTTAAAAGCCTATAAAGATTTGGACATTCAAATATAAACAAAGCATGCTGGGCCATATTAACAGTGCATAAAACTGATATAAATGAAAAAAATATCATTTTTGCACGGGTGGCCAGTGGAGTGGCCAGCTTCTTGTTCAGGGGGGCCATGGCCACCACTGGCCACCCCTTGTGGGCGTCCTTGCAAAACGTGGCCTGGGGGCAAATGATTGACAGCCAACATACTCTGGGCTAAATGCAAACCGAGCTAACTCTAAACTAACAAGAGCTAACAAAGATTAGCCTCCTGAGAGGCGGGATAAAGGTGTTTGGACTTGCTGTTAGCTGCTAAAAACCACCATTTGGCTTCTCTGCTGCAGACTGAGCAAACATGGAGCTAACAGTTAGCCAGCAGGCCAACAGCTGGTCTGATGCCTGTCATTCAAAAGGATTTACCCCTACAATCTGATAACAGGAGACATTTAAAGGAATAGTACACCCACAAAATGATGTAACTTTATTTTCCACTTACCCTCATGGTGAGCAAGACTCTGAAGCACTTTTTTAATATCTTAAATCCAGCCGGCGATCAGGAAGGCTCCTTTCCCCCCAACTTTCATATAATGGAGTTTGCCAGGGTCCGAGCCAACAAAGTAAAATCTTAAATTATATTACTGTATTTTTTCTATTTCTTTTTTTTTTTACTGTACTTCTCCTTTCTTTCCAGTATCCCTTTGAAAGAGGTCCTGATCTCAATGGTTTTTTATCTGTTAAATAAAGGATAAGTAAGGTCCATAAAAGTCCACAAAAACCTGTCAATATTCCTCCATACTGCTCATGCAATGTAATCCAAGTGTCCTGAGTGGGTAGCGTCCAGAATTTACTTGAAATGACGTCATTTAGTATATTTTTAGAGCCTAAACAATACTACATCGCATCTCTAGCAAGCACGCTAATGGACGTTCACGACACTACGGAAGCCGCAGCAGACGAGATCGCGCATTCTCTTTTTCTTTCTTTCTTTGTTTTAAATCAATATCCAACCCATCCTGTGTTTGTCCCGGTTTGTCTGCAGCTCTCTTTGCACAATGTAAACAGCGAATTTCTTCTTCTATGTTTGCATAATCGGCAGAGTAGGCTCTGAACGCCGAGGCTTCCGTAGTGTCGCGAACGCGCTTCGGCGCGCTTGCAGGGAAAAGGACATAGCACTGTTTAGGCTCTAAAAATATACTAAATGAGGTCGTTTCAAGTAAATTATGGACGCTACCCACTCAGGACACTTGGATTACATTGGACGAGCAGCATGAAGGAATATTGACAAGTTTCTGTGGACTTTTATGGACCTTTTTGGCTCGGACCCCGGCAAACTCCATTATATGAAAGTTGGGCGAAAAAGAGAAACCTTCCTGATTGCCGGCTGCATTTGAGATATTAAAAAAGTGCTCCAGAGTCTTTCTCACCATGAGGGGAAGTGGAAAATAAAGTTACATCATTCTGTGGATGAACCATTCCTTTAAATGTGCAAATGTTTCCATCAAAAAATTAATTTATTCAAAAACTGCTGCAGGATTGCAGGGAAGCTGGAGTCTCACAGCGAATAGCAGGGTAGACCTGGACAGGTGGCCAGTCCATCACAGAGCCAAGAGAGACAAAAAACCGCTCACTCTCACTCCTGGGAAGAACTCAGAGTGACTGCTTAACCTGTTACATGCATGTCGAGGCGACCAATGCTAACCCACCCTGCAGCCTATTAAAACAGTAAATGAGAAATAAATGACCGAACAATTAAAAACCAACTGTAGAGCCACTTCTGGCTCAACCTCTGGAACTTAATCGTGTTTTTGATAAGCATTCACAATATATTAATACAAGAAACAATGTTATTAGTTGGAAGATATCTTTTAAAATACTTTCCATTGTGGTTTCTTCAAGGTAGTCTGCTGAAAATAACATTGTTTTCTTCCACAATCTTTTCTTTCTATTCAGGTTATTTGGTTCATTTTACAGTTTCCCAAGGATACAATGGTATTTTCATGAGAGCGCTGAGGACTTTCACTCATAAAAACCTTTTAATATCTGAATTTAGTCCTCTTTGAGAGTCCTCCTGGGCAGAATGAGGACGGTTTTTCTCCTGCTAGATCCTTGGGCGACCTAGTTGAGCCACTTATTGAGATTTGTCATGAAAAAAGCCGGCTGTCCTTGCGTCAGCGGCCACATTGATCCACAGCTCGCTAGTTTTTCCAAGGTAGGCTGTTTACGGAAAAGTGGAGAATGACTCATGAGAAGAACTTCCCATCAGCCTTAGAGCGTTATTCATTTCCTCTCATGACCGGGCCGTTGCGTTCTGATTGTGGTTTGAGGGTCTCTGGGTTTGTTGGTGTTTTGGTAAGTGTCCGCGGGGTCAGAGGAGTCAGCGTTGCATCTGGATGATGATGTCCTTTCCTTCAGATCAGCGTGGGTTTGGCGCTTCATCTCTGTGTGACTTTTCTCATCCCATTTCTTTCCCCGCTGCTTTTCCCAACTCTGAGCAATTACATGCTCACAAAGTCGTTTATAGTTTAAGTGATTAACTGCTGAGTGCTGACATTGAAGTTACTCAAATGACTTGAGCATCATAAAGGTTTTTTGTTGTTGTTTTTGTTGCAGTCCCCAAACACAAAACCTCATCTTGCCCCTTTTCTCTTTCACAAACAGCCCAGCAACAAAAGACTTAAGGTCACAATGAAACACATATATTTAACTGCATCTATTTCTCTCTACCCCTCTCTCTTTTCATTATCTAGTTACATTGAATACCAAGCAGGCCTGGAAAATATAACAAAAATTGACCTTGTTCACTACAGAGAGCTGAAGAACCTGTAAGTTTCTATTTACTCTTCCTTTTTGCTTGTTATTGCCTCAGCTTTGCTGCAAATAACAACAGCTGTAGATGTTACCATAAAAACATCTCTTGTTAGATTTACAAATGTTTGATGAAGGTGAGAACCCCTCATTTCTTTATATTTTGCTTCCCAGCAGCCAGACTTTCTTGAAATATTTGAAAGTTGTCTACTGAAGGTCTTTCATCCTCAGACCATTTTTTAGATGTAAAACTTTGGGCTCATTGTTACGAACAGCCCGTCTCACATTGTTCTCATTTCTTTAGTTGCATTGAAAATGCATGAAGCTAAGACAGTTTGGAAGTCAGAAAGAAGAGCTGTTAGCTGAAAACTCGGCACATCTCGGCGTGGTGTGCAGTGTGTCCTTTAAATATATATATTTAAAAAAATGTCGTATTCCTACCATCACATACAGTCATCCTCAGAATTATTCATACCCTCCAATTAAAGAGGGAAAAAAATTATCTGTCAGTGAAATGAGTTGAAACTGACAAAAGTAATAATAAATACAAATTCTCTGAAAATCGTGACATTGATTTTGAATTGTGGTTTGAAAGAAATGTTAAACACAAACACACCAAAAATAAACAAGTAAACAAGCATGATGGAGCGCCGAAGCTAAAATTTTGTTGAGCAACACTTTGAGACAATCACTGCAATCAGGTGTTTTCTGTAACGTCCAATCAGACGTCTGCACCTGTTGACAGGTATGTTGGTCCACTGTTCATGGAAAAAGTGCTCTAATGTGTCTGGGACATGTTTTTATATATATATAATTTTTTTTTCAACCATAATTCAAAAACAATATCTTATTTCACTAAATCATAATTTTGTAAAAAATTTTTTTTATATATCTATTATTAGTTTCTTTAGTTTCTTGTTATTTGAATTATTATTTTGAATTTAGCCTTTTCTTTAATTGGAGGGTATGAATAATTTTGTGGGCGACTGTATGTGGAGAGATTTTTCTTGGAAAAACTTTGTTCATTTCTTCATAACTCCAGAACTAAAGTCCAGTCAGACCGGTGCAGGTCTTCAGTGCTGGCGGGAATGTGGTCACATCCTGTTTTCTGGAGTAGTTCCAAACGCCATCTACAAAACAGTCTGGGAAGCTCAAGCCCATTATGTTGATTTTACATGTTTGTCTTTTTATTGGGAGAACTGGACCCAAAGTTGCCCAGATATCTTTTTTTGTTTCAAGTCACTGTTTCTTTTTTTTTTTTTCTTTTTGTGTGTCTTTTCTTTATGTTATCAGCATGGACTGGACTTATTTAATCATTTATTCTTGTTTATTGCCATATTTGTTGATTGGATTGAGAGTCTGAAGCTGGAGTCAGCATGCTGCTCCATTCTGTTTGCAGACAAATAATTGTTATGAAATAAAGTAATGATAAAAAAAGAAAGAAAAACAACATTTGAGGAAAGTGGACAAGTGAAGGACAAAAGAAGAAGATTTAAGACTAGCAAAGTATCTACAGAAGATCAAGGGGGAAAAAAAGCAACAAATCCAGCAAAGACCTGCACCAGGATCTATCATCAAAAATGGTCTCCATGGAAACGTGGTTGTCAAGAAGCTGTTCTGAAGGAAGGAAACAGGGGAAAAGGCTGAGGTGTCACATGACCCAAGAACTGGACTGAAGTCCACACACTAAGAACAATTGTTGGGTTAAAAGGGACCAACTAATTTCTGGGTTACTTTGACCAAGAAAACAGTTTTTGTTTTTTCACCCAACTTTCAGGTTAAATATTTAACCCAGAAGTTGGGTTATATTGACGACAATGTTGGGTTATTTTAACCCAGAAGTTGGTCAACAACAACAACCTAAATGTCTGGGTTGAAATGACCCAGAAACTAGTTGGTCCCTTTTTGACCCAGGAGATTTTAGTGTGTGGAAACAAGTCTGGGATCCCTGGAACCAAGACCTCAACATGTCTGCTGGAGGGATGGATCCGCTTCAGACCCCGGACCTACGCAGGTCTGTAGGTGGGATGGATCCTCATGAGAACCTATATAGTATATAACCTATAAATAATATATGTATATATACTGCAACGATTCATGGTTTGGTTTGGTTCGATACTTTAGAGTCACAGTTCGATATTTTTTTCAATACAAAGAAATATTTAATGCCTATTTTTAAACATTGTGCTTTATTTCTTAATTTTCTTAGATGATGGTCACTTAACACAAAGATCAAAGTAGCTCCAAACACCAGATCTGAATGTGGTAGAATTATTAGTTGAACAGAGATCCACTTAATTTTCAACACAGAGTTCATCGTCAGAAGACAAGTTGATAAAATAAATGAAAAATTCTGTTAGATACGCGATACATGTTGGCCACGGTTTGGCACACACCTGTATTAAACGGTTCGATATGAATACATGTATTGTTGCACCCCTAATACCCATGTATATATATATATATATATATATATATGGAGGGACAGATCTGCCCCAGAACCCCGACCTATGAAGGTCTGATGGGGGGATGGATCCACTCTAGAACCCGAACCCATGCAAGCCTGATAAGTGGATGGATCCTCATCAGAACCCAGATCTCAACAGGTCTGATGGAGGGGATGGATCCGCCCTAGAACCTGGACCTCTGATGGGGGGATGGATCCACTCTAGAACCCGGACCTATGCAGGCCTGATAAGCGGATGGATCCTCATCAGAACCCAGATCTCAACAGGTCTGATGGACGGATGGATCCCTGGAACCCGGACCCCAACAGGTCTGATAGAGAGATGGATCCTCCCTAGAACCTGAACCTCACGGGTCTGATGAAGGGATGGATCCGCTCCAGACCCCGGACCTATTCAGGTCTGTTGGGGGGGGGACCTACCCAGAAGCTGGACCTCAACATTCCTGAAGCAGTGTGGGATCATCTGGAACAAGATTGGAACAAAAACAGAAACATTCAAACAAGAACTTTGGAAAGTCCTTCACAAAGTCTGGAGACCTGGTCCCGAAGCTTCTTTTATAGGGTTCAGAATGTGTTTTTTATGCTTTATTTTTATTAACATGATTTGCATCATACAGAACAGAGCAGGTGATCTCCAGACTTTCAACCCAAACAGCGACTGAGACAGCAGATAATAATAAACGACTAAATAGTCCAGACTGTGCTGATAACAAAAGAAAAAAAAGAAGAAATAAAAGAAGCAAAAGACATACAAACAGATCAAAAAGAAATGAAGTCAATACAGGGGACACAAGCATTTAAAATGAAAACCTCTATGTTTCCAAGGGAAGAGAAATAAAAAGTAGTCTTGTCAGACTGAAAGTCTGTTCCACATGTTGAACATCTTTAATTATTGCAATAAATCATAAAGCCTTTCAATAAGCATCTCTCACATTGGGGCAGTTTTAAATCCAGTTTTCCAGATTAAAACATAGACAGGGTTCAGGCTGTGCTGAAGAAAAAAGCTGCTCAGACTAAATATGAACCAACAAGCCGGTTAGAACTGGAAAAATCCAGTTTTTGCTTCATATAATGCAGCTACATTTATGTTTCCCTTGTAATATATAAAGTGATGAGGGGTTACTCCAGACTGTTTTTTAGTCATGACATAAGGATCAGGTCTATATGAAACATATATTGAGATTGTTACACTGTGATGTGTATTGTGTGTATTGTCATTTTGTGTGTATTGTGTGTGATGCTTCCTCTCCTCCAGCACGGTGAAGTTTTGCAAGCTGAGGTTCATCTCCGATGACGCTTTCCAGAACAACCTGAAGCTCCAGTATGTGTAAGTGTCCTTGTCCTGACAAAGGGGTTGTCTTCCCTTGTGTGTTTGCTTTGTGTTTTGACGTGTATGTGGGTCAGCCTATTTGTCGCTGTCATTCAGCACTCAGCCAACTCATGACTGACATTTCTCTGAATTAAATATTTAAAATCCTCACATCGGGTATGAAAGAGCAAATTACTCTGAGTTGAGGTGTCCTTTCTTCAATATGAATGAAAACATGAATTATATGATGGGGCTGTTGTCCTGTATGCCTGAGTTTGAACTTCTCAGTGTTCAGCTTTATAATATGAGGGTGTAAAAACTGCCACTTCAACTTCATATATAGTTATTAGCAGGAAATCATCTTATTAATCAGTACTGTGGTACAATCTAAAAACTCCAGGGTGAAACTGCTGGGTTAAAAAGGGGCTAACTAATTTCTGGGTTATTTCAACCCACTGTATACATTTGGGTTGTTGGGTTGTTGACACAACTTCTGGGTTAGAATAACTCAACATTTTAGTCAATATAACCCAACTTCTGGGTCAAATATTCGACCCAAATGTTGGGTAAAAAATAAAAAAAAATTCTGGTCCAAGTAACCCAGAAATTAGTTGGTCCCTTTTTTAAGTCAACAGTGGGTCAAAAATAACCCGTTATGGTTTTTTTTTGACCCAGTTTTTAGTGTGTAGTACTAGGAAACCTAAAGATGATTCATTTGCTGTAGCTGACAATAGAAACTGAATACTACTGCTATGTGAATAAATGAATAAGAAAACCTTTTTTGTAGTGAACCGCTTGATTTTTATCATTTTATCAGTCTCCTGAGCTGATTGGCAGCGATTAATGTCCACGCTGAACAACCCTTTGTCATCAAATCTTTCTCTTATCTCCACCATCTTGTCCTCATCATTTTACCGAGCGTGTGCAACATGTCCAACGTTGTTTATCTCAAATGCAGGCGGGTTTGGAGGACCAGAGAGGGTGAGGAGGGAGGAGGGGGGGGGCGAAGGGAGGCTCAAGAAATTGGAGAAGACATCCACCAGTCACCTTTTACTCGCTCACTTTGGCGGATTATCGACAACTGATGCATAATAAATACACTCCACTAAGGGTCCATTATCACTTAATCAATATTTCACAGTGAAGGGAGAGGACCGGCTGCGGGGGGGGGGTCTCTGTGACAGATGTATTTCTGAGATTAAGAGGACCTGACTACAATGTAAAGAAAAAAGATAGAAAGCTACATCAGCTCAAATCACTTCTCTCTCCTCTGCTCTCACAAACCTCCTGGACTCAGTATTATTTAGTAAAAATTTGTTCACTAACGGCTCAAAGAAACTGAGCTGCTATTCCCAGCTCTGCCCCCCCCCCAATGGACCCGAGGAGGAATTGAGCTGGTAATGGATAAGCCCCAATGGCTAACCCATCTGACATGAACTTTTGGGATCAAGGAAAACAAATAATTGAACCCTTGGCCCTGTCAGAGTGATTATGTATTGGTTTCCATCTGCACGCTCCCCCGTGTGGCTTTCTGTCATCTTCTGAGGGAGGTTTATTTACAGGCTGCATCTCTGCAAGTCTGACGATCATTTGAGCTTCGCTGTGATGATATTTAAGTGGCCTGAGAGGATTGACCAAAAGGATGTGTGGCATTCTATCACAGTGTTATTATGAGGCTCACAATGAATGTTTGCGCTTCTTTTTCACTTTTTAAAGTAAACAAGACAGAATCTGCTGTTGTTGTCTTTTTTTTTTTTTTTTTTTTTTTTTCTTTTTCCCCTTTTCTTTTTCCCCCCCCCCCCCCCCCCCCCCCCCCCCCCCCCAGACCCTCCCCCCCCCCCCCCCCCCCCCCCCCCCCCCCCCCCCCCCCCCTCCCCCCCCCCTACCCCCCCCCCCCCTCCCCCCCCCTCCCCCCCCCCCCCCCCCCCCCCCCCCCCCCCCAGCCCCCCACCCCCCCCCCCCCCCCCCCCCCCCCCCCCACCCCCCCCCCCGAACTCAAATCCCCCCCCCCCCCCCCCCCCCCCCCCCCCCCCCCCCCCCCCCCCCCCAACCCCCCCCCCCCCCCCCCCCCCCCCCCCCCCCCCCCCCCCCCCCCCCCCCCATCCCCCCCCCCCCCCCCCCCCCCCCCCCCCCCCCACCCCCCCCCCCCACCCCCGGACCCACGCCCCCCCCCCCCCCCCCCCCCCCCCCCCCCCCCCCCCCCCCCCCCCCCCCCCCGCCCACCCCCCCCCCCCCCCCCCCCCCCCCACCCCCCCCCCCCACCCCCCCCCCCCCCCCCCCCCCCCCCCCGCCCCCCCCCCCCCCCACCCCCGCCCACCCCCAGACCACACCCCCCCCCCCCCCCCAAACCCCCCCCCCGCCCCCCCCCCCCCCCCCCCCCCCCCCCCCCCCCCCCGAGCCCATCCCACACCCCCCCCCGCCAGCCCCCCCCCCCCCCCCCCCCCCCCGCCCCCGCGGGCCCCCGGGTGGGCCCCCGCCCCGAAACCAACCCAAAACCCCCCCCCAAAGCCAGGGGGCCCCACGACGATATAATATGTCAGGGAAGGTGGAAGAATAACTCGGCTTCTTGTTGGAAATACAGTAATATTAATAACTGTTAAGCTGATGATGAAATCATCTCTACAGGGTTCCCATGCATCATGGAAAACCTGGAAAATGGTTGAACATTTTTCCAGGCATGAAAAACGCATGGAAATCTGAAAAAGAGTAAAATGTGCTGGAAAAGCTAGAGTTGTCCTGGAAAATGAATCTTCCTCCCTCTGCTTCGTCACTACTTTGCCGCTACTCTGTCTCTGCATCGTCTCCGTTCCGTCGCAGCTTCGCCGCTATTTTGCCTCTGCTCTGTCGCTGTTTTGTCTCTCTTATGTCTCCGCTATGTCTGCTTCGTATCTGCTCCTTCATCACTGCTTCATCGCTGCTCCGTCTCTGCATCCTCTCTGCTCTGTCGCTGCTTTGTCACTAGTTTGCTGGTACTGTATGTCGCTGCTACTTTGCTGCTACTTTGCCTCTGCTACATTGCTGCTTCGTCGCTGCTTCATTGCTGCTTCGTCGCTGCTTCATCATTGCTCCTTCTCTGCTCTGTCGCTTACTGTATTTGTCTCTCTTATGTCTCTGCTATGTCTGTTTCGTTGCTGCTCTGTCGCTGCTCCGTCTCTGCTTTATCTCTGCTTCGTTGCTGCTTCATTGATGCTTCGTCTCTATTTCATCGCTGCTTCGTCATTACTCCATCTCTCCTTCGTCGCTGCTCCATCGCTGCTCTGTCGCTGCTCCGTCTCTGCTTTGTTTCTTCTTTGCCTCTCCTCTGTCTCTGCTATGTCGCTGCTTCATCACTGCTTTGTCTCTGCTTCGTTGCTGCTTCATTGCTCCTTCTTCATTGCTGCTTCTTCATCGCTGCTTCTTTGCTGCTTTGTTGCTGCTTCATCGCTGTAAAAAATATAAGCTAAAATGATAAAACACTTCTCCAAAAGCTTGGGGTGGAATTTATTAGTCTATGTTGTGATAAATTGACTCGTACTGTAGCAACTGGAAAAGTCCTGAAAATGTCCTGGTAAGCACATCAGGAGCAGCTGTATAGGGCAGACTGCATTACACACCTCTGAAATCATGCATGTACTACTATAATCACGTGCACATACTAGTCATCAGTCAGTCAGTCATTTTCTGTACCGCTTATCCAGTTCAGGGTCGCGGGGGTTGCTGGAGCCTATCCCAGCTATTATCAGGCGAGAGGCGGGGTACACCCTGGACAGGTCGCCAGTCTGTCGCAGGGCCAACACAGAGAGACAGACAACCATTCACGCTCACATTCATACCTAGGGACAATTTAGAGTGATCAATTAACCTAACATGCATGTTAGGTGCACATACTAATAAAAATCAATTGTCACACACAAGTGAAACATCTCACGTGCAAAATGATAAAAAATTCACACATACTGTACATACCATTAAACCCTACGCACACACATACGGGACACACTGTACTCATCTGAACCAGTGATAACAGCACTGCACGTGAGAGCTTATATGTGCACATGTGAGCTAATCATGGAGATTCAGTATTTGCATGTGTGAGCTGATCATATTGAGGTTATGCACGTGCACGTGAGCTGATCATATTGTAAATGAGAGATTATACATGCGCACGTGTGAGCTGATCATATTGAGGTTATGCACGTGCACGTGAGCTGATCATATTGTAAATGAGAGATTATACATGCGCACGTGTGAGCTGATCATATTGAGGTTATGCACGTGCACGTGTGAGCTGATCATACTGAAAAGAGAGGTTTTGCATGTGCACGTGTGAGCTGATCATACTGAGGTTTTGCACGTGCACGTGTGAGCTGATCATACTGTAATGAGAGGTTTTGCACGTGCACGTGTGAGCTGATCATACTGAGGTTTTGCATGTGCATGTGTGAGCTGATCATACTGAGGTTTTGCATGTGCACGTGTGAGCTGATCATACTGAGGTTTTGCACGTGCACGTGTGAGCTGATCATACTGAGCTCATGTACTTGTACGGTGTGCATGTGTGTGTGGGGTGTGTGTGTGTCTGAGGCAGAGAGGTAATTTTGCCATGAAAGAGGCGGAGCTACAACTCAGAGTACAGAGAGCGCATGCATGGATTCTTAATAACACTCCATAGTAAAATGCCTGATGAATGAAGGATGGTATATTTGCATATTTGCCAGTTCAGTGGACATTAACGAGTCATCCAACACACTGAAGAATAAAGTTTCATACGTACACATATGATGTAATCACCAGGTTTGTGTCAGTGATAAACAGGAAATTAAAATGATGCAGCAGTTTTGATAGAATAGATATATTACTTTTTATTATTTTATTATTATTATCATTATAAAAATTAATTAAACGCTAAATAAGATTAAGAATGAAGAAAAGCATGGCTGTACATGACTGCAGGAGTTAAATATTGGATGTGAAAACTGATTTTAATAATTCATGCACAGAGAGTTAGGAAACAACGGGAATCAAATTACGTAAACGTCATGATAGATGAGGAAGACAATGGTTCTTACAGGGTTGGAACTGGCAGTAGCATCATCCCAGTACCAGCAAACTCAACAGCAAATGTTTAACTGGTCATAAACCAAAAATACTGTACCAGTCTAGATTAAAATCATCAGTTCCAAATTTGATGTAAATACAACTGATAATTAAGGAGATAAAAGAAAAGCAAGAATCATTCAAATCAATGAATTTTGGCCAGCAGAGTGGAGCCTTTCATCTCACATTGCTAACTTAAAACTTTAGATTTTTCTGTTTTTGTTGAAAACCACCAATCAAGACATTTCTCCACTAAACTTTTTCCAAGTACAGTTCTTTGAGGTATTTAATCCCGTATTCCGCAGCAGGGCATGAACTGTTTGTGACTCTGGACTAATCACCTGATGTACCAACCGGCGAGCAAACACGCCGAGGTGTGCTGGGGGCTGTTTGTGAATGTGGCTCCTGCTTGGTGTGAATTACTTGCCAGGGAAATTGATCAGAGCCCATTTGGATGCATTAATGTTTCCACGGAGTGTAATTCAAAGCAGGTACACGTTGTTCTGAGAGTGAGCAATCAAATCACAGCCTGACTTGAACCGGAGAACAGCGCCGTGTTACCAACAGTGGAGAATAACACATTTACTTCAGATTTAATCTGGGAATGGTTTCATTTTAATCCCTTTCTTCACAAATGTATGCTCCTCAGTGCAACAATCTCACAGATAATATGAAAGGAAACTAATGTATTGGAAAATATGTGGTTTGACAGTCCTCACTAGTGCTGTCAGAAAATACTAAACTGTTCTTTGTGCTGGTGTAAAATACGACTACAAGTAATGACCTCGTGAAAACCCTCATGTCATTTTGTTTTTGTTTTCCAGGAACCTGGAATCAAACGCTCTGGAGCGCATCAGCTGGAGAGTCTTTCACTTTCTGCCTTTGCTGAACCTGTGAGTCTCTTTAAATTCACAAAGATATTTTTATTTGATCTTTTTCATATTTATTTAGGGTCAAGGTAGATTTATGAGGTAGAATATTCTTATGAAGCAAGTAAAACAGCTTATTCAAATGACAAGAAAACATGAAAGAACCATTTTCCTTGATAATTTGATTGTGTGACTGCTGTTTTTTGGTTTTGTAATCCTCTTCTGTGAAGGTTAAATAGCACCTAATTAGAATTTTTTAAATAAAAAGCAAACGTGGAAAATTTAGATGGAAACTGGTGATAAAATGTCTTAGATCACACACTAAAAACTCCTGGGTCAAACTGCAGGGTTAAAAAGGGACCAATAATTTCGGGGTTAAATGAACCCAGACATTTGGGTTGTTGCTTCAACTTCTGGGTTAAAATAACCCAACATTGTAGTCAATATAACCCAACTTCTGAGGTAAATAACCCAACATTGGATACAATTTTACAAGAATAAAGCTGTAATTTACAAGAATAATATTGCTATTTAACAAGAATAAAGTCTTGATATTTTTAAATTTACAAAAAAAACAACAACAAAACAGAACATGGAAGCAGTGTTGTGCCTTAAAGGGGGAGTGGGTAGCCTAGTGCAGGGATCCCCAACACCATGCAGGTCCCCTGCTGCAACACACCTGACTCCAATCAATGGGCAGTTAGCAAACTTGGGCACTGTGCCAACACCCGCACCTCCACCCTTGCACCCCTAGAATGCGCGCTCCTGTTGAGGAGTTGAAGTGCGTAGTGTGTCCCAGTTTTCCAGGGCTGCTCGAGGGCGTGAGTCCGCTACGCCCCTTTTGCGCCCTCAATCCACACCTTAGTAAAGTCTGCATGTTAAAGCTAAGGTTGGCAACCTTGGGAAAACGGTTTGAGCAAGCGACAGCTTGATAGTAAACAGCTGACAAACCATGTTTTTAAAAGCTTTAATCCACTCACCTCCAACTCCTGCAGAGTAAAAAGTCCACACTGCAAATGTCAACGCCTCCAAGACTTAATCCTTATCTGCTGTTTTGGTTTGTTTTTTTGGCGCAGCAGCAGTTAGCAATCCGTTAGCTATATTTGTTTACAGTGAGTGGCACACAGAGCGGGTCACGTGGGGGCCAGGTGGGGGACAGAGATGAGACATAAAGGCATCGATCCATTCTTTCTATAAGTTGTGAGTTACCATTCCTGCCTTTCAGTGTGAATGGCAGGGGTAGGTCAGAGTTTTTACAGAGCTGCAGCTCTCACAGAGGTCTGACTTTTTTCCTTCCTTTTATGAATACATGATGTAATGATGACTGTCAGGATAGAAGGACCAGTTCACCCAGTAAAATAAAAAGTGTTTCTGAACAGGATTACCAACTCTGGCTTTAACTTGTCCTCCCCTGTCTTAATTTAAGATTATAAAATTTTTATCTATATCTTTTTTTTATTTTTTCTATGAGCTTGCGCTTAACCTGCCTTATCCCTTGTCGCACCCTTTCCCTATCGCCGAAGCCCGGGGATAAAAGGGAGTGGAAGTATGTCGGGAGAGTGTTGAGGTGGGGAGAGGGGGAAAAGAGAGAGAAATATGTTGATATATATATATAGTGTGTTTTTTTTTTTTTTGTTTTTTTTTTTGTTTTTTTTTTTTTTATTTTTTTTTTTTATTTTCTGTTGTTTTTTTTTTCTAATTTACTTCTTCTATATTTATTTTTTCTTGATGTTTTTTTGTTTTTTGTTTTTTTGTTTTTTGTTTTTTTGTTTTTTTTTTTTTTTTTTTTTTTTTTTTTTTTTCATTTTATATTTTCATATATTATTTTTTCTTGAAATTTTTTTAAATAGAATGTAAGGGACTGGGAAAGGACTCTGAAACCCCTATTATACCACTTTTCTCACCACTTCTCAATATTTTTACACCTTCGATATAACTCACATTAAATATAATAAATAAATAAAAAATATTAAAATTATAATATATATATTCAATTATTATTTATTTTATTTTTTTTTTTTTTTTTTTTTTTTTTTTTTTTATTTTATTTTTTTTTTTATTTTAAATTATTTATTTAAATTTATATTTTTTTTTCTCTTTCTCTTTTCCTCTTTCCTTTTTTTTTATTTTTTTTATTTTATGTATTTCAGCTTAAACTCTCCCATCAAATCACTCCAATAAATAAATACTTTTATTACCTTCTTTTTCTTCTATTTTTATTCAGATCTCTTTTCTTCCCCTCCACTTCACTCTTATCTAATCTATAAATAATAATATAATATTTTTTTTTTGTATATTTATTTTTTTTTTTTTTTTTTATTTTTATTTTTTTTTTTTTCTTTTTTTTTTTTTTTTTTTTTTGTTTTTTTGTTATATTTTCATTTTTTGTTTTTTTTATTTTTTTATTATTTTTTTTTTGAGTTTTTCATTCATTTCTTCCATTTTTTTTTTTCCTTTTTCTTACTTTGTACATTTTCTTAAAAATAATATAAACTTATGAAACACCCCCAAATTACCCCAATATTACCCAAAATAACAGAGCAGGCATAGACGAGTCATTTTTATTACATTTAATAAAGGTTTAACTACTAAGCCCTACCCCTAAATTTTGCACGTTCCCGTGAAGGTAGTGCTGTCCCAATCCCCTCTATGTATCACGGTAACGATAAGTGATGATAGAAACTATCAGCAAAATATTTTGTATTATAAATCTGTCACTAAATTCTGTCTTGAAAGCACTGCAAAATACTAGAAGCCACTAAACTTTATCAATTAAGTTCAAATAGTGCACCTGTATTGCAAAACTGTAGTGACACCAATCAAACAAGTCTGAAATATGAGAGAACAAATTCCACATTTATTCAAATGATGCAAACAGCAAAACTAACTTGGCTTGTTAAAAACAACAAAGTAGTGCAACTGCAAACACAACCTGATAAATTGTCATCTCACGATAAAAACAATAAATTCAAATTGTATAATTGTGGGGAATTTTTTTGACGATATATCGCACACGACAAAATATCGCCCATCCCTACGAGGGGTAGGGGTATGAATCCAGCCCTTCAGAGCGAGGGACGTCAGATGCTGACTTTTTGAGGAAGGACCAGAGAAAATGGTTAGAGAGCTGTATGTCAATACGAATCAAACAACAACAGCAGCGTCCAGAGAGCGACAAGACTCGGAGAGGAAAACTCAAATGTACGGATTACACATTAGTTCGTAACGTTAGCCAGACTAGCCACGCTAGCTAGGCTAAAATACTGATGAAAAGCTTGAGAAGGCTTTTTGACAGTTAACAAGAGACAACAGTCGTCATGGTGACTTCTTCCCCATGTGGATGTTTTGTTTATTTATCAACCAAAGCATGATGAGTGATGAAAAAAAGAAAAACAGCCACAACTGCTAACTCTGCGTTGTTGCTAGGTGTGTTGTTATGGTGAGACGTATGTGCAAACGTCACTACTTACTTACATGCCTGAACGTAAATGACACGGCCACACTAAAATAAACTGGACTACACCACTGGTCAGTTGCAAAATAAAACACACTTCCTGAATTTATCAACCTACTGAGAGCTTGTCTTTGTGCTCGCTGCAGCACACCTACGCTGTTTACAGTCTAAGTTTAAGAAAGACGAGTCAGTCATCAAGGTAAAACATTAAAAGAATATTATATCAGTTCTGTTATGCATATAGAAGAGTAGAAGAGGTTGAGAGTAGATCAGATTAGTTTCTGCAATACAAAGACAACTATTATGTAATACATGTTTGTGTTAGTTCTGCTGTGGAGATTTTACTGAAAATATTTGGGCTATGTGCCATTTTTTTCAGAAGAAAAGAAAGAATGTGTTAAATGCGGGATCTGTTGCTACCAGACGATAATTTTCCTCCCTTTTCTCTGCAGGGTTTTAAGGGACAACCCTCTCATTTGCTCATGTGAACTCTTCTGGCTGCAGCAGTGGCAGAATGATGATCGCGGTGAACTGTACAGCCAAACACTGTTCTGTTCGTCCGATGACGAGGAAATACTCCTCAACTCTTTGGTGATAGATAACTGCAGTGAGTTTAACTTTAATCCTCTATCACAGTGTAACTTAATTGCAAAGATCTGGTTTGGAGAAAGATATTTGGAAGTAGATGTCTCACAGGAACAACTTTTGCTGGTCTTCCAGCAGGTGCAGAGAAATGCAGTAAACAAATTGGCTCAACATTGTTGCTTTGATAACATACAGCAGGAACATCTGCTGCCAGGAAACATAAGAGAAAGTTTGGCCCTCTATTTCCTTCCTGCGCTGCTTGGAAAATCAAAAAAGGGATTTCTCTGCACTTGATGCACCACTACAGAGGCAACCTGACCAGTCTGTCCCCTCTGCTGCTCCCAGGTCTGCCTGAGGTGAGGATCCTGCCCTCCCCATACAAGATTCAAGAAGGGGGCAACCTCACATTCGAGTGCGAGGCAACAGGAAGTCCCTCTCCCACTGTTAGATGGCGAACGGAAGAACTGGCCTCTAATTTCGTTGTTAAGGTATATCTCTAATTACAGACAGGCGTGAAAGCTGCTCTAAAATTATACCTTTAATATTTTCTTTTGAATAAAATTTTATTGCAAAGTGCAGTAAATAAATCAAAATAAATATTGGATGAGACTTTGTAGAGAAAGATTTCTCTCATATTTTGGTATATAATGTTGCAAGGCTCACCACACATGTCGTGTTTTGCCATCGCTGGTGACACACTTCACTTGAAGGTAAAGTCCGAAGTTTCCCCCTGAAAATAAACGTTTGACTTGTGCAAGTGAAATCCAACCGCGCCTTTGGGCCTCTACTTGCGTACAGTGGTGAGTTTGAATGTAACTCCCTCTCCCCCTGCCTGTAATTCGCTCTTTAGCTTTGTTTTGTTGTGGTCAGGACGTTTCTGGGTGGAGATTTCTGTTTATATGACCAGCCAATGACAGAATTAAGAGCATGACACTGTGTGGGAATAAGCTCATGATTGGAGCAGACGCCAGTCAGTCCAACTCTCGAAGGAAAAAAAAAAAGAAAGAAAGAAAACAGTAGATGCACCGAAAACAAAGGTGAGAGCTTTAGATAACGCAAGTTGGAAAACCAGGGTTATTGCTTTGGCTTTTACCCGCTTCTGAGCTCTGAAGGAGGCTTGAAGCTGAATAGGCTGAAGAACGAGGCGGCCATTATCCTGAGAGGGAGGGGCGCTCAGTTTGAATACTGTTGTTTGCAAACAGAAACGGTGGGAAGACTTCGGACTCTACCTTTAAAAACAACTGGTTAAAAAACTTTATATAAAACTTTGTAACTTTGTAAAACTTGGTTCTCAAATTTTCTACAGTACCTTGTGGATTTTTGTGGAAAAATGTTGGTGCACTGCTACAAAATGTTTTCTACTTTTTTCATAAAATCACATCAGACTGGCTCAAAATCTTTTCAAGATTTTAACGAGGGATGTCCGGTATTATCGGCCTACCGATATTGTGGGCCGATATTGGCATTAAAATGCAATATCAGAAATGATCGGTATCGTTCTTTTTGGACCAATATTTTTAAAAAACAAAATCTCGCTCGATTTCATTATTGCATAATGTAATTGTGCGAGATCTTGTTCCATTAGCACTGATCCAGCATGTATAAAAGTCCCTGTTATTGTGGAAGAACTTCATTTCCCAGCATTCCTTTCAGAGTCATGTGACTACGGTGCAGCTGCTGCTGCTACAGACTGACTTGCTTTGAAGCTGCTTATAATATGTCTGGTTTTAAGTTGTTGGTTGAGTTATCAAGTTGTCAGAAACATTATAATTAGCAACATGTTGGCTAATACCTGCTAGTATCTGATATCTGGCAGCCAGATGTCCAAAATGAACTCCTCTGGCTGAGTTAAGGATATTTTAGGATCTTTGCTCTCAGAGCAGAATCACTCAAAGTAAGAGCGATACAACCTCAGTTTTCTGCATATATCGATATCGGTTGATATCGGAATTTAAGAGTTGGACAATATCGGTATATTGGATATTGGTAAAAAAGCAAATATGGAGCATCCTTACTTTTAATCCTTTAATGTGCCATAAAAGAATATCAAATATATGAAGATGAGACCAAAGTGGAGATGTTTTGTCATCATAGCAACATGTTTGAAGTAGGGATGTTCAAAATTGGCTTCTTTACCAATATCTGATATACCAATATTGTCAAACTCTTAATTTCCGATATCCAATATCAGCTGATACTGATCTATGCAACCATCCAACATGTGGTTAATTATGTTTTTGACAACTTGGTAACTTAACCAACAACTTAAAACCAGACATATTATAAGCAGCTTTAAAGCAAGTCAGTCTGTAGCAGCAGCAGCTGCACCGCAGTCACATGACTCTGAAAGGAATGCTGGGAAATGAAGTTCGAGATCTCACTGCTAATGGAATCTTGTGGGATTTTGTAATGTAATAACGAGATCTCACGAGATTTTCTTAGTAAAAATGGATACAGAGCTTTTTAATATCGATATGATATTGCAACATAAAATATTGTTATATTTCAGTGTATAGATATTAGAAGTGTGACAAAATATCAATACACTGAAATATTGTGATATTTTATGTTGCAATATCATGTCAATATTAAGAACGCTGTATTGATATTTTTTACCAACAAAATCTTCGAAGATTTCATTGCTCTATTACGAAATCTAGCAACATTTTGTTTCTCTATTTGCAACAGACCAGCCTGTAGAAAAGTCCCTGCTTTGGCACTGATATTCATGAGCAGTTAAAAGTACAAGTTGACATGCATGTCCAGGTTTTCATGGACCACCCAGTGGTTTGAGATTTTAATGCACTGACTGAAATGTTTATTTTTCATATTCCCTAATATGCATTTCCATATGCTTCTCTAAGAGCCAATGTGCTTTGTTTTACTGTTTCACTAATTTCACATGAATTGCTGTCACTTCTGTGAAATTGATTGACAAAATTTTGTAATTTATTTCAAATGGTTTCACTTTGGTCAGTAAATTCAGAATGTATGGGATTAGATTTGTGGCCAAAAAATAAAGAAAAATACTTAGAAGATCAAACAAAAATTAAGAATTTGAGAGAACAATACATTAGTGGAAAAACAAAAGTAAGTAAAATTGTAAGTTTTATTTTCAAAATGATATTTTTCCTTTTTTTTCACTGTTTTTTTCCTCTCAAATTCTTAATTTTTGCTTGATCTTCTAAGTATTTTTCTTTTCATTTTTTTGTCACAAGTCTATCCCTTACACAGAATGTCTTCAGTGACACATTATGATGCATCATGGATTAAATTTATTGCAAAATCAATATCGATTGCCTATTATTGTTATCGGGCAAATATTGTGTTGTATTGAGCCAAAGAGTGACACCCCCCTAACTTTCTCCACCCTTATCACCGTTTTTCTTGTGTCATTAAAAAAGAAAACTATACAGTATTTTCAGATATCACATTTCAGTGCCAATATCATCCAATAATATCAGTAGGTTTGTAGTTTGCAGGGAACCAAACACAGCATATCAGCACCAACACCTCATACCAACTGTCAAGCATGGCGGTGGAAGCTTGATGATCTGGGCTTGATTCACTTTTCTATGACTCTTTATTGTACTGTATAACATTATTTGATATTGATCTGTCTTAGCTTGTTTCCCTAACATGGTGATCCACAGTTGTATCACCTTTTATCTAACCTGCATCCCCTATACGAGCTGTATCATCACCCTCTCTGCTCTGTGTGCCGTCGCTTGTTGCAGGAGAGAATCTGGGGCTCCACGTTACAGCTGGTCCTTCACATGTCCAACGTTTCCTACAAGGACAACCTGCACAACCTGACTTGTGAGGCCGAGAACCAAGCTGGGCCCAAAGAGGAGATGGTGCAATTGGACATTGAGTGTAAGTGCCTGTGAAATAAAACCGTACTCCTGAAAGCTCACAGGCTCAATACAAGTCCTTAGGCTTAATGGAGGTGAGGGCGGGAACGCGCTGGGGCTATTTTCTAGTGCAGGCAGGGTGGACAGCTTGAGAAAGGAAAAATGCACTGTACTGATTTCTTCTAAATGCCCTTTCTACAAATACAAGTACGGCCCACCATGCTTCTAATGGAGCTTTCTGCCATCTGCCACTCTGCAGACTGGGGACTGGTGAGAAGTGTTAAAATAATACAAGAGCTGCAGGTATGGCTTGCCATCTAATGCACCGATACGATGACAGGACAAAGGAAGGTGAACTCACCTGATCTCGCTCTTAATGAACTCCTTCAGCTCATACACGCTCTACTTTTAAATTACAGTGGAAGCTTGACTCTGCAGCTGTTGTTTTTCTTTTTTCTGATGCATTAGTGCACGTGGAAGCTGAGCAACACTGAGGAATGATAGCACCCAGCGGCCCCTCAGAAGACAGCCAGATGCATTAGTGATGCATTACTCAAAATACTACCCAAACAATATCATATCACCAAATCAGTGACATTCATTAGAAAATAAAGCCAAAAAGAGCGGGGGCGCCAATCAGCTGAGGCCAAATGCACAAGCATCAAGGGACAGATAATGAACATCAGGAAAATGGGGCTGATAACCCGCGCTTAGATCTGATTTGAGCTGGCGCTAATGGACTTTTCCCTCCCACTCCGGAAGAACGCTTTATCCACCGTGATTGGCAGTCTGTAAATGCGTTACTGCAGCTAATCTATCAACATCAGCCCCCACGGTGGACGGACACTCGTTAACCGCTAGCCCTTTAATTACTTCTAATTACCTCCCTGAACAGTGGGTGTTTACTGCTGAGTGGCTCCTGGTGCCATTGATTCATGTCGCTTACATGGATTCCCTTTCATAAAGCAGCTTTGTGAATCACGAGCTTTCCGTTTTTAAACTTTTAACTTGAGAAGTTGAAATTAAAGTTTGAGTTTTAATCGCTAAAGTTAATGCATCAACAAGCATCAACCGTGACCACCTGGACGGTGGCCAATGCATTGATTTTTTTTCCCTATTTGCCACATTTCAAAATGTCTAATTCTGAAATTAAGTCTCATTAAATATAATTCTAGCTTTCCTTTAGTCCCCTGCAGTGAAATCACTTGTGGGATATTAGTCGAGGCTGCTAATGGATGATTAGTGAAATGTGATAAATAGCACTAATTTCCACTCGGTGTGACGGACTTCGGTGCAGGGAGCGAGACAAACGTCTCGGTATGGCCTTAGCGCAGCACTTTCTGGGTCGCGGGTTAAGAGCAGCAGCATGCTCCGTGCAAAGTGAAGGGTCGCTGCACTTGAGAGTTGCCTTCGATCTGAACGAGGCCATTTCCTGTAACTTCATGTCTGGAAGAGCTTCCAGGTAGTTTTTGTGGTCGGGGGCACGACGAGGACCAGGATTCATTATTCATGGCAGGTCAGCACAGGTTTGCCATGCAGATGGAGAACATTGATTCATGGAAACTCCCAGGAACATGCAGGACAACTTTACTTTTAACATGTGATGATGCTGCACATTCAACATGAAATGGAGGCTGTGAAGTTAAATGTAATCCAGCTTATTTCCCTTTTTATATTTTTTCTCATCACTGTTTAAATTAAAAATCACATAATTAAGCTTTTTAATGTTAAATTTTAATCAGTCGAGTTTAGACAATTTATTTTTAATTCAGATCTAAGTTGAATTATTAAATTTACATATTTAAATCTACCTATTTTAACTCTTATTTGAATTTACTTATCAATACTAAAAACTCCAATTTGAATTACATTTTTTAAAAAAAAGATAATTTCTTTAGTGTTTCTGATATTGGGTTTTTACATGTCATTTCCATGAAATAAAAAAAAATAACTAAAATGAGAATCACTTAATAAATATGAAGAATATCAAATATAATTAACAATTAAATCATTAAACATTCTAATAATCACCGTCTAGTCTTGAACAACTTTGTTTTCATCAAGTTTTTAATCAGTTTTATTTGTCAGACATGACAACCTTTAACAAAGTACCACCATGTTAAGTACCGTACAGAGAAAATAGTAAAAATAAAATAGTAAATAATAATGATAATAATAATAAAAAAGGAAATAGATAAGTAAAAGAAAAAAATCATTCATAGCTCAGCACACATACAGTTGTCCTCAAAATTATTCCTACTCTCCAATTAAAGAAGGAAAAAAAAGATCAGCTGTCAGTGAAATAAGATAAAATTGACAAAAGTAATAATAAATACAAAAAATTCTGATGAAAATCATGACATTGATTTTGAATTGTGGCTTGAAAGAAATATTGAAAACAAACACACAAAAATAAAGCAAGTAAACAAGCATGATGGGGATTTGAGACAAGTTCAAAAAGACTTCTGCACAGGTATGTTGGTCCACTGTTCATTGGAAGGGTGCTGTAATGTATCTGGAACAGTTTTGTTTATTTGTTTTTTTTGTTCTTATTTTCAACCACAAGTCAAAAGCAATATTTTCTGTCACTAAATCATAATTTTATAAATTTTTTATTTATTATTAGTTTCTTTAGTTTGTTGTTATTTGAATTACTATTATGAATTTAGCCTTCCCTTAATTGGAGGGAATGAATATGACTTTGTTGCTTACACATTCATTTTGGCAGCCTTAATTGTAAAAATGCCAAATTTATTTGTTAAATGTTGGCTGTACTTTTACACAATCATCTGGTGACCCCCTGAAATTATCTTGAGACCCCTGTAGGGTTTAGGACCCACTGACTGGGTTGCCACTGTTCTCTATGACCCAGGTACAGGCTTTCAAAATACACTATAGTGCGTTGTAAGTGTTACTATAGTACTGATTGAAGGGGAGGCACTACAGGTAAAAAAAAAAAAAACTTTCAGACTAGTGCAAAAGAAATGTAAAAAATAAACATTTCAGGAGTTTATTTCATGATAGTTTGTCTGAAGCACCCAAATCCCCTCAAAATGCAGCTAAAGTTGGTGTTTTTAAACGGAGCCCAGCACCGTGATGCTCGTCTGAATCTTGTCATGTCTGGTATCGTTGAAAACGTCTCTTTTTCCTGAACCAAGTCTCAACCAAACTTGATATTTCCAGCTCATGAATCTGATTGGATCTGATTTCTGTAAATAGTGTTATAGAACAAATACGTGGAGAATTTTACAATCCAAAACTTTAAAGGCCGTTTTCTCAAAACAAGTTTTTTCTCAACTTCAGGAGCCCTTACAGAAACCAAACTTTCAAGTTTCGCTACTGACTGTATTCTTAAAGTTTTTACCGAAGGATTTTTTAATATCTCATTCACAGCCTGATTTACAGAACATTTCATCCCAAAAAATATGCCAAAAAATGAGTTTTTTCTTGTTGTTGACAGTATATTCTAAATTGTGAAATGATTTATAAAGATATCCAAAATCCCTGACTTTAATTTGTGAACAAAATTGAATAGAAACTTTGAACCTGGCTTTGCCCACACAATCCCTCATCCTTGCAGGCCAATACCCCCATTCCACCCACCCCAATACTATTCGATTTAACCCACCCACCTTGTTTTCTTATTTCTTGATGGAGTCCCTCAGAATATCCCTTGAGTGTTAGATGATACTTTTTTCACTCCATTCTTACATACGTATAAAATTTCTTATTATTTTTATGTTTTTTTTTTTTTCCCCCATTTTCATTTACACCTTTTTCGATGCTCTGATTTCCTCTATTTCTTGGATGGGTATTGTTTTATACAGCTAGCAGATTCCTATTACTTCCCTAGCATTAGCATCAGCAGCTCTGAACTGAATCGGGTTGAAAATCTAACCCTTCTTCT
The DNA here is from genome assembly GCA_023101725.1 of Atherinomorus stipes. Classification (NCBI taxonomy): domain Eukaryota; kingdom Metazoa; phylum Chordata; class Actinopteri; order Atheriniformes; family Atherinidae; genus Atherinomorus; species Atherinomorus stipes. The sequence goes on along the minus strand of JALJCO010008142.1, from coordinate 394,570 downwards.
GATACGTAGCATTCTGGCTCACTTGTAAATGAGGCCCTATGTCAAAAATTCTACTCCCCTTTATCCTGTGTTTTGATTTTTCTCCTAAAAATATATGCAAATTAGCACATTTTTGGCTATATAACACCTAATTTGCATATTTAAACATAAAATTTCAGAAAACTTGCAATGCATAAAATGATAGCCCTGTGCTAATTTTTCACCCTATTTGCCTGAAGTGTCTCGCCTTAATTAGGGGCCACCCTCCAAAGAGCCACATTATCGTCGTGTCCTTATATATATATTTTTTTTTATTTATATTTATACAGTGTTTACATTTTTGACTTGTCAGTTAGATTCCTGCTTCATTTAATTTTGCACTCTTCTCACAGATAAACTAAACCTGTCCTCTCCTCACAGTTCCGGTCAAAATCCTCTTCCTGCGAGACGCCGTGCAGCAGCACAACTGGTGCTTCCCCTTCGCCGTGGATGGAAACCCCGAGCCCAGCATGTCCTGGCTGCACAACGGCGTTGAGCTGAAAGAGGACAAGTTCAGGTACACGCAGTTCATCCTGGACTCGGGCGACGGATCGGTGAAACACGGATGCCTCTTCCTGAACAAGCCAACCCACATCAACAACGGCAACTACACCCTGATTGTGGCGAACAAGCTGGGAAAGGATGAGGCCACTGCTGTCGGGAGGTTCATGGACAACCCTTTTGACCCGCATGATCCCGAGGGGATGATTCCAGGTGACTTTCTGAAAGTGTTTTGTAGCTAAATAGTTTTTCCAGCCTGCAAAGAGGCTATTACAGCAGCTAAAAGACACATTGATTGAATCTTTATGGTGATGAGCACATAAAACCGATTTCAGTGAAAGTGGTGCATCATTCTGCAGAAGAAACAGGTGTGCTAACCTGTCATGCACCATTATAATGAAATGGGATTGCATCTGATGTGTGATGGTAAATATGTCTGTGCTTTTGCCTCCCGCACGCCTGTCCTTGAAGTGAATCCAAGTAAGTCTTGGACTGATTTTCAGGTTCCTAAACATCTCTGCATGTCTGTGAGACTGATTAGACTCCATGTGAATTGTTATTTTGTTTTTTTCCCCTTCAGGTCCCACAAACAAGCCGGACATGGACGTCACAGAGAACCCGGAGAGCCGAGTGTTTGTGGTAGCCGACGTCATAGTGTCACTAACATCAACGCACCCCCGACGAGCATCCATATGACTGAGATCTCTGTTTGTTTGACAGGTTTCCATAGCTGTTGGTCTCGCTGTGTTTGCCTGCACGTTTCTTCTCATCATGGTTTTGATCATCAACAAGTGCGGTCAGGAGTCCAAGTTTGGTATTCATCGTAAGTTGATATGAGTTTTCTTTAAATTGCATGAATGATGCAGCGGCCGGTTAGGTCAGTGGTTCCCAAACTTTTTAAACCACAGATGAAATCTGTTGGTGCTAATGAGCTCACTCATGTTGACTGAGGGCTTAATTATAGTCGTCCTCAAAACCGCTCATGCCCTCCAATTAAAGACGGAAAAAATCAGCTGTGAGCTAAATAAGTTGGAATTGACAAAAGTAATAATGTGGTCGATACAGATCAAATATTATGAGATAGTGTGAATATTTTTAACCTGCCATTTTTAGCTTGAATATTTAAAGGAGCAATAAGGGAAAATTCACCATTTCCAGGTTGAAGGAATTAAAAATTTGCAATGTGAAGCTCTAGATGTGTAATTCTATCTGGAACAAAGCATGACGTCGTACACCAGCTCTCATTGTTGATATCGAGCTGCTTGTTTGCAAGGGTGGCCTGACCCCGCGTGCATGTTCGTGCATGTGAATCTCTACTTTAGTTCAGATAGAATTTACCATTAGTTTAGTAAAATATATGCAGGTGTACCGGCTCGTCAGCAGCCATCGGCTACCAGAGTATACTACTATGTCCTCCAAAGCAAGAACAATGCTGCTATAAAAAAGTTACAAAAGCACTTCTCCGACAGCCTGGGGGGGAATTTCTAAAGGAATAAAATCAACTGCTCAATAACCCCATGTGAGCTCTCACACATCTGGAACAATCCCAATATCCTGCAAAATAAAAATATGATCATTTTTACCCCAGGGAATAAGAAAGGAATAAAATGCTTTGAACATATAATCTATAGAGAACTTTTTATCTTTTAACATCACCTAATCATCACAATGTGGGATCAGCAGCATGTCAGTGACTCAAATCCATAAATTATTGCATTCCTCCTCAACCAAACAGACCCTGGAACAGTGGCAATGAATGAATGGATGAAATTTATTTATAAAGCACTTTTCATACAAATGTAGCACAAAGTGCTTTTCATATTAAAATCAGCAACATTTCAATAAAATGACAATTAGACAAGCAATTACACAATTTTCTACCTCCCACACACACACACATACACACACACACACACATCCACACCCTCCCTCAGTATTTGTTATAACTATAAATATAACCTGGTTTGGCGCTGCTGTGAGGAAACGATATCTTGGGGATCCGTCCACATTAAGAGCCACCATGATCTCCGAAGCCACCACCAGGGGGACCCCCCAGGTCCCGGCCGCCAGGGGCCCACACCACAACCATACGATTGCAGAGCAGGACCCACCAGCCACCCCAACCAAGAGGGCCCCCCAATGGAAACAACCGCACAGACCAAAAAGCAAAACTCCCGGTGTGGAGGCCCCCCATGAGGAAAACACTGAGTTGATGTTAAAAGACTAAATCAAATACATGTCAATAAGAAGTATTCAAATATGGACTTAAGAGTTATAAAGACAGCTAATATGACATGCTTTTGTAAAATCAGAAGCATAGTAACAGTAAAAAAAAAAAGTAAATCAATGAATAAAACAGTCGAAAATACAAATGACAAATTAATTAAATGCTTTATTAAAAAGGTCTTAAGCCTCTTCTTAAAAGCATTAACAGTCTCTGCAGCCCTGAGGTTCTCTGGCAGGCTGTTCCACAGACGAGGCCCATAATGGTGGAAAGAAGCCTCACCGTGGGTTTTTGTCCTGACTTTGGGGACAACTAAATGACCGGTACCAGAGGGCCTCAGGGTCCACCAGGGTTCATAGTTTAAAAGTAGGTTAGATAAATAAGAAGGCCCAAGACCATGAAGACATTTATAAACTATTAAAAGAACCTTAAAATCAATCCTGAAATGCACGGGGAGCCGATGCAGCGATTTTAAGACGGATGGGTGATGTGTGTCTCTTTACTAACTTCAAAATGAGGAGACAATCTATCCATACATTCTCATGATCACATGCATGTTTTATGCTTTTGTACACAAATCTGGAAAAAGGTTTGTGAGGATTTGCCAACATGGTTCAGATGCAACATCCCTGCAGGTCCCAGACTGTTACTGGGTGACCTAAGTGACATTAATATGGACACCAACAACGCACACATGATCCACATGGTCTTATGTACGACAAAGACAACCATTATGAAGTGGAAGACAAAAAAAAATCTAGTTTATTAGTATTATCCAGTACAGAATCCTGTCAGGGTTAGGGATGGAGGGGGGGTAAGACGCGTCAACATCAGGCTGACTTCCTGGCTGAGGAGAGCTCAGAGAAGAGACAGGACGTAGGACGATGGATTAGAGGTCGTTAATGGACGCCAGAGTTCAGTCGTGCTGCTTTAACATGTGAACTGTGGTAACATATTTACTCTTATTTTATTGTCTGAATGGTAGTAATTTGTGCTTTAGCCGTCACACACTGTGCGATTTTTTTGGCCGTTTTTGAGCCGATTTTCCAGTCGTGCGAAAGTTTGGCGATCGGGCCGACTCTTGGCCAAATTGTGTGTCGTGCAGTATACTAGAGGGCCACGAGAGGCGATCGGCACCTCATGACGAGCTCCCGATCAGAAATCGCGAGTCGCAAGAAAATCTAAATGTTTTATATTTTCGTAGTCACTCGTGAGTGAATCACATGTTGAAGCGGAGCCACGACCTGACTGAGAACTCTTTCCTCGGATATTTTCACATTTCGCATGCATGAAATAAAACTGGAAGTAAACCAGAGGCAGCATGGTGACCCAACGTCCAACTTTGGGTGTCAGGCGCATTTTTGACACCCAAATTGCGTTTGGTGTGTACGCACCATGTCCCATTTCTTAGGGTAATAATTTGATCCCTTGAAACGAGGGCCAAGGGGAAGGGCTCAGGGTAGGGGGGGGGGATAGGAATTGGAACTGGGCAATAGTGGCAAGAACCCACTCTGTCAATTGTATGAACCAGACACGAAGCAGAGACGCCCAACGATGACGTTCCCTGCTTTATTTATCACATAAAGCTGAGCCGCTCTCTCTCCTGCATCTGCCATGGTGCAGACAGACCGGTGACAGGAAAAAGAAAAAGGAGGGGCGGGGGGTGGCTGGGGTCCGGGCCCTATGGGTGGCAGCTGGGGGCCTGAGTCTCGGGCTGTGCGGGCTTCCTCCACCTTGCACAGACAAGGCTGCATCTGCATGACTGCATCACCATATAGCATCCTTATCACGCATGTTGACACTGTGACGCTGCTTCATGTTGCGCTGACTAGGTTGTACCTCTTCTCTGCGTAGTTCTGCGTGTGTTTGTATGATCTGATGATACTTAAACAGACTGCAGGTCCTCCTGTAGGGGATTTCTAGTCTTGTTTTCCAGCAGAGACCTTGGAATGTTGTTTAGGGGTGTCTGTATAGATGTACCTGTGAACTGTGGAAGTGGATCCATGTGTTCCCTCCTCTCTCTCTCTCTCTTCCTCATTCCTTTCTCTCTGTTTCACTTTCTATCATTGCTTCTGTTAACTGTCATTTTTCCCTTGTCAAGCCCAGCAGTGTGGCATGGAACGCTGTTATAAACAAATGTTTAAAGAAATAAAATGAATAAACAGTTTATCAAGGGGATCCTTGTGTTTATAAAGCTCCCTTTGGCAAAGCAAATCTGTTCAACACAATAAAGCAACCAGATCACCATTCTGCTCGCTACAATGCTGGACAGGACAAGTAAGAAAAAACAAAAGAAGTGGGGCAAACGGGAAAAGCTATATGCTTTTTATTTTACTTGCTCTGTCCTGAAAAATAATTAGATGCTTGATTAAAAAAACAACCGTCTTCATTTCAACAATCATTCATATCACTTTTAGTTATGTGGAGATGTATTAGTTCAGTTTCAAGCTCAATGAAGTTTTAAAAGACAATAAAAAAGAAAAGATGATTATAAGCTAGTAGATAAAAACTGAAAGAATCTCAGCCAGAACAGAGTAAAACTTTTTTTTTTTTTTAGTTTAAATAGTCATTTAACAGACAAACCTCAATAGCCACTGTTATTTTTAGCAGTAAAACTGTACAAATGTTGAACATTTTTAACGTCGTTAAACATGTTCAACATTTGTACAGTTTTACTCCTAAAAATAACAGGGCAATTGTGGTTTGTCTGTTAAATGACTACCTTTGACAACACTGATGTGTTCACACTACACAAGAACGTTTGGATAGATATGAATGGTTATTACTCGGTTCAATGAGTGTTGATATGGGCGCAGGCAGCCAACTTTAGTGGGAGAAGTGGGAGTTGGTGAGTCTCAGAGTTCCCGAATAGGAAATCTGACTATTGAACGCACCATAAAACAGCTGTTGTCAGCTTCACTGGTGTCAGGCCACCCCAATTACAACCCCCCCTGGATAAACACAAAGCAAAAGTTTTTGTTCCCATAATCACCTTGTTTGGCTTCTCTATAGAGGTGGATTCATTTTCCCTGAGAGCTTTAGGTGCAGATTGTTCCTCATTCAATTCCTATTGGCTGTAAAAGTTCATATTTTACATTTTTAAAGGACTTATTATGATCCACACTAACTTATTTAAGCCCCACCAAGATGGATGGATGTGGTCCAGCAGCTGCTTCAGGGAGGTGAAAGAAATCTGGTGGTGTGAAGAGAAAGATAAAGGTTTTTTTATACTTTAAGTGGCTGATTTAATTACTTTCTGCTGCAGCAAAAACATATATTAGAAAAGTCAGTGAAACATATACTGTATATTCTGACTTCCCTCCTGAAGAATCAGTTCTGTACAATAAAATCCTCAAATAACCAGATAAGATCTGCGGGAAGAGAAGAGAAGTTTAATGATTCTGGTAAACGGAAAAAAATCTGGTGGATGCAGGGAAAGAGATTGGAGGTCTGCAACCTGCTCCTCTGTTTTAGCTTATCTATGTGGGGTTACGCTTGTTGATACCGTCACTCCACACCTGGAACCAAACATTTGGCATTGTTAAATTGTTGATGAGCTTATCACACTTTCATCTTTACAATTTGGTATCCAAGGATAACGCTTTATCATCTGAATTTCTACGTCCAAACTGGAAGAAGCAACAATGAAATGTTTGGCCAAACTATAGTTTCATGTTGCAGATGGTTGCCAGTCTTTCAGAAGGTTATGCACAGCAGAGAGCGGCTAATGTGGGCTTCCACGGGGCTGTAACGTTGCACGCAGGCGGCTGCTTGCTGGGCTAAAGTGCCTTAATTACTGCAGCATAAACCTCTGCTGGCGACTGCCACGTGGTGAGGACCATTAAAGAGGATGGATGGATGGATGGATGGATGGATGGATAGATGGATGGATGGATGGATGGATGGAGGAACAACTAGACGTGATATTGCTCCACGCGGACACCCCCCTCCTTCCCTCTCGGAGCGCCTAAGTGAGCCTGATTGCCTAAGTGGACCATGCTCCCTCTTTCCTTCCTTTCCATCGCCTCTGCGCTCTCTTTGTTGTTCCATTTCCTTCTGTTTTGGACTCTGGGGGGCTTCTGTGGTTTGCCATGCTAAGTGGGGTTTTAAAATTTGGGCCCCACTTGTTTGGCTTTTAATACGCACCATAGTCAGGGGTTGCTAACCATTCAGGCTTCCTGTATGGTTCAATGCGGCCTGATTGCTGCGTGACTGATGATGGTGATTATTAGAGCTTGTCATCATCTGTCACCATGGTACCAACAAATATGCAGCCAAGTTTGTGGCAGAAAATGTTGATTCCTCGAAAGGAAAATGGGCCCTGAATTGCTTCTTTTCTTGCGCACTGCAATCACCAAGGGTTTGAAACTGATTAGGTGTCACGCGCATCTCTCTTCTGTTTTTATTAGGCTCGTCAGTTCTGGGTACTGAAGACGACCTGGCCGTCTCACTCCGTTTCATGAACTTTGGAACCAGCCCGCCTTCCTCGGATGAAGACTCTGGTCTGTCTAGTTTTGTTGAGAACCCGCAGTACTTCTGTGGCATCATCAAGGACAAGGACATGTGTGAGTGTCAGTTTCACAAAACTTCATTTTCTAATTCTTCACTCTTTCTTGTTGTTTTTTCGTTTATTACACTGCAAAATTTAGTGGTCTTAATACAAGATAAAAAAAAAAAAAAATCAGACTATAATCAAGTGAAAATATGTCTATGCAGTAAGATAATTACACTTGATAAGATTTTTTGAAATAAGAAAACATACAGAGCTAGCAGGGAAATATCTTTAAACAAGTTATAAAACACTGACTTAAAGTCTCTCATTTAGTGAAAAATCCCTCAAAACGAGTCTGATAATGCTTCTTTTAAGTGTTGTTCTTTCTCATTTTAAAGTAGAAGAAATAAATAAACAAAACAAGATTTTTTTTTAAAAATTGAGAATTGCTAAAAAGTCTTTTTGAAAAGCAGCACAACACCCACCAACCTCCAAACGTGCATGTACCTGAATAGAGCTTAGTGAAGGCTTCTTTTACCAAGAGTCAAATTGGTTTGGACGATATGGGACTTAAACTCACGATCTTCTGTGTATGAGACAACCTGCTCTACCACCCGAGCCACCGTTACATCCGCACTTCTGTGCCAGCAGTTCTGAGGACGCAACAACACTAGAAATAAGCAGTGCCAGACTAGTTTTAAGTGTTTATCACTTAATAAGGAACTTGAACTGAGTGTTTCACAGCTTATTATAAGCTACAGTAGTTGTCACTTGTCTAACATCTTTTTTTTTTTCTTATTACAAGAAATCTGTGTGCACGGGGCTTTAAACAAGGTTTTACCTAAAACTGGGAGCGAAAGACACAATGTGATCTGAAACAGTGTCTTAGTGAAATAATTTAACTTAATATGTGATATCCAATTTTAAGATTCACTTACTAAGTAAGAAAAAAAATTAATTTGCTCAAACTAGATTAATAATCTTACCTATTCTGGTCTTGTTAAGTACAGTGGGTACAGAAAGTATTCAGACCCCTTTAAGCTTTTCACTTTGTTTCATTGCAGCCATTTGCTAAAATAAAAACGATCATTTGATTTCTCATGAATGTCACTCAGCACCCCATCTTGACAGAAAAAAACCAGAAATGTAGAAATTTTTGCAAGTTTATTCACAAAGAAAAACTGAAATATCACATGGTCATAAGTATTCAGTACTTTTCTCAGTACTGAGTAGAAGCAGCTTCTGAGCTCGTACAGTCATGAGTCTTCTTGGGAATGATGCAACAAGTGTTTCACACCTGGATTTGGGATCTTCTGCGTTCTTCTTGCAGATCCTCTCCAGTTCTGTCAGGTTGGATGGTGAACGGTGGTGTTCAGCCATTTTCAGGTCTCTCCAGAGATGCTCAGTTGGGTTAAAGTCAGGGTTCTGGCTGGGCCGGTCCAGAATGGTCCAGAGTTGTTCTGATCCGCTCCTTTGTTATTTCAGCTGTGTGCTGAGGGTCATTGTCTTGTTGGAAGCTGAACCTTCGGCCCAGTCTGAGCTCCTGAACTCTGGTAGAGCTTTTCTTCCAGGATCTCTCTACTTGGCCACATTCATCTTTCCTTCAACTGTAACCAGTCGTCCTGTCCCTGCAGCTGAGAAACACCCCCATAGCATGATGCTGCCACCACCATGCTTCACTGTTGGGATGGTATTGGGCAGGTGATGAGCAGTGCCTGGTTTTCTCCACACATACGGCTTAGAATGAACTCCAAAAAGTTCAGTCTTGGTCTCATCAGACCAGAGAATCTTATTTCTCACAGTCTGGGAGTCCTTCATGTGTTTTTGGGAAACTCTATGCAGGCTTTCATATGTCTGCACTGAGGAGAGGCTTCCATCGGGCCACTCTGCCATAAAGCCCCGACTGGTGGAGGCTGCAGTGATAGTTGACTTTGTGGAACTTTCTTCATCTCCCTACTGCATCTCTGGAGCTCAGCCACAGTGATCTTTGGCTTCTTCTTTACCTCTCTCACCAAGGCTCTTCTCCCACCATTGCTCAGTTGGACAGCCGGGTCTAAGAAGAGTTCTGGTCGTCCCAAACTTCTTCCATTTAAAGTGCATCTTTCATGTTCTTTATAACAGCAGAAAATCATTCCCTGAGAGGCGGCAGTAACTGTTTTTTCTCTTGAGTTGAAAAAAAAAAAACAGAGAGTGTTGCTTAAAAAGATAGGGGGAGGGAATAAAATTCACCCTCAGAAACACCGTGTTGTTTTGGAAACAAGTGACATCTGACATCAGAATAGGTGAAGTCACATGAATTCCACAGTTGACCAATGCTAAACAATAACAGATAAACGACGAGACAACAGCTGATAAGCAGCTAGACATCATCTATCTTAACATCTGTCTTCCTTTCTTAACCTCACCTCTACAGCTGAGGCTTAACTCTCTCACCAGCACCTTCTTGATCGCCGCCAGAGACGAGTCCTCTTCTCCTTGAACTGACTCAGCCACAGCAGGGTCCTGGCAGCCTTAGCTTAGCTTTAGCTTAGCTTTAGCCGGAGCAGCGGCTGGAGCTTCTGTCAGGTTTCAGTGTTTGTTTCTCGCTGTTCCTCCCAACTTCTCCAGCTCAAAGCTGGAGGCAGGACTCATGAACGCCCGTACACATGATCCGTGGTAAAAATGCTTTGTCCCATAGAGCAGTGGCGCCCGACTCACGGAACCATGATGAGATGACTCACTCCGCCCACATCTCTGCTACTGCGTCAGAGCGGGACACTGTGTTTTGTCCGCTGCCTTTTCAGCACAAAATCCTGAGAAAAGCATAGATTTCCAACCACAGAGTAACTAGAAGAGGGAGGAAACTCTCATTCCTCCAAACTGAGCTCACGTTTGGCTTCCAGGACGTCTTCTCTTCCTTCCAGACATTCTCCGCTCCTCATTACTTCACCTCCACCACTTTTCTCCACATTTGGTCTCCGAAAATATGTAAAAGCGCTTTGTATGAGGCGTGAGACGGTGTTGCTTTTAGCAGAGACATCTGTGGACAGAGTCAAAGGAAAAATGTCCCGCTGCTGGATTTTGTTGAGGTGTAACGGAGCCGGTTATCGGTGGAAGTAAACACATGGACGTGGTCACTCTTCGGCAGACATTCATGTCCTAGATGATCCACTGAAACGGAGTCCGTCTCCTCTAAAATGAGATTCATCAGAAACTGTCGCTTAAACAGACTTAAAACCTCAACAAATACATAATGATGGTTGCTAAAATAAAATAAAATAAATCAGATAAACAGGAACAGATTTCTTAAATGTATAAAGACCGTAGACCTCTAAAAGGTCTAAATGTGTGACACCAAGCATCTTGTACACATGATTTAAAAATAAATTTGCAAAAATTTCAACATCTCTGTTTTTTTCTGTCAAGATGGGGTGCTGGGTGTACATTAATGAACTTTTTTTTTATTCTAGCAAATGGCTGCAATGAAACAAAGAGAAAAGTTTAAAGGGGTCTGAATACTTTCCATACCCACTGTATATTACTCTCAAATTGAGATAGTTAAGACAGTTTCTGCTGAATATAAGACTGTAAGACAGACTGTTTTTGCAGTTATCCTCCGTAAAATGGATTCTCACTGCATTTCTGTTCCCCATGAACCCAGGTGTCCAGCATATCAAACGGAAGGACATAGTGTTAAAGTGGGAGCTTGGGGAAGGAGCATTTGGCAAAGTCTACCTGGCAGAGTGTGCCAACCTCAGCCCCGATAGCGACAAGATGCTGGTTGCCATCAAGGTGAGTGACTCTTACATGTTCTCCACTGTTTTAAAAGCAATTTAGCCATTAACATGGACTTTTCCTGCTTGAAACATTGGCAGCAGCAGCAAAATTGTCAGCTGTTAGTGTGAAGTCTCAGCAGTACACAGAAAAATACTGAAAAGGTCAAGCAGCAAGCGGCTGTTGCAGAAGGGAGAGGTAAAAATAACACCTTGAAAGCTGTATTTATTAAATCCACAAGAGGAAAAAGTTGCAGTCGGATTGCAGAAAAGTATGAGCATTTCTCAGTTATGATTATTTTCTGTTTAAAACATTTATTGGATGCTCAGTTTTTAATATTTCACGTATGAATCTAAAGAAATGCTCAAGAAATGTAAGTTCAGAATGAAAAGATGGAGCGGTTTCCTTCCATGCCAACACCTAAATCTGACGTAAGCAGAAATGATCACTTGTGGTTTCAGAGCGAGTCTTTGTTGTCAGGTGATTTAATACGCGGCTCATGTTACAGAAGGTTAATGCAAACCCACAGAGCACAGAAAAAGGACAAGTGAATATGGATCTGCTCACATTTATCTTTCCATTAATCACTTTTAAGCTTATATAACACAGCAGCCTGTTATACTCCTCACCATCTGTTCTTACTGCTGTTCATTTATTTAATCATGAGAAGAAACCTCAATAAAAACGTGTGATGCTGTTAGAAGTTTCTTGATTTAACTGAGTAACTTCAAACTTGCAGTTTGTTTAACTACTGTATTTGCATGGATGACATGTTTGATTAATTATTTGCAAACTTGAGTCCTGCACAGTCCCAAGTTTTAAACTAAACACTCCTGATGCTTCATCTCCTGATCTGTACACACAGGGATGCTTGGCTTTGATTATCTAGCTCTGGATTTCACCCATGCACAGTTGTGCTTGATAGTTTATTTCCTCCCATTAAAGTCAGAAAAAAATGAGCTGCCAGTGAAATAAGTTGAAATTGACAAAAGTCATAATAAATAAAAATTTTATGAAAATCATGACATTGATTTTGCATTTTGGCTCAACAGAAACATTAAAAACAAACAAACAAAAAATAAAACAATGAAACAAACATGATGGGGCTCCTGAACCCCCTCCCTAGCTGGTAGGCAAACTAGCAACCTTCTTACTGTGAGGCTGCAGTACCACCACGCCACCATGCAGTCCCAGTTTGATCCACGCAGGCATTGTAAATAGGAATCTTGTTTTTAATGTCTTTGCCTGGTTAAATAAAGGTTAAAATAAAATAAATAAAAGGTTGTCTTCACCATGTCTACATGACTAGATGTTGTTGAGTTGCTGCAATGTGATTGGCTGATTAGATGTTTGTGTTAATAAGCAGTTGAAAGGGTGTATCTATTAAAGTGGCCAGTGAGTATGTTTCATCCCCAGGTAAGTTGCTATCTGGGTTTTGGGGTCTTTGGCATATTTATATCTGCTAAAGAACATATTAAACTTCGGGTTGTCTCACATCTCTTATACAGAAATGATGCAGTCAGTCCTGCAAGTTTTGAATCTGATTTCTTCAGCACAGTCTGGGCTAAGAAAGTGATTTTATAGAAAATAATTCACGATAAAAGAAGAAAAGTATAAACAAAAGAGTTCATTAAATGTAAATCTGCAACTTTGTGACGTCACAGACTCTGAAGGATGCAAACGAGTCGACTCGGCAGGACTTCCAGCGGGAGGCGGAGCTTCTGACAGTGCTCCAGCACCAGCACATCGTGCGGTTCTACGGCGTCTGCACAGATGGAGAACCCCTGGCTATGGTGTTCGAGTACATGCGGCACGGAGACCTGAACCGCTTCTTACGGTACGTAGAGGATTACAACAATCCGTCTGCGCTGCATGTAACGGTGATCTTCACAGCAGTTAATGTCACACCTCAGCTACTCAGCAGAAGTTAGAGATGAAGGGCTGACAGGCTGCAGCAACACCTGAGCAGCAGATGAGTAAGGAAGGAAAAGCACAGCGGGAACGTTTTCCAGCAGCGTGCCAACATTCACAACCCACAACCCCTGAATCTGAAGCTGCAATACAGCCATCATCCTTTCATAGTACACTAAAGCTGATTAGTTGAATAATAAATTAGCAGATTGAATGAAGAATTAATTAACCCTCTAATTTTTCTGCTTCATTAATTGTAATCATTTTAAGCAGAAATAGCATGGGAACCATCTTCTAGCTGTGAGCTGTGAATGTTTCTTGATTTTCTGCATTTTTCAAATATTTTTTTCTATCACAGCTCCTGTAATTTCATTAATGCTGGAACATTAGTCCCAGTTCTCCCATTATCTGAAGTTAATCTAACACGCCGTATTTATTTAATGTCCATGAAGCATCAGTACATGGTTTAAATAGATGCAAAGATGCTGAATGCTCTTTAAAGGTGCTCTTCATTAGTTGAAAAGAAGATTAAGTGACCCAAATATGTGTCCGACGGTCTTCCAGCCAGACTGCAGCACTTTCATCAGAGATGTTTAAAGGTTAAACCCACTCGGCTGACCTCGGTGCTTCCAATGGTCACTCAGCGCATCCGTGTGTTTAAGTAGAAGCTGTGGAAGTGTTTGGACTCTACAGGCTGTTATTTCTGATTTTCCTGCCTCTCTGCACTTTAAGGTCTCTATTCTGGTCCCATTCTGCAGTGTTTAGATCAGTTTTTCTCAGATGGAGGTATTCGAACGTCTCAGAGACACTCCAGTTGAGGTGGTCAGGAATACTACACATGTATGTAGACATATGTACTTCTAGAATAACTTCTAGACCCTGAAAAAATTTAATAAATAAACCTGCCAGCTCAGACTCAGAAACGGAAAATATGTGAAACGCTTTAAAAAGAGTAGCACTATGAAGTAGATGTATACACAGAATAGAGCAGGTTACTTATTTCCTTTCAAAGAAGAGTTAATTTTGTTAAATAAAAGAAGCCAAGAGCTGTATAGATCGTTTATTACATTTAATAAAATATTAAAACGTTCCTACTGATCTTCAAACTAACAAAATTACATTTATTCATATAAATAACGGTCAAATCTGTCCCATATTAGATGTATTTCTGTAGCTGTGCTTCTATTTCAAAATGTAAAACTTCGGATGCTTATTTTCTTCATTCCTGCATCAGACATTTCCTCCTAAATGTACCAAACAGTCACGCTGTAGTGCTCATGGATGTAATTCATCCATTTGGATGTCTGGAGAGTCAATGGTTGGTCCCCCTCACGCTGACAGGGTGTGAAATCTGGTGATCCTAAATCTACTACTGGATTAACTGGGATTAAATGAATGAATGGAAAAGCTTGCTGGCGAGGAATTCTAGAAAACGACTTGCTTTGTGTTAATAAGCAACTTCACTTTCACTTTGAGACTCGTCTTGGAAGCTTCATGTCCATCATTGAGACAGAAGTTTCTATAAATTTTCACCTGTGCTTTAATTTGATATCGTGCTTTATGTCAGGGATCCTCAGTCCTGGTTCTGGTCTGGTTTTAGAAGTGCCCCCCCTGCAGCACACCTCAGTGGGTGATAAGCAGATTTGTGCAGAACTTAATTTAAAAATAGTGGTCTTTTAGCAGCATCATCCTGAAAGTGATCTTTTCTATGATGAAAATGTGATAAACGGTGGATCATTATCATTGATCATTGTGGATTCACCAAATACAGTTGTGCTTGGAAGTTTACCCTCCAATCAAAGACAAGGCTAAATTCAAATTTATGAAAATTTACTAAATTATAACTTAGTAAAATTAAATATTGATTTTGAATTGTGGTTTCTACACTGCAAAAACTTAAATCTTAGCAAGTATATTTTTCTAATTTCTAGTCAAAATATCTCATCACATTTAAAATAGAACAAAATTACTTAGAGAAACATTTCAGTGAGATATAAGATCTTGTTTTAAAGAAATGCATCCTATTTCAAGAAATCATATCAAGAAAATTTTGCTTGTCCCATTGGCAGAACTTTTTTGCGTACTACAAGCAAAAAAAAATCTTTTTTTACTTATCTTAAGAGTGGCCTAAACATTTACTTGTTATGGTGTTGCATAATAGTGACGTCATCAAAGCCACCGCAGTAAAAATGTCTGTATACAAGGACGAATCACCACAAAAAAGCCGCTTTGCGCTCACAGAGGAGTCCGACTAATGTTTCGAAACAAAACATTGGTAAAATGAAGGAGTTTGCGGCAGATAATGCCTTATTTAGAGGCTGCACGCGGTTGCCCCATCACTGCCATTATATCGGACATACGCTGATCTGGAGTGGATCTAAATATCTGAACGTATTTCATGCTAGAAAATAGGTCCAGATTGAAAAAAAACTAACTTCCGCATTAAGGAGAAATTTAGACTGTGCGCTGAACTAATGCTGGGCCTCCGGTTGGGGTCATTTACTGTAGCCGCTGAGTTTATTTGAAAACCTTGATTATGACTTTAGTCATTTAAAGATATTTAACTTTGGACACCCTCTTGGAAGTCGCATTGTTAAAGAAAGCCGAGTCTGAGTTGTTCTATATGAACTTACTTTGCACCTTGGAAACCATCAGACAGGCTATCAGAGCAGACAGTATATGCTGGTTGCCAGGTGTTCTCCACAGGAGACAGACTGCAAACCAAAACACAAAGAAAAGTACACACACATGCATGCATGCACACAGGCTTTCTCTGAAATATATGTTCACGAATGGATGGAAATCACATTTCCAGAAGACAGAATGGGTGAAATGTCTGAGAGCTCCCACAATGCAGCTGCTTTCCACCCTGCCACCTGCCTTTTAAACTAATAGTGATTGTATAGACAACTTCCTTTGTTAGGATGGGACAAAGTGGAGAGGAGCGATATTAGGATGGATGGAGACACATCAGCTGTGATTTGCTCATTTAGGCAGGAGTTAGACGTGAGAGTGGGTGTTTATGATCCACAGAAACAACTCGGAGTTAATGTACTCTGCATCTCTCAATTACATTATTGCAAATCAATTGTAGGCGTATTACAAGCCTCATGTTTTCTATTAACCATCATTCTGAAATGGCTTTATTGTGGTGTGGTCATGCTGACCATGTCTGTAACGCTCTCAAGAGCCCAAACTCTTTCTGTCACAAGTGTCCAATCTGCAGATTGCATGCTGAGGTTGTTCTCCTTCGGGTCACCCAAGGTTGGTGCCATAGTTACCAACATGCTGAAAACTCCAGGAGGAAGAGACAAGTAGAGACCAGCACAGCTCCAGCAACACAAACAGCATCATCAAGAGGTTTCAGACCCAATAAACTAAACACAATCAGCTGTTCCTGTGCAAAAATGACGTATAGGTCAGATAGGATATATCCACCTGTTATTTCTGTACGAATAACCATGAAAAAAGGTGCATTAGATGCACTGATTTACTGAAATGTGCAAACATAAAGGAAATGCAGCATGTAGGGCTTAAACAGAGCTTACTCAGCCTGAACCCTCTAAGGTAAGCTGTCTGTAATTTCCTCAAGTAGTCCTCAGAAATAGTTCTCCAGACTTCTTTAAGGATGTCCCAAAGCTCTTCTTTGGATGTTTCTGCCTGTTCTTCCATTCTCTGTCCAAATGATCCCACAATGCTTCAGTAATGTCAAGATCCAGGCTCTGCAGAGGACTTCCAGTCCAGTTCTCAGTCATGTGACACACCACATCCCTTTCTCCCTGTTTTTCTTCCTTAAGAACGGCTACTTGAGAGCCACGTTTCCATGGAGACCATTTCTGATGAGGCTTCTGCAAACAGCAGGGCTGTGTCCAAATTTTGGGGCTACGTCCTTTCAAGGCTGTTCAGATTCGAAGGCTCCTTCAAATGCAGCCTACAAATACGGCCTTATGTTCCCCAGATTTTAAAGATGGTCCGATGTATCCTTTGTGGCTAATCCTATCCCAAGATGCATTGCGGGCCAAATGGGACATTCTACAGCAGAGGTGTATCACTTTAAAGGTATAGAACACCCACAGAATAATGTGCCTTCATTTTCTACCCACCCTAATTTCTGAGCAAGACTCTGGAGCACTTTTTTAATATCTCAAATTCAGCCGGAGATCAGGGAGGTTTTCGTTATCCACAGACTTTTATATAATGGGATTCAACGGTGCCTGAAAAAAAAGGTCCACAAAAATTCACAAAAACTTGTCAATATTCCCCCATACTGCTCGTCCAATGTAATCCAAGTGTCCTGAGTGGGTAGCATCCAGAATTTACTTGAAACAACATCTATTAGTATATTTCTATAGCCTAAACAGTAGAACATTGTATTTCCTACATGCGTGTTCATGCGAGTTCACGACACTACGGACGCCGTGGCAGACGAGATTGCGCGTTCTTTCTTTCCTCTTTGTTTTAAATCAATAGCCAACCCTCCTGTGTCTGTCCTGGTTTGTCCACAGCTCATTTGCTCTTAGCACAATGTAAACAGCAAATTTCTTCTACACTCGCATTATCGGCAGAGTAGGTGCTGAACGCAGCGGCTTCCACAGTGTCGTGAACTCGCATGGGCGCTCTTATAGGAAGTACGATGTACTGATCACTGCCGTTAATCAGCTGGTTGCAGCTGCGGCTGAATATGATGGGCACGATGAAAACTACTTTAACAACTTTTAACATAGGAAGCTTCAGAAGGCCAGAGCTGCAGGTTTCCAACACTGCTAGTGGAGGAGAGAAGAGGAGGAAAGGGCGGGCGCAGCATCTCCAGCAACTGCTGCCTGTATAGATGCCTGTCTGTAAATTGTGCCGCAGACGGGGGAGTATCGGCCATTGCACCCGACATATCAGCTGATGCCGATACTTGCAAAAAATGCAAATATCGGCCTAATGTGTAGGTTGGCCGATGTATCGGTTGATCCTTAATTCTAACAAACACCCCATGGTGAACATCAAACCTCATTACCAACGCCTAAACAGTCTTACATCAACAGTACGCTAATAGGCCAAATTTTGGGAGTTTTTTCATATAACTCCATACAAATGGCACGAGTGTTTGGGAAAAAAATTCAAGGAAGGATCTCAATGATTTCTATAATGTTTTGAAAGTTGATCCATATCCAGAGAAATTGCCGTATATCCTACTATGATCCAGAACACACAAAAATAAGGGAGTCGAGCTGCTTGATGGAGGTCAGCGCTTTCCGAGTGCTTTTCTGGTTTTATGTGTGTTCAGGTACAGGTTTAGACTCCATTATTTAGTCCCTGGTAATTTGTTTTGCAGTGACAGAATATCCATCCATGCATCCATCCATCCATCCATCCATAGGGACTAATTCTAAAACAACTGCAGCCTAGAACACAATGAACTCAAAAGAAAAGAATTAAAACATAAAAAGTCCTCAAAACTCTGCCAATTAAAATACCTACAACAACTGCATCCTTGAATAAATACATAAGTAAGTAAATAAAGAAATAATATATGTAGTATCAATAAATATATGTGATTATTAACACTTTGGCTTGTTTAATTCAATAATTTCAGCAGGGACAAAGTAGTTTCTGTAACTAACAATGGAGATGAAACTCACCATGATTCAGAATGGGAGTGCCTGGTGTACTGGGATGCTGGGCAAAGAAGTAACCAACCAATCAGTAGAGAGGACAAGAAAACAACTTTTTTTTTACTTGGATACATGAGCAAGTCATAACACCGGAGAAAAGAATTTAAACTGATTGATTAACAGCACGATAAAACAGTCATTATGTTTCAGTCAATGTGAAAACAAGAAAGTTTCCTGAAACAATAAAGATGCTGTTGACTCTTCAGAGCTGTGTCGGTGTTTAGATGTGTTTATGAAATTGTTTTCATTTCTCTAAATGATTATTTTTGTTCTTCTGGCTGCAGTCTGCCTCCCAAATGGATTATTATTCTGATTTAAACTGTGCCAAGGCCGTGCATAGTGGACCCATTATGTGCATTATTACTGGGACTTAGCCATATGTTTTATAGCATCGCTATTAGAGCCCTGCTGCCTAGTGGACCGGAGATGGAACAATATAAACCGGACTGATGCAACCGTTCTTCTTCATGAAACATGCTATAGATTTAATGCTATGATATAAAGAGGTTTGGAAATGGAAAATCGAAGTAATTTAAATATTTTTCTTGGAAGACCCATTCTTCCTTCCATTAAACTGAAACAGTGAATTTAGGGGATGGGGTTGCTCCACAAACCTGGTGTGATGGCTGGCTATGTTGCTGGGGGTCCACTGGCTCTGGGGGCTGGCTGGTCTGCTGCATCGGGGGGGGGGGGGGGGGGGGGGGGGGGGGGGTGTAGTGGTTAGAGCCAGATTTGGGGCTCGTGGTCCTGTCGCCTACCTGCAGTATTTCTCATGGGGACGATGAGGGTTAAGAGTGAGTGTTTGAATGGAGGTGAGATGAGCTGGTGGTGGGCTCCGGGGTGGGTGCTGGCCTGCGCAGGGTGGTTGTGTGAGGGTAGTCTGGTCCTCCTGGGCGATGGCTGGGCCTTCTGCTGGAGTTTGGGGGGGGGGGGCTGCTCCCAGGGTTTGTGGGGCTCACTTAGCCTGCACGGTTGGTGCACGGTGCTTTAGACAGCTTCTGGTCTCGGCCCGCTGGGGCCTGTACCCTTTGGCCGTATGGGGCTCTGGCTTGGGCCCTCCTTAGCCATCTTCTTCGGGGTGGATGCATGCCCGTCTCTATGGGGTGGCGGCTGGGATCCGTGCCCTGGTATAGCTGCCGGTGGGCTTAAACATCAATTTTTTTTGTGTAATCTCACAATTCCATATACACTCACTGGCCACTTTATTAGGTACACCTTGCTAGTACCGGGTTTGACCCCTTTTACCTTCAGAACTGCCTTAATCCTTTGTTGCAAAGATTCAACAAGGTTCTGGAAACATTCCTCAGAGATTTTGCTCCATATTAACATGACAGCATCACACAGTTGCTGCAGATTTATCAGCTGCACATTCATGATGAGAATCTCCCGTTCCACCACATCCCAAAGCTGCTCTGTTGGATTGAGATCTGGTGACTGTGGAGGCCATTTGAGTACAATGAACTCATCGTCATGATTAAGAAAGCAGTCTGAGATAATTCATGCTTTATGACATGGCGCGTTATCCTGCTGGAAGTAGCCATCAGAGGATGCTACACTGTGGTCACAAAGGGATGGAAATGGTTAGCAGCAATACTCAGGTAGACTGTAGCAATGACACGATGCTCTACTGGTTCTAATGTCCCTTTTCCACTGGCACCTACTCAGCTCAACTTGACTTGCCTCTTCTCAGTTTGTGGGGTTTTCCACTGGGAGTTTCCTGGGCTGAGTCGACTTCTACGGTACCAACTCTGCTGAGGTTCCAAGCAGGGCTCAGTGGGGCTGAAAACGTGACCTCTACAGAATGGAGGTCACTGATTGGCAAGGGAGTGGCTTCTCCAGATGAGTCATCAGTGATGTCACTACAGTAGATAGCAACACCCAACCCAAAGACATACGGCGTCCCCCTCCCCAGAAAAAAAAGGAAAAAACAACAGACCACACCCACATCCGCGTTTTTCAGATGGTAATGGAAAAACCACCAGGGCCAAGTAGAGCCAAGTAGAGTCAAGCTGGGTAGGCTAAGTAGATGCCAGTGGAAAAGGGGCATAAGAGGCCCAAAGTGTGCCAAGAAAATCTCCCCCACACCATTATACCACCACCACCAGCCTGAACCATTGATACAAGGCAAGATGGATACATGCTTTCATGTTGTTGACACCAAATTCTGACACCATCCGAATGTCGCAGCTGAAATGGAGACTCATCCGACCAACAATGTTTCTCCATCTTCTCTTGTCCAATGTTGGTGAGTCTGTGTGAATTGTAGCCTCAGTTTCCTGTTCTTAGCTGACAGGAGTGGCACCCGGTGTGGTCTTCTGCTGCTGTAGCCCATACGCCTCAAAGTTGGGTGTGTTGTGCATTCAGAGATGCTATTCTGCATATCTTGGTTGTAACGAGTTGCTGCTGTCTTTCTATCAGCTCAAACCAGCCTGGCCATTCTCCTCTGAGCTATAGCATCAACAAGGCATTTGTGCCCATAGAACTGCTGCTCAGTGTATATTTTCCCTTTTTCAGACCATTCTCTGTAAACCCTAGAGATGGTTGTGCGTGAAAATCCCAGTAGATTGGCAGTTTCTGAAATACTCAGACCAGCTCATCTGGCACCAACAACCATGCCACGTTCAAAGTCACTTAAATCACCTTTCTTCCCCATTCTGATGCTGGTTTGAACTGCAGCAGATCGTCTTCACCATGTCTATATATCTAAATGCATTGAGTTGCTGCCATGTGATTGGTGAATAAGGAATTTGCGTTAATGAGCAGTTGGACAGGTGAACCTAATAAAGTGGCTGGTGAGTGTATAAACCAAAGCAGGGATGAGTAGATGAGGAGTCAATCAGGTGTGAAGACTTACCTGTCTGGGTGTGTGGGTGTGTGTGTGTGTGTGTGACCTGCAGGGCTCACGGTCCTGATGCTCGTATCCTGGAGGAGTCAAAGATGCCGCCTTTAGGTCAGCTGACTCTGCCTCAGATGCTGCACATCGCTGCCCAGATCGCCTCGGGCATGGTCTACCTGGCATCGCTGCACTTCGTCCACCGTGACCTGGCAACTCGGAACTGTCTGGTGGGAGAAGGTCTGGTGGTAAAAATCGGAGACTTTGGAATGTCCCGAGACATCTACAGCACAGATTACTACCGGGTAAGACAACTAATCGGGTTACAATCAATATTTTTCAAAAGAGTTTTGAAGATGTACTTTTGAAAAGGTTTAATGGAGAAAAGTTGAAAATCCTTCAAGAGTCATTTTGCCTGGCGCTTCCGGAGGATAATCATTTCATGTGGTAGTGAACTCCTGAAGGACCCTCCACACTGTTTTGTTGTCTGTGACGAAGGTCAATAGTTTGTTTCTGTCTTTTTCTTTGAGGTTTTTTGATTCTGCTGAGCAACAAGTGATTTTTTTTTTTTTTATCACAGCCTTGCAGCCTGTACCAACACCTGTCAGTGATGCTATGCAGCTCAAATTATTCAGATGTGCAAAGCAACTACTGAATAGCCTGCTTCAGCTTCTCTTTGTAGCTGGATGGAAACACAAATACCAATCAAGAATCAAATATTCATGTCAGGATCAAATTTACAAATAAGTGAGAAAGGCAACTAAACTTAACGTTGGGTGGAAACAGGCTGGTTGACGGGCCGATTTAACTGCTGGTATTTGTTTTCAAACCTATAAGCATGGTGAATGTTTGACCCATAGCTGATGCTCCTCTGAGCATCACAGGACACGATTAACTGATCCAACAATGCCTGCCTGATGTTTAAGCACCAGGGCGGTCAAAATTAACATGTTAACACTAAAAGATTAATCTATGGAGTTAATGGCTTCATTTTATTAAACACATGGAGAGTAAAGTTATAAATCATGTAATGTTAAAAAATCTGAATTTGCCATTATGTCAGCAAGAGAAACTGATTTTCAGCAGAAAATCGGTAAGGTAAATGTTAACATTTTGAAATGTGATTAATCCACAACCATCCTGTGATGAATCAGATTGAAAGATTTTGACAGCCCTAGTAAGCACACGTTGACACAGGACTGAGCCGCCTTTGTTTTGTTTTTTTTTTTCTTTTTGCCAATAGAGCCTGAGGAGTCACGTGACAATTCTGAGCGAAGCGGAGTCCCGCCGCCATGATGTTGGTACGGATTTGAC
Source organism: Atherinomorus stipes (assembly GCA_023101725.1). Taxonomy (NCBI): domain Eukaryota; kingdom Metazoa; phylum Chordata; class Actinopteri; order Atheriniformes; family Atherinidae; genus Atherinomorus; species Atherinomorus stipes. The sequence goes on along the minus strand of JALJCO010008142.1, from coordinate 371,861 downwards.
TGTCAAAACGAGAGCTGACGGGAGTTTTAACATTGGAGGGAAAGGGAGCAAAGAAGAAAAGCCGTACAGAAATAATTTAATGTCTAGCACAAAGAAGACTTATTTGGAGAAACTAGGGGACATATCCGGACTGGACCCATCTGAGTTGAATGGCTCAGAGTGGGACAGTAGTCTGGACCGCTTACCTCCGTCCTCCATGGAGACATGCGGCCGATGCATTGTGAATTATTTAGTCTTCACAATCAGTTTGTAACGTGGTAATATTTGTAATTTTGCCCTGTTAATGTTAGAGAAGTGTTATTTTGCCTTTTACACAGTTAACTGTTATGCTGCTAGTTAAGAAAACATTTGTGAGCTGTCAGTAAACATGTAAGGAGGACGATATTTAACGTGGTTTCAATCATTTATTTATAAAAAAGAAAACAGTGATGAGTGTGTCTGATTTGTGAAAGACCAAAATAAGCTGTCAGGCAGATGTCAGTGGTGTCGAACATCACGAGTAAACAGATAAAAGAAAGTAACCGGAGTTTTCATCAACTCATGTTAGCTTGAGTGCTAGTCTTGACAACAACGATTTAGCATAGCTACGTTTGCAAATGCACAGCAAACAAGGACGATCTTATCCAGGGTCGTAGTGTCCGGTTCATTCTCACAGCAAAGCAGCATCTTCACAGGCACACTGGTATGACTGGAATATTGTTTACTGGTTCCTACAAACACGATGACATGTTCCACATGACTGCTCCCAGCTGAGCACGGCCGTGTGTGAGGGAAGGATCTAGCGGCCACATCGTACTGATTGATCCCTCATTATTAAAACTGCAAGGACAGAATCACGGAGTAGTTTTTAAGGATACCACAAAGGGATCACTAGCTGGAGAACACACGGCATGCTGCATGTTGCTGATCTCTTTTCTTCAGACTGCAGCTGTCAGCCACTTGGCGCCCCCTGTCACTTCAGCAGTTTACAATCTGATTTTTTTTTTCTTTTTCTTTTTTCAAACCGGAGATCTTGAAAAACCGTAACTCGCCCTTGTTTGTCTTTTTTTTTCATCATCTTGACTGTGCAAAGAGCTGGCACTGTCCTTCACTCAACATTATAACCCAGCATCTCCAGTCACGACCAACGTAGCTCTCAGTAAGCGTACAAACAACATGTCGGAACGCCGGTTCGGAGGGGCGGGGAGACACGCTGTGACGACAACTCCTCAAGCTCTATAGTACTTCTGTTTGAAGCCATACCAGCCATGAGCCATTAAAGCCTGCCGCACACCAGAGCTTTGTGCTGAGATAAGTCATTCTAGACCGTTTGCTCAGCAGATAGTCGCCGCATGCGCCTGATTTTTGGTGAATTTTCTGCCTCATGAGGCCTTGAGGTGAAAATCAAACACGTTTGATAGCTTTTGCCTCGCGAGGCTAAAAACTCACTGTGTGCGCTCAACTTGAGCTCTGCTGTGGGCAGAAGTTCTAGCAACCACTCAAAACGCGATCACATGATATCAAGATGGCAGCTCACGGCAACATAGTTCGTTACATTTTAGAGGATAAATTGGTGGTAATACGGCCAGACTAGACCTGCTTATATGATGTTTCGTCGGACTCCAAAAACGTCCATCCAGATATCGTCTCTGTCTAAGGTCCCGTCCCAATACCCGCACTTCCACCCTTGCGCCCCTAGAATGTGCGCTCCCGTTGGGGGTAGAAGTGCGTAGTGTGTCCCGGTTCTCCAGAGCTGCTCGAGGGCGGAAGTCCGTCACGCCCCTTTTTTTTTTTTTTTTTTTTTTTTTTTTTTTTTTTTAATTTATTTATTGTTGTACACAAACATATTATTCCAATTGCCAGGGGGTGATATGCAAAATTACATACATTCAAATAATTTGTATGTGATACAAATATTTATAGTTTTAGAAGCCTTTTTGTTCAAAGATCCACGAATTAATTTTATATATGCCAAAGTATCATTGTAAAAGTGTTTGAATGCAGGTCTTTGCTTGTTGTTCTTGCATTTATGGATATAAAATTTTGCTAATACAATTAGCAGGTTTATAATGAAAAATACATCTTCTTTGCTTTGCCTTCTGAAAAAACAAAATACAACATTTTCCCATTTTAAAGAGAAGTCCTTGTAGAGTTCATGAACGATGAAACTGCTGAAGTCTTTCCAAAAAGTTGTGGAGTGTGAGCAGATCCAGAAGAGGTGTTGAACAGTCTCAAGATGGTTTCCGCAGAAAGAACAGTTCGCATCAATGTCCTTTTTAAAAGATTTTATATAGTGATTTGTAGGATAATATTTATGAATAATCTTAAAGGAGATTTCTTTCACCTTATTTGTCACAAAGAACTTATTGGGAATTGACCATACTTTCTTCCAATTGATGTCATTTACAAAAGAATTCCAATATGACACAACATGTGGAACAGAGGTAACCTCTCTTTGAAATAAAGAGCGTATATTCCTGTTACTATTTTTAGAGTTAGTGAAACATATTTTTCCTATTTCTGTACCTACAGAATTGGGGAGAGGAACAGGCGGTGCATTGAAATTAACACTTCTGAACAACATTTTGATTCCAGTTGATATAGCATCAAATACAATTGCATATTCTTTCGGTGTGGCTGGAAATTCATATGTGTTTAAAAATTCTGAATATGACATAAGTTGCCCCTTACAATTAAAGAGCTGGAACACTAATATGATCTGTTTTTCAATCCAATTAGAAAAATATAATGATTTATTCTTATACAATATGTCCCGATTATTCCATATCATATATTTATGAGGGGAAAAGTTGTGCTTAAATATTAGGGACCATGCCAATAAAACTTGTTTGTGAAATAAGGACAGTTTTTCTGGAATTTTTTTCCACATTATAGTTGCAGCCTAGTATAAAGTTTAAACCACCAAACCTAGAAAAAATGTAGTGGGGAATAAAATTCCAAATGGAAACAGGATTTTTCAAAAAATGTTTGGCCCAGTTGATTTTGAAGGTTTTGTTTAAAGTAGAAAAGTCTAAGACATTTAGTCCACCATTTTCAGAGTCATTCATCACAACACTTTTCCTAATATAATGAGTCCTATTCTTCCAAAGAAAAGTAAAAAGCATAGAATCAATATCCTTACAAGTATTGGTGTCTACATGTAGAGAAAGGGCAATATAGGTCAGTGGAGACAAACCCTCTGCCTTTGAGAGCAAAACTCTTCCTCTTACAGTTAGGTCTCTTTGCAACCACTGGTTTAGCTTAGTTTGTGTTTTTTTAATAAGAGGACGGAAATTGGATAGAGTTCTGGTCTTTTGGTCTTTACAAATGATTATACCTAAATAAGTCGCTTCATTTTGGATGGAAATATTACAGATACTTTGATCATTACAATTTTTAATGGGCAGCAATTGGCATTTGTTTAAGTTCAGAGTTAAACCAGAAGCTTTGGAAAATTCATTTATTACTTGTAGGGCAATAGGCACCTGACTGGCATTTTTGAGAAAAATTGTGGTGTCGTCAGCTAGTTGGCTGATAATGACTTCTCTGCCTGCTATATTTATACCTTTCAAGGCACTATTACAAATATGTGAAGCTAAAATTTGTGTGCAGAGTAAAAAAAGATAAGGGCTGATTGGGCACCCTTGTCGAACACCACGTTTAAGGTTAAATCTGGATGTTGTACCATTTTTCATTCTGATGGAACTATTTGCATTTGAATACAACGCCTTAACTGCATTGCAGAATGTATCACCAAAGCCAAACTTTTTGAGTGAGAGGAATAAGAACTCATGCTCAATTGAGTCGAAGGCTTTGTAAAAATCTAAGAAAAGAATAAATGAATCGTCCAATATCAGGTCTGAGTAATCTAAAATATCTAAGGCAAGTCTAATATTATTTGAAATGTGCCTATTCCTCATAAAGCCAGACTGAGTCTCATCTATAATATCATCTAGAACATCTTTAATTCTATTAGCCAGCATCAAAGCCATAATCTTATAATCATTATTTAAGAGACATATTGGTCTCCAGTTGTCTATAAAAAGTATGTCCTTATTAGGCTTCGGAATAAGAGTAATAAGACCTTGAGTGAGACTTGCTGGAAGAGTCCCTCTTTCAATACTTTCAGTGTACACCTGTAACAGGAAAGGTGCCAACAGACCAGAAAAAGCTTTATAGATTTCTGTTACCAACCCATCAGTGCCCGGAGATTTATTACTTTTAAGAAGAGTAATGGATTTGCTAACCTCTTCTTCAGTAAAAGGGCGATCACAATTAAGTCTATCAGAATTTTCTATAATTTTTGTGTTACTTACAGAGTTAATAAATTGAGTAGCATTATCTGCATTGTAATTTGAACTATATAATTTTTTGTAAAAGTCACAGCAGAAATGAGAGATGGTTTTGGCATCATCAGTGATGGTTCCATTAATATTGAGTTGAAGGATGGTGTTTGTTTTAGATCTGTGCTTTTCTAGACGGAAGAAGTAGGCGGAGTTTTGTTCTCCCTCCTCTAACCATCTTTTTCTTGACCTTATAAAAGCTCCTTCAGCTTTCTGACGATATAATTCATCAAGTTTAAGTTGAAGGTTCCGAAGTTGTAATTTATCTTCCTCAGATATTTCATTTGGTGGTAGCTGATATATTGAGGAGATTTGTACAATCAGTTTATCTTCTTCAGCAGCCTTTAGTTTAGCCATTTTAGCTCCATATTGTCTTAAGAATTTACTTGCCTCAAATTTAAAAAGTTCCCAGTTAACACCATAGGATTTCTCAATTCTACCCTTCTCCAAAAATAGCTTGATCAAACGCTTAATTTCAGATTTAACTGTAAGATGTTCTAAGAGCGAACAGTTTAGCTTCCAGTATGTAGATCTGTTATTATTAGGTGCAGATATTTGCAACTTAATATAAATTGCTTGATGGTCAGTAAGTGGTGTTGTAAGAATATTGACTATTACATTGTCCTTAAAAATGTTATTGGAAGTTAACCAAAAATCGATACGAGATTTCCTTGAGCCAGAACGGTTACTCCAAGTAAAAGATATATCATTAGGAGATTTTTCTCGCCAGATGTCAATTATATTAAATTTTTCCATAAAGGCTTTCATTTTAAGGTTGCAACTTGAGTTTGGAGTTTGGGGCCATCTGTCAATTGAGTTATTAAGCGTAATGTTAAAATCTCCTCCAATTAAAAGAGTTGAGTTGGGGTATTTAGAGAGCCAAAAAGTTAGTCTTCTATCTATGGAATCAATCAGACTATTGTTTTCTGGTTTGGTATTATAACCATAAATATTGACAACAATAAAGAAGGTGTGATAATATTCTACTACTAGGCAAATATAGTGTCCCAATGAATCACAATCTGAATGTAAAATAGTACCATTAAAAGTATTTTTCAAAGTTGTGACTCCAGCTGACCTCTCTGAACCATGGGAATACCAGATGTCGTTGCCCCACTGGGACTTCCAGAAGTTTACATCAGCAGCTACAGAGTGGCTTTCTTGAAAAAAACAGAAATCACATTTAAATTTCTTTGCATATAAAAATAAGGCTTTGCGTTTACAAGTTTGTCTTAACCCCCTGGCATTGAGGGAAACAATGGAGAATGACATAACTACACAACAAACAAAAAATTTAACAAATAAGAACTGTGTATGTTGAGGTAAGAAAGTAGGTTACTGTGGCAATCTACTTCAGAAAGGGACCGAGCATTGCTGTATCAAGTAAAAGTTTGGTAAGAACAATGTAATTAATATTTTATGGGCTCAAGCAAAAGGCTATTAACGATGTTTAGCCAGTATGTAATACATGAGGGAGGGGGTGCAAAAAAAAGCTTGAGCACCAATATAAGACAATCTCCATCCCATGCTAACAGTAACTTTATAACTTTATAAACTAGTACAACTTTTCAATCAATTTAATTATTAACCACATGGACATGGAGGGACTTTCTTTTGTCCTTAAGATAGGAAGATTTCTGTTCCGTTGACGAAGCCACGACATCCAACGTAGTAGGCTTTCTTGCCCTCACTGCGAGCCTTTTCAATAAGTGGCCACAGCTTATTCCGGTGTTCTCTATCCTCCCTTGAGAGATCCTCTGCAAACTTGAAGTGGCTCTCCTTCAGAAATGGGGACATCTTTGCTGCTTTCCATAGGCTCTCTCTGGTCACTCGTGAAATGAACTGGATGATGACCGGTCTGGGCCTGCTGTTGTTGGGCTGCTTGGCGCCAATCCGATGCACGGTATCAATGGTGTCGTGAATGCGGGTTTTACATTCAGGTAAAACGGCCTGGCAGATCTCAATGGCAATCTTGCGGATGTCTTCTTTTTCTGTTTCTTTGACACCGAGGAGCCTCAGATTCCATCTCCGGGAATACCTTTCCAGGTCGGAGATTCTTTGCTGGTTTGTATCCATGCGATCTTTGTCTTTTGTCACCCTCGTCTCCAGAGTGCCCACTCTTTTTTTCACATCTTTTATCTCCTCACAGGCAAAATCAACAGTTTTTTTAAGACCTGTAATCTGCAGCGTCAGGTCATCCATTCTCTCATTTATTAGTTTTGATAGAGCATCCACAATATCCACGTCCTTTACCTGGGAAAGCATGACTTTCTTTGGAGCTGGAGACTGGCTGGGAGACAGAGGTAGGGGTGGGAACTCATCCATCAGTTGTTCTGCTACCGGCAGTGTCAGCGGGGTAGTGGCGTAAGTGTGGCAGTTGTCGATCAGCGGGTTCCCTCCTCCCGGAGCAACGTTGTTAGTGTTAGCGTCTGTTAGCATTAGCTTTGTTTTAGAGTTTTTTAATGGTCTTTTATTCTCGCGGTTTGACATTTCACCGTTTATTTCTTTTCACTGAGTCTCTTTTATGTGTAAAGCACAATATAGGCTTCACAAACTTCGTTTTTTTCGGTTGTTTTTACCGTATTCAAACTTTATAGTTGCGCTGCTCGGTAGTAAGCGACTACTTACTCGGCCATCTTGGAACGCCCCCCCCGTCACGCCCCTTTTGCGCCCTCAATCCACACTTCAGTGAAGTCCGCATCCATGCAGACTTCACCGAAGCATATTACCCATAATTCATTGCTGCATGTGACGTTTTGAACCATAGACATCATATACGTAGACACCCCATTGGACGCTGCTGGCCGCTAGGCTGACGTGCCTATCGGGCGGCCATCTTGGGTCAGACCACAGGTCAGACGGCTGCTGTCAGAATGAATGGGAGGCTCCTCAGATCTCAGATTAATCACATGTAAGACAACTCAATAATAAAATAAAATTTCACAATGAGCACTTAAATGACTCTACCATTTTAATAACCAAGACAAACTGGAAAAAAAAACTTTATTTGGAAAACATTTATTTATTTAGAACAAAAACAATTTAAACTCAAGTGAACAAAGTCAAACTTTATTCACTTGATTCAAACTGGATTCAGAGTTCTGGAATCACTTTTATGAAAAGTTCTGGCACTGGATTTTATTTATTTACTTTTTCTTTCCTTTTCCCTTTGTAATGCCATACTCTTTTGTATTACTATGTATTCAGTGTACATTCTTAACAAAGTTTAGAATAAATGAGTGAATGATTAATTCATCCATTCTTAATTAATAAGTGAATATTATTAATGAATATTAATAAATTAACTAATAACTCAATAAATTAATAATCAATGGATTAATTAACACATTATGAATGAATTATTAATAAATGTGAATGAATTACTTGATCATTAACTGATTTATTAAATAATTACATTTTATTGTTGTGTCAGGCTTATAGTGTTTTAATAACACAATAAAAGAATAAAAAACACACACAATATATATATATATATATACTATATATATATATATATATATATATATACATATATATATGAAAAATACTTTATTCATCCCAGAAGGGAAATTCAGCATTTGGAAAAGCTCACTTTTTAAAAAAAATTAATACAACATTTATATGAAATGATATAACAATAATAAGTCAGTCAGCCTTGTTCTTTAGGGTGATGGCTGCTGGCAGGAATGAATTTCTGTATCTCTCCGTCCTACAGCGAACCTGAACCCTATATATATATATGTGTGTGTGTATGTGTGTGTGTGTATGTATATATATATATATATATATATATATATATATATATATATATATATATATATATATATATATATATATATACATACACACATACACACACACACAATGTATATAATCACGCAAGATCTGGTTTATATTCCTCTATTTGAAGAAAAGTGGAGATGCTTTGCAGGTTTGCCACTGTCAATACATAAACAAAATGTCATATATAAAGTTATGCAATCCTTTAATTCAGTCAAATAGTCCCGTGCAGCCCGTAAAAGGATGGCATTTTCAGTCAGTCCATTTATCTAGAAATCGGCTGAAAATTCACTGGGTTAAGCAGGTCTGAACATGAGAAATACCACTTTCCTCAACAGGCACGCATTCACTCTGACGGCAGCCTGGTCTGACCCAAGATGGCCGCTCTGTCGGCACGTCTCAAACCCGCGAATGCTGGGTCTATCGATGTCTATGTTTTGAACCATAAAGGCGGAACATGTCCATGTTTGGTGATGAGCTCCTGCCTGTGTAAAAAAAAAAAAGCCATTTCAGATGTAAACATTGAAATATTTAATCTTTTGTGCTGTAGGTGAAATAATTACTGTAGTTTGTCCTGTTACTTCGAAATATACTTTGAATATTAAAAATCAAAACATTTGAATAATGAAAGTTATCAGTTTACTCATAAAAGTAGCTAAATTAATTTTTTATTCAAAAACTTTATTTACACAGGTAAGTCCAGTCGAGACGCAGCATCTTTAACAAGGGAAACCTGTTTACCTGACATAGTTTAGTTTAGTTTATTATGGATCCCCATTAGTCTTCACCAGTAAAGACTATTCTTCCTGGGATCCAGATCAACATAAATTTTGAACATACAATCAACAAAAACACAGGTTAACTAAATAAAAATACAATACTAAGCAAACATTTTAATGGAAAAAAAGCAAAAACTAAATAAGTATACAATACCAAAGCATTTATTTAATTAAATTAAGGATAAAAATAATTATGTAGCCATACTTCTGTAAGCCTTACAACTCAAGTGATTATTACGGGTCTCAGTTTCCAATGTAACTCAAAGAACTTATACATGTTTTTATGGACATGTGGACATTTATGGACATGTGGACATTTATGGACATTCTATGCTAACGATAACAGTCACAGAGCAACAATTAAATCATTGTTATACATTTGTTTAGAATGTAACAGTTATTTAACCTGTACTGGTGAAATTCTACAGACATCTTACATAAATTAGTTCAGTAATTCATTTATTTATTTATTAAACGTGTGGGATTTCATAACATCTATTTTACAAGAACAGATGAAATGAACTTTATTCAGTTTATGTTTAAAAAGATGCCTCTTCACCAGGAACAGAGATGAAGCTGAGTTTGGCAGCAATGACATGAAATGATGCGGTGCAAAATGGAGGAACATCACTGTCCCAGTTCTGCCTTTTTCCCGCACTTGCAACCTGCACACCTCCAACCCTTAATGTGCACTTCTGCCAAGTGCGCACTACATACAAGGGTGTAGGGTTTAGGGTGGGTATTGGGACGGGGCCTAAGTTTCATTAATTTTTCTTACATGACTTCTTCTTCTTTCGAGTTAAATGGCGGTTGGCGAACTCAAAGGTGCATTACCGCCACCAACTGGTACGATTGTACTATAGAACAGTATGCCGCATACGATTTACTTAAAAAAATGACAAAATAAATAAAGATTAAATACAATAACACAATTCAGTTGCTAACAAAAAGATCCTCAAAACTTTTCTGCCTTCAGTCTTTGGATCTTTTTGCAAAATATCAATCAAGTCTTCTAACGTGATGACAGAGGGCTGCCATCTTGAAATCATATGATCTGCGGACGGGTTCTGATTGGTCGCTAGATCTTCTGCCCTCAGCAGAGTTCAAGCTGAACGCACACAGTGAGTTTTTCGCCTTGCGAGGCAAAAAATATCAAACTTGTTTGATTTTCACCTCAAGGCCTTGTGAGGCAGAAAACTCACCAAAAATCAGGCGCACATGGCGACTATCTGCTGAGCAAACGGTCTCGAGAGACTTTTAACTCAGCAGAAAGCTGTTGTCTGCGGCAGGCATAAGTAAATATATTCTGCAATTATATTTATCAGCAAAGAATTAAAAGTGTGGACAACGGAGGGTCTATTCATATAGGATCACTCCTTCGCTTGATGGTTTTAAACAACTGTGCGACTAATACAGTATTTACACACTCCCTTTACTGTAATACTGTATTTTACAGCCAGTTTGTTGAACTTTCAGGTTCCTCCCATTTTATGAAGTTTTTTCTCTTATGTTGAACTAATTCTGATTCCTTTTTGTTGCTCTATACATTATTTAGGCTGTTGATTTGAGTGGTTTTGATTTGATAAAGATTCAATTAGATTGCTTTGTGTTAGGAGATGTGAACAATCAATTGGGTGTGTGCATTATGTGTATATAGTGGCGGGCCATGCATCTGGTACCTGGGCCTTCAGTGGGCACTTTCCCAACTAAATCTATATCTTAACATCACCACTTTCATGTCACAATGAAATAAACCATCAATATTTACGTATACATAAATAACAAGAAACTAATAATAGATAAAAAATTTACAAAATTTAAATTTGGTGAAATAATGCATTGATTTTGAATAGTGGTTGGAAATAATAATGTTAAAAAAAAACTGTCACAGAGACATTGGAGCATCTTTCCCATGAACAATGGACCAAAATACCCGTCAACAGGTGCAGACATCTTTTTGAACATTACAGAAAACACTTGATTGCAGTGATTGCCTAAACGTGTTGCTCAACAGCATGTTAGCTTCGGAGCCCCATCATGCTTGTTTTCTTGTTTTATTTTTTGTGTGTTCGTTTTTAATATTTCTTTCAAACCACAATTAAAAATCACTGTCATTTTATATATAAATATATACATATATATATATATATACATATGCATATATATATATATATATATATAAAAAATTTATTTTTATTATATATATATATATATATATATATATATATATATTTTTTTTTTTTTTTATATTATATATATATATATATATATATATATATATATATATATACTATATATATATATACAGTATATACACACATATATATATATATTGTTATATATATATATATATATATATATACAATGCATGATATATATATATCATAATGTCATGCAATGCATGACATTATGTTATAAATAAATCATGATGTGTAGGAAGGGGTGGGAATTCCTAATGTTTAGTACTTCTTCCCACTCCTTTTTAGAACTTGTTGATATTATGATTTGATTTAAACCCTCGCGACCCTGAATAAGCGGTACAGAAAATGACTGACAGTATTATTATCATTCTTTTGGGTCTTTTGAAGTTGTTTTCTTTTGTCTTGATATATATTCCTTTTCATCTTTTTCATTTGTTCGAAATAAATTTCCATTCATTAAATCCAGTTTGTATATTGGACAGAGGGAAAAAGAAGAAACACTACAGAGTTAATGAAGATTTTTGGCTCATGGAATCTTTTTTTTCTTGCTGCTGATCCTAATAATCATTAAAAAATGTTGTTAATTTGTTTGTTTTTTTTATTTGATTTTTTTAAATTAATTTGTTCTACCCCTGATTTTTTCCAAATGAAGCAGAGAACAGAGTGAAGTATTACTGAAAGGTATTTTTACCATGACTAACTCACCATTCCTCATAAATTGCATATGTGCTCCATAATGGCCTTTTTTTTTTTTTGACCATTTCACTTTATTTTACCTCATAAGACAATTAGAGTCGGCCCAGTTATGGGAAAAGCTGGAGTCACAGGTGCACATTTGACTCGCTCTGGACCTTTTTGTTGCAAAAGACATTAACATGTATCATTACAGGAAATGCACTGATGGCTGTATTTCATACGGGGTAAAGTTATGCTGTCATACGTGCTGGTTGATTGTTAAGGTCTGCAGGGACACTAAAAGGTTCTTATCCATTGTTAATGTCATTCATTACACCTGTGCTTTTCACACTGACTATTCAAAATGTCTCTTGGACAAGCTAGATTTTGTCATGAAGTTACATGAAAATTAATTTGATACGGCTAACTTTCAGAGCTCTATAATTCTCTTCATACAGCTATCAATAAGCTTCAGCTCACCGTCTGAGAAAATCACTGTGCGCTGTAAGAAGGCTGCAATTTACTTTAGTCTCATCTTATTATTGTAAAATTTTCTAAAAATGAAATATTTTCTCACAAGAGAACCATTTTTGTTTTTCATTTTTACTTTAAATTAAACTCCCATAAATTGAAAATGAATTGACTGAACCACATTCAGGCTGGTCAGGTCAAGAAGGAGCAGGTACAGGACAACCATTTCAGCTTTGCTTGGTCTCATCGAAGAACTGAGGAAGAATTTCTTTATTAAATCAGATTTATAAACATTTCCTCATCTCCAGGTGGGCGGACGTACGATGCTGCCGATCCGCTGGATGCCCCCGGAGAGCATCATGTACAGAAAGTTCACGACAGAGAGCGACATCTGGAGTTTCGGCGTGGTGCTTTGGGAGATCTTTACCTACGGTAAACAGCCCTGGTATCAGCTGTCTAATAGTGAGGTGAGTCAGATGTTACCGTTAGCTGTCTTTGAGTAGATGTGATGGACTTGGGTGGAACTTTCCTTCTCACTGTTTTATTGTAAATGATTCCTGTGTTTATTCTCAGTCCTTCAGGTCATCTAAATCCTATCTAGTAGGCAATCTAGCAGATTTTGGAACCAAAAAGGAAATGAATTAATAAAATAGTATGTTTTTTCACCATAGGTCATTTCTATAAGGTGTCCAGAACAACAAACTAAAAGTCCTAAGAAATCCTAGTTGGCAAATAGGTTTATTTCCATCAATCCGAGGTGTATACCAACAGCTACACCCCAGTAGACTTCATTTAGTTTTTTCCTTTACCCCTATACCAATGAAACTTTACTAAAAATATCTATGGAAAGAAACATTTTTTGTATAACAAGTTTCTTTGAAAATAAATTTAAAATGCAAATGAGCATATGGCCAAAATGCACCCTATATAGGCTTACTTTTACTTTTTCTGTTACTATATAACAATGAAGCTTAACCAGTGAAAGTGCATATTTAAAGAAACATTTCTTTTGTATTTTTTGCCACACTCATCTGGGTCAATTGCCTAGAAAACACTTCCACTGACCCAAACAATTGATCGCACAATCACAGAGATTTCCAAATCACCATGTGAGCAGGCTCACAGAAGTGTGTTCTGTTTGTAAAGGAAAGAAATTGAGCCTACTGGGGGGAACAGCTGTCTTGCCATTTTGGTACACATCTTAAATTGATGGAAATTAAACCCATTTGCCCAATTAGGGTTTATTCAGACTTTCAGTATGATGTTCTGGACACCTCAAAGAAATAATCTCAAATACTATTACAAGTATTTCCTCGCAAAACGCCTTTTGCCTAGACTAATCTTAAAACTTAATGAGGGAAACAAGGGTTTCCGTGTTATTTTGAATGCTTAGTGCATTAACTGCTTTCATCACCTCATGTAACAACAGATATTCTTTCTCCCACTTGTTGGATGGAGCCATTTCCTCTTAGTCTATATTATGTAGCCATGCAAAAAATTTGGGGACTCTTTGCCACTTTTTTTGTTTTGTTTTGTTTTTTAACAAACACAAAAAGGTTTGAGAAAATGAACTAGGGTGAAAAAATCCTACTCAGGATGTTCACTATTCTCCTTTTCTTTTACTGGAATTGGTATTTTTGTAGCTGAAAGAAGTTCTCCTGAAAACTGTGACCCATGAAATGGAAAGTCTTTGGAAATAAAACAAAAGTGGGAGCTGCAAAGAGTCAGAGTAACAAAAGAAACAGTTATGTTGAGATGAATAAAATAAATCACAAGCAGCAATGTCTTCAAAATTTAACAAGTTATATTTTAATCATGTTATCATACAAAAAGATAGAATAAATTAAAATGACCTAAATGGCCTATCTTACACGATTAAAAAATATACCATTAAAAAAAATACTTCATTTCTACATCACCTCTGTATACTTGTGTATTTTTAAGATGATTCACTCATTTCTGGATTTACTTCACAGGCTTTTTACATGTTTTGTCTGAAAATAGCTTGAGAAATAGGGAATGAAATGGCCTTAAAAAGTAGGCCAGGCCTAAAGAAAAATAGATTTTAGGGGCGAGTATCATAAACTGTTGAACAAAACGGCAGATTTTCCCATCTTGTTGCATCAAATATCTAGGGCTCTCTGCAGGTTAGCTTAGCGCTACTGCTTGGTCAACTAAAAAGAGAAAAAAAGTAAAACCACCAATATCTTTTGAAACTTTTCCCTTCCTTTTCATTGTATATGGTTAAATAAAACAAGATTCAACAGGAAACAACTCTAAACAGATAATTTCATTAGTCTAAGCCAAGCTAAGCTAGCAGTTAGCTCTGAGCTAAGCTAACTTCCTGGTAATTTTACAGAAACAAGAACCTATTTCTCACTTAATTATTACATATTAAACATTTTTTGAAACATTACAATTAAACACACAATAAACTTATATTTTGTGTATAAACTTGAAATCTTGTGTAACAATTTTCCTCAATTTTGGGGTCATTAAGTTGGATTTCAGAGTCCATCTGCTCTTTAACTAGGGATGTAATGATATTAGCGATATTGGGAAAGTAAACTGCCACGAAGTTGTTGTGGTCTTGTCACGGTATTAAACACTTTTGTCTCAAGAGATACTCTGTTTTCAGTCTGCTCTATGCGTAGCATAACATACTAAACTACATAGACCATGATCCTTTGCTGCCAGGTCGCTCTTTTGAGCCAATGGGAGCGCATGTACAACTCAATAAATATATGTAGGATTTTTACTTGAATTTCACACGTCAGCAAAGGTTTTTTAAGCAGTTCAAAATGTCACAACCTTGAACATGACGATAAATGTTGTAGCAATGACTGATCAAAGCATTTTATAACATCATTATTGTTATCGTTAGCCTCCCCACAAAATCGTGATACAGTAAATATCGTATCTTGAGGTTCATATTGTGATGATATCGTACCGTGAGATGTGGATATCGTTACATTCCTATCTTTATCTTTTCAAAAATGCCGCTTCCTCACGATTTTGTTGTTTCCTGGACACGTTCAGACATCGGGAAATGTTTCTGATAGGTCAGTTGATGCACCTACAGCCACAGCCATCCTTTCATCCATGTACGAAACATTTATTTATGGAGAAAGTCCGCATTATTACCGCTTTCCAGAGCAAGTCTGAAAGGGGCTTGGTGGATGATCTGAATACTTGGTGGATAATTAGGTTCTTTGGTGATTTGCACTTTTTTTTTTTTTACCTTTAAGAGTTTTTAAACCCATAAAGTTGTTGCTATAGCCTTTATGGTTTGAACAGATGAGCTAAAAGATACCACTAAAAACTCAGGGAACAAGGCTGAACAGCCTGAGTGACATGAATCTGATTGAAAAATCAAAGGACATTTTTCCCAAATGTTTGAAAGTTTAATTATTTTTTTATTCAGTTTTGTTCAATCAACTCAAATTAACTAAACTTTTTAAAGTATGATGGTAGAAATAATTCAGCCTGATATGTTTAAACTTTCAGAACAAACCATTTTCCCTGCAGTTGTGGACACTGGTCTCTTTAACTAATCGATAAGTTCATAGTAATTAAGGGCAGTCCAGTCTAGCCTTTTCAGCTTAAGCACCAAGAAGTGGGTCTCCACTGTGACCACAGCGGTGCTATTACAGGCCGTAACCCTCTCTCCTTTCACGACCAGGGTGGATCGCTTTCCCTTTGCACTCAATCCTAATCTCATTGGCTTCATTTCTGCTCAGGGCGATTGAGCTGTAACCTCGTTATCCTAATATGTCTCGCCCAATGAGGGACAGGTGAAATTATCATGTTGCCTAAATTCTCAGTGACGGAGATAAATCATCCCAAACTACTGAAATGGCGACAGTGAGTATTTTAGCAGGTCCTTTTGAGCCTCTGTGTTTAGCCGTGGGACTGACGGGCTATTTTGATGAAGTGGCTCTGATGACAGGCCTCTTCTGTTCTCTGGATCAGGCAAAGGTTAACAACAGGGAAGCGATGGAGTTAGTGACCATTCAAATGGAGAGTGTGGTGAAATCCTCCTGTCCTCGACAGTGATTTATTCACTGAGCGGCGAGAGTGTGTGAACTGCAGCAGTCGCGCAGCCATTAGTGTCTGAGCTGGAGGTTATTCATATTTTGGCTGCTCTCGTTTGTCTCCGAGGTCGTGGCTAATGGACACAGATCAGTAAATCTGTAGATAGGGAGGCTGTTATCTAGAAAATATTGTCCTTGGTTCAGCTGGAATATTTTAATCAAAAAGCCTCAGTAAATACATTTTTGTGCATATTAGATCCTTAAAAAAACTTTTTTTTTTACGTATGCACAGAAACATTTAACGTTTCTGTGCATACAAAACCATCATTTGGTTCTCCCAGCATTGAAAGCCTCCATTTATAAACTGTTACTTTTCATCAATTTTGGTACTGATGCCCTTTTTGTCCACCAGGATATTTTACAATTAATATCAATAAGTGTTAATACATAAAATAAAGAATGTTACTGTTAATGTCTTTATATTAGTAGTTGTAGTCTTCTTCCAGAAATGACAGAATCCAGTTTAAAGGTGATAACTCCTCCCCGCCAGTAGATGGCGCACTAACACTCACTTACTCAATTAGCATTAGCAATGTTATAGAACTGACTAACCATTAATTAGCATTAGCAAATGTTTAACTTACATGTCTAGGAGGAAAGCAACCTCCACGGGGCTTTTGAGCCCGATTTCTACCATCACCTTCATCCTGCTTCGTTTTTTGTTTGCTTGAATTTGATAAATGTAAGGCAAGGAAGATGCTATATCTACACAATTAAGCTAGCAATTCTGGAGCTAAAGTTAACAGCAAACAATCCTGGCATTTGCATGGTAATCAGGTGTAAATATGAACTTTTTAGACCCGTCAAAATTGATAAAAACAATTATTTATATGCTATAAAAATTCGGGGGGGGGGGTTAAATTTACACGTTTATGCTGCACCCCTGTAGACGTTCTGGGGTTGTATTATTTTTCAAAAGATTATTGTTTTAAAGAAAAAGCTTTTTGTATCACCGCTATTTGAAGATTTTTTCATCACCTTTAAAGTTCTACTTTCGCATTTAAAGATCAAGTGTGTCAAGTTTTACTCTATCTAGTGATTTAAATTTTAGATTACAACCCTCTGTATATTCCCCACTTGGGATGTTGGATATTGGCTTTTTTACAGATATCTGATATCCGATATTGTCCAACTCCTGATTTCTGACATCTGATATCAACCGATACCAATCTCTGCAGACAACTGTGAGGTTTTATCTTTCAGATTTTGAGACATGCAACTATATTCTGCTCCGAGAACAAATATCTCAAAATATCCTTAATTCAGCCAGAGGAGTTCATTGTGTGCATCTGGCTGCCAGATATCAGATACTAGCAGGTATTATCAACATGTGGTTAATTCTAATGTTTCTGAAAACTTGGTAACTTAACCAACAACTTAAAACCAGACATATTAGAAGCAGCTTCAAAGCAAGTCAGTCTGTAGCAGCAGCAGCTGCACTGTAGTCACATGACTGAAAGGAATGCTGGGAAATGAAGTTCTTCCACAATAACGAGGACTTTTCTACATGCTGGACCGCTGCTAATGGAACAAGATCTCACAAGATTTTATTAGTCAAAATATCAGTTAAAAAAAACCAATACACATATTTTCCAATATCACATTTTAATGCCAATATCAGTCAATAATATTGGTAGGCGATAAGCAAAGAGGGTGACCTGCAAAGTTTTTGAATATAGATAGTTCTTTCTTAGATCATGAAAACATGATTTATTTATTTATTTTACAGTCTTTTAAGCACACAAAACATAAATATAACCTTAGAGCTTTTTTTAAAATCAGCAGCTTGTCCCAAAGTGGTGATCCTCACTAGTATTTCTATGTGAGCAACACTAAGGGCAGGGTCACACTTGGCATGATTGGTTTAATCTGTTGCAACTCACCGGGTGTCAAAAGTCTGGTACAAACGGCCTCCGGTCACACTTGCAAAACAGGAACAGGAACAAAAACCAGTGTGCCTCCACGTCATGTGGCCGCATTTGCGTAGGTGGCAGCGCCTGCTTCACTCCAGTCCAGCGGGTGGCGCTGATAGTCACTTGTGTTGTTTGACATCCACCCAAACATGCTGATAAAGCTTTGTACCTCCACAGTTTTCCGACAACTGCTTGATGTAGGCTGCTGAGCTCAACAAGAGCTGCTTATCATGCTTTTGAAGACATGTTTCTCCTCTTCTTCACGTTTTCCAGTGGGGGACAGGGCTTCTACGTAGGCGGGGTCAATACATCTTCGTTATGTGGGTGAATAACGCAATCGTTCCGTGCCAGCAACTGTTGCAGACCACCTCCGGAGGTGGGCCATTGGTCACACTGAAGTTTAAACGTGAAGCACGTTACCCCCTGCTGTTTGTACCCGGGATATCCTCCAGCCGTGCCGAGTGTGACCGGCCCCTAAGACAAGAAGAGAGCCATTTTCACCAAAAAACATAAAAGAAACCAGCAAAATCCCAATCAGCCAAAACATTCTGACAGCGCACAGACTCCTCCAGAGCTCCACACGTGTGCCGTGCTGTGTTACCATGGTTTAGTAGCAGATCCTCAATGTCCTGTAAGTTGAGAGGTGCGACCTGCATGAATCTACTCGTTTGTCCAGGCCACAGATGCTCGGTTGGACTGAGATCGAAAGAAGTTGGAGGCCAAGTGCCCCCTTCAAACCTTTTATGTCCATTTAGCTATTCTTGCAGTGGATCAGGGTGCATAAGTCTGCTGCCATCAGTAAATGACATTAGTATGAAGGATGTACTTTTGTAGCAATAATGTTTAGGTAAGTGGTACGTGTCAAAGTAACATGTACATGGATGGCGGGACCAAAGGTTTCCCAGCATGCTACCCAGAGCAGCACTCTGCCTGTCAGTTTCCTGTTTCCTACAGAGCATTCGGGTGTTTTTTGCCTCCCTCCCACTCAGACGATCTTTCATTGCTCTGAAGTTCAGTTTTGATGCCCATTGAAAAGACTTTTGTCTGAGGGCTCTGTGGTGATGCAGCCATCTTTTTAAGCAGTTTGTGCGACAGTAGCTGATCTGTTGGACCGGACAACACAGACCCACCCATGACCCTGTCTCTGGACCCCTCTTGGTAAGGCCTGACCACCTCAGACCAGGAACATCCTACAAGGTCTGCATTTGTGGAAATACCATGACCCAACCATCAAGGCCTCTAATAATACTCCTTGTTTTATTCATATACTGTCTGAAATGTCCAACTTCCAGTCAGGCGTAATTAATGGTTTTCATTTGACCCGTTAGAGTCATAATGTTGTGGCTGATTGGTGTTACACTCATTTCTGACATGCTAAGTGTATTTCTGTCTGTGTTCTTGTTGCTCCTGCTGATTCTAATCAGCTTTGATCCATTACTGGGCTCAAATGATAACATGTTTGATAGTTTGCAAAGTCCCCTAAAATGACAACAGAAGTTTTCTGTGCCTCGACATAATTAATCATTAATAAGGAATAAATCAATCCAGCTGTGCTTCTTCTCAGGAACAACAACAACACATACGAGACAGAAAACAGCAGCAGCAGTTCTAACAAATACGTTTCTACAGACCAGGAACCTGAAAATGTCACTTTCAGATCATGATGTTCAAAAATCTTAAATTAATTTATCTATTTATTTACAGAAGCAAAAATGTCCTTTTCATCCCTTGACGGAAATTATGAGGTCTTGATACGACATTTTATTTTATTTATCTAATATTGAATTCTACATTGTTTTACTATAAACTTTGAAATGCTTATTCTGATAAACAGGTAAATATGTTTTATGTTAGATTGTAAGATTTATCTATATTTTTTTATAATTTTCCAAGTTTTCAAATTATATGAAATTAGGTTATCATATTTATAATATTATCAACATTATTTTGTACTCTATTTACTTAATATTTATTGTAAATTCTTTATATATATATATATATCTATATATATATATATATATATGCATAAATAACATTTATTGGAATAAAATACAGCAAAAGTAAGAGCTGATTTGTGATTGGCTGCCAGAGTTTCTGTCCCGCAGTGATGAGACAGACATCTCTGTAAGCAGCAGAGTCTCTGCTTTCATATGGCTCCGTGATTGTGTGGAGAAATGATCAGAAGCAGCTCTGTTCTCATGCTTTTCTCACATTCACATATAACTGTTGGGGTTTGAACTGAGTTTGGTTTGGATGCCAACACTTGGTGGAGTCTTCGGCTGAGTTTCTCCCCCCATGTTGGCTACATGATGGGATTTGTGCTTCCTGGTGTGTGAAAGATCTTCTGTACTGGATGAATCTAATGCTGTACCGGGTGCTCTTGTCAATAAGAGGCTAAATCACCCACTTCTTATAAATGGTGTCCGCGCTGGCTGATCAGGTTCCTCGTGTCATTGTGAGCTCCACTGTTTTACTTTCCAGCCACAGTCAGTGGATTAATCAATAAAATCTCTGGATCCATACATGAGAACACGCCTCATTTCTTCTGGCTGGACGTATCAGAACATATCTGCTTACAGAGACTGAATGCTTCAGCTTTTTCTTAAACAACTCCTCATCACGTCCCGCATTTGCAGGATTATAGTTAAGGATGTTCGATATTGGCTTCTTTACCAATATATCCAATGTTGTCCAACTCTTAAATCCCAATATCCGATATAAACCGATATATGCAGACAACTGCAAGATTGTATCTCTCATATTTTGAGAGATGCAACTATATTCTGCTCTGAGAACAAAGATGCCAAAATCTCCTTAACTCAGCCAGAGGAGTTCATTTTGGGCATCTGGCTGCCAGATATCAGATACTAGCAGGTTTTAGCCAACATGCTAATTATAATGTTGCTGACAACTTGGCAACTTAACCAACAACTTAAAACCAGACATATTATAACGCTGCTGTTGGGTGTAAACCTCCTATGTCCAAAATGTTTTTTTTTTTTTTTTTCAGGGAGTGACAAAAGGCATCTGGTTTTGTAAAACCTGGAGACAACATCATTAAACTTTGGATTGAGTTTTTTACATGAAAGTCCTTTATTTGATTGTATTCATTTATTTATTTACTTTTTGAATATTTTCACCAAATCAAGCTCACATGAAGTAGAAGGTATTTTAATGATGTAAAATGGAGATAGGAGGTTTGTACCAGACAGCTACGATAAGCAGCTTCAAAGCAAGTCACGGTGCGTTCCAGTTGTTTCGGGACTTCGAGCAGATGCTAGTTGGTGACGTCATTACCAGGTGTTTTACGTTCCAGTTGCACCAACTTGGGAAAAAATAAAAATCTCCAAAACAGCCTGTGAGCTAGAAAAATAACAGACGTTATAACAATGTTACCATGACAACAGCCGTTTTCACCGTGTGTGTGTAATAAACAACACATATTCGCGCTGCGTTTTAGAGAAATACAGGCCGCAGTGAGACAGAAAAATTCAATAATAACTCGGTGCTGTTTGAACTTCAAACTTATGAACAGAAAATATCTGATAAAAAAGTTTAATAAACACAACAATGGTGCTGGATGCTGCCATCTTTAAATCTTGGGGTCCTCTGCAAATCACAAGCTCGTACCCCGGACACAGTTTATGACATCACTTCCTTGGAAAATTACCTCAGAAAAATGAGTTCTGACACAACTGAATGTACAATCAGTCTGAAGCAGCAGCAGCTGCACTGTAGTCACATGACGCTGAAAGGAATGCTGGGATATGAAGTTCTTCCACAATAACAGGAACTTTTCTACATGCTGGAGCAACACTGATAGAACGAAATCTCACGAGATTTTGTTAGTAAAAATATCGTCCCAAAAAAGCAGACATTTTCCAATATCACATTTTAATGCCAATATCGGACGATTATATTGGTAGGCCGATAAGAAAGGAGGGTGACCTGCAAAGTTTTTGGAAATAAATGTTCAGGAAACATTTATATTATTTTTAAAACACAGATATGATCTTTAGAGCTTTTTTTTTTAAATCAATAATAATGCCAATATTGGCCGTTAATATCGGTAGGATGATATCGGACATCCCTAGTTGAGGTGTTTCCATTCAGGACCTTAAATCTATTTCTTCCTCTTTCTCCTTCCCACCCTGACAGGCCATTGAATGCATCACGCAGGGACGAGAGCTGGAGAGGCCTCGCACCTGCCCCAAAGAGGTGTACCTGCTGATGCAGGGGTGCTGGCAGCGGGAGCCCCAGCAGAGGATGGTCATCAAGGACATCCACAGCCGCCTGCTGGCCCTGGTCAAGAACCCCCCCGTTTACCTGGATATTCTGGGCTAGAAGGGCCGAGACAGCCGAGGCTGAGAGGTCCTCTCAGACTTTCCTTTCCTTTTCCTTTGGATTTCAGTTTAGCACCCAGAATTATTTATTTATTTTCCTGTTTCACGACCCAGTTAGTAGCTATTTTTCCAGCTTTGCTCAACGACCAGAAAAACCAGGTCACGAAGACTTTTCCGCCTTAATTCTGCTCCGGTTCCAGCTCGACCTCAAGACCCGTTTACTGCCCTGTGTTTCTCTGGAAAATGTCAAATGTTTACCAAAGTGCTAGTTGTTTATCTGAGGTGGGATCAGCCTGATGGCTGGGGGGAGGGGGGTGCATGGATAAGAGCTTTACGTTGTTGAGAATCAAATTTCAGATTCAGACATGATGCATCTCAACACGAATAGATAATAGATGGTTTTCATGAGGAAGGAGCAGAAACATGCCGCAGATTTTCAGTACGTGTAAATAAGATGAAGACAGTGGAAGCCCGTTTGACGTGTGTAAAGGTCTGTGTATTATACGATTATTTTTCAGACAAAAAGAACAAAAAATGGTAAATATTAGCGGAGAAAGTGTTTCCAGGCATATTAACCTCTGTGTTTACATTTAATACGAACAGAAACATGTTTCCGAGGAGCAGCGGTTCGACCTGCAGCTGCTTTCTCATGTGTAAAAATCAAAGCGCTGCAGTGAAATCTGGTAAGGGAGCGAGATGGAGGGGAGGTGGCACCCTGAGACGGCGGGGAGGCAACAGATGGATCAAAGTGAGACTCCAGGAGGAGAGGGACAGATGGTGCTGAAAGTGACACTGGAGGCGAGGCCACCACCGTGGCAAAAATAAAGAGGGGAAACAAAAAAAATCCACCCAAAAGAGCCAAATGGGGGCAACTGTCCAAACTGCAGCGCCTTGTGTAAATGACTGTACAGACTCTGTATTAATGTTGAAAATATATCTCTCCATGTATTCCTACTCCAGCACTTTGTATGTCGTCTGCCGTTAGAAATAAAGAAAGTTGATTAAAAAGCCGTCGGTCCTTCATGGCGGAGCGGGAATGACGTGCAGTTAAAGTCAGACATCTTAACAAGCCATTCAGGAGCGTCGGTCCTGGGGAGGAACTAATCAGCAACCCGCCACGTCTCCGCGGGATGCTCAGCAGACGTTATTGATAAGGAATAATCACGTTTCATATTGCCCCTCCAAAACAGAGCCCCTCGTCCCCTCAGTCGCCCCCCCCTCCCTCCATCACTCTGCATGCAGAGCATCTCCGGGGAGTGGTAATGGATTGTGAGTAATGCTATCATCCCTTTCTCTCCATCTCTGGTGTGCTGGGGGGGTGAAAAACGTTTGGAGGACTCGTGTCTGGCTCATTGTTTCTTCTAGTGTCTTACAAGCAGATCCTGGGCCAGATAGGATTAGTACACTCTGTCGTGTTTGTCCTTAAGGGCTCCCTTTGTGGTTTCAGAATGAAGCTTTTTAATAAGCACTCGAGGCTCCACCCCGGTTGGATACGGAATATGGAGCATAATAATAATAAGAGCTGGAAATGAGGCCACTTTTAAAATGGAAGTCCTATTAGAGCCTTGCAGCAGGAAACTTTCCTTTTCACCTCATCTTATAATGTACACACAGGATATCGATTTCTCATTATTATTTCTTTTATGGCAGTGGCAGTGCCGATTCATTGCGGTCTGCATCTGCTGCTAATAATAAACCATTTGTGCATTTTATTGTCCACTGAAAGAAAACAGAAATCTAATGAGTCAAACTGCAGTCGTCCTCAAAATTATTCATACCCTCCGATTAAAGAAGGGGAAATTCACAATTTAAATAACAGGAAACTAAAAGTAATAATAAACAAAAATTTACAAAATTATAATTCATTGAATTAAAATCTTGCTTTTGAGTTTGGTTGAAAATAATAATTTAGAAAAAATAAATTAAACTTTCCGAGACACATTAGAGCACCTTTCCCACTGATAAGTGGGCCAACAGTCATCCTCAAAATTATTCATTCATCATAAAAAAAATAAATAAATACTTATACCCACAAATTAAAGAAGGAAAACAAATCAGCGAAATGAGTTGAAATTGACAAAAGTAATAATACATAAAAATTCTATGAAAAAAATGACATTGATTTTGAACTGTGGTTTAACAGAGATATTTAAAAACAAATACAAAAAATTTAACAAGCATGATGGGGATTCGAAACTAAACTTTATTGAGCAACACCTTGAGGTAATCACTGCAGTCACGTGTTTTCTGTAACATTCAAGAAGACTTCTGCACCTGTTGACAGGTATGTTGGTCCAGTGTTCATGGGAAAGAAGCTCTGATGTGTCTGAGACAATTTGTTTTTTTTTTTTTGTTGTTGTTTTTTTTGTTTATTTAAACCTAATTCAAAAGCAATATTTTGTTTCAATATTATGTTTGTTTGTTTTGTTTCATATATATATATATATAATTTATTATCAGTTTCTTTAGTTTCCTGTTCTTTAAATTATTGTGAATTTCACCTTTTCTTTAATTGGAGCGTATGAATAATTTTGAGGACTGTACCTGCCGACAGGAGCAGAAATATGATTGGATGTTACAGAAAACACCCGACTGCAGTAATTGCCTCAACGTGTTGCTCAACTGTTACGACCCAGATGTCTAGGGGTTAAATGGCCGTCAACATGATACAAAGGAAACAGAGGAATGTAAAAAAAAAAAAAACATTTCATAATAAAACCAAAAACTACACAAATAACACTCTTAGCTTCAGCATCCCATCATGCTTGTTTACTTGTTTTATTTTTTGTCTTATTGTTTTTAATATTTCTGTTGAACCACAATTCAAAATCAGTGTTATGATTTTCATATCATTTTATTTATTCCTTTTGTCAATTTCATCTTATTTCACTGACAGCTGATTTTCTTTTCCTTCTTTTGAGGGTGGGAATCATTTTGAGAGTGACTGTACAGCAAAACAAAAGATTATTAAAAGCTCAGTCTTTTCTCCAACATGTAATGCATCCTGGAATGAAAAATATTCTCTCATCTGCTTATTTGGAAGATTTTTGGGGGATTAAATTAAACTTTAATGAGCTGCAGGGAAGTCACTTTGAGGCCTCGAATCAAAAGAATCTGGCTCTCACATTAAAGCTTCTTCATTTTCTGTAATAATCAGATTTGATGGCAGATTTCTCTCCAAGCCAGCAAGCAGCTGGTTTTCCCGCAGATAAACTTCCCCAGGTGTGATGATGCACCTGCAGCTCATTTCCTCATCAACGAAGAGAACTGAGACGTGACAAAAACCTGTGCTGCGCTGCCCTCTGCTGGTCACTGATGCACACTGCTCAGGT
Source organism: Atherinomorus stipes (assembly GCA_023101725.1). NCBI lineage: Eukaryota > Metazoa > Chordata > Actinopteri > Atheriniformes > Atherinidae > Atherinomorus > Atherinomorus stipes. The sequence goes on along the minus strand of JALJCO010008142.1, from coordinate 345,951 downwards.
CCACATCTCCAAGAATGACTTCAGATTTTTAATTTCACCTGTGGAGGATGAAACCTCACCCAGCATTAATGTTTTCACTAATTATTTAGAATTTCTCTTGGTTTTTTTAGTAAGATGTAGTAAAATTTCTCTTATCAATAATAATAAAAAAGGTTTAAATGCCTACAAAAAATCTTAAAATCAAAAGTACATCAAACAATCAAGAAATCCAGCTCATTATTACCTGAATCACTACTTAATAATTTTTTGGCTGCATCTGCAGCAAATATCAGAATGATTCCAATGACAAATACTGCATTTATAAAAGCCTTAATTTATTACACAAGTCTAATAGGACAAAGCAGCAAATTACAAATTATACACAGCAAAAAACACACAAATATTATACAGTTTAAGAGTAATTTGTCTTTTTTTTTTTCTTAAAACAGACCATTATATCACAAGACAAGTTGTATAAAACGTAAAAAAGGCACCAATGACGTTTTTTTTAAACTAAATTCTTGTATCAAATGCCTCCCCCTCTTTTGCTTTCTATTATACATAATCAAACATCCTTCAATAACTATTTACCTTGAAGTAAGTGCCCATTTTCTGATAATTACAGCCTGCACTGACATGTCCACTTCAACATGTTAAAGCTGCTTTTAATAGCAACAGTGATCTGGTCTGGAGAATTTTATCACTTCTGTCGGGTCTGATGTTTAAAGTAAACGTTTGGAAGCAGAAACGAGCCGTCGGACGGCTGCGAACGCGCGACGGGGAAAGAAACGACGAGAAAAAACTCCACCTGCTCAGAAACAAATGAACTGGTTTGTGTCCACAGCAAGGAAGGCTGGGAATGCTGCGATTCCGGGAATAACAGGGTCAAACGGAGGAATCATGTAACGTGATAACCGCAGAGACGAAGGGAATCGATGAATTCTCAGCAGGAGATAAGAATCCAGAGGATAAAGACGGCCGTTTGGTCTGCAACGTAGCAGATGATGCCACTTTTATACTCTGCACGCTAACCTTGACAAAGATGAATAAGTGCTCTGATACAAAAGAGTGTGTTTGTGTGTGTGAGCGCTTTGTGATACTACACGTTCAATCTGCATTCAACATTTCCACCTCAGCATCCGACACGGACCTGGAAACGCACCACATCCCCTTAATATCACATACTTTTCCCCTCTGAGTAAACCTCTACTGGCTGAGTGTGTTAGAAGCGTTTCCAGTGGCCTGTGAGCTGGAAGAACTGGTGTCAGTGGTAGAAAAAGGTATGTTTGTGCTATTAAATGTCTTCAATCATGCTTCAAACAGGTTTTATTCCATTTTTTGTCAAGAAACTTGACAGAAACCTGCAGCTACGAAGAGTCAGTGCTAAACAGAAGTGATGATGTGCAACACCAGCCTCCTTCCTCACTAGCCTGAATAAAGTCCCATACTTGTGAGTAATGCAGTTTATCAGTTTGAGTCAATTTAAACAAGTAAGAAAAATTATTTTTCCTTTATAAAAATATCCTGAAATCAACTGTTTTTTGCTACGAGGATAATTAGAATATTTTGCATCAATTACTGAAACAACTCTGCAGATTTTTAACTTAAATGATGGAGCTTTCTGTGTGTAAATGATGAAGTAACTTCAGTTATGTAAAGTTCTTGTAAAAAACATTCATCCTCATTAATCCTGTTTATGCACCTAAAACAAATAATAAATAGAAAAAACTATAAATAAGTAAGACAGTTATTATTTCAGTGGTAAATGTAAACAGTCACATGGGGCAACAGGATCGTTAATGCTTCGTTGGAATATTTATATACAAATATGCACCAAAAAAACAACACTAAGGTTAATAAGACCCCGAATACAGACTTTTTTCTCTCTGTCCCATCAGTTATTATAAAAACAGAAGAGTTTGAAGGTTCAGTGGAAACATGTAAGTGCTTTTTAAAGTCTGACGACCACCGCTGGTTTCGTTTCGGTTCTCTGGTTGGTCGAGCGCTCGCGGAGCTGACGGATGTTACGATGCGTGAAAGGAGAACGAGAGAAGAATGAAGCCATTTGCTCCCGATGGAAAATTATCAGAGATCTTCAGGGGGCAAGGGACTGCTATGGGGTTGCCATGGGAACATAATGTTATAAAAGTGGTACCTGTCTTTTAATCACTGCGTCACTGTAAAAAAAAAAAAAATCTTTCCTCCCCTGTTGAGGGCAGATTGTGTGGTTCATAATGAGGCAGGCAATCAGAAAAAGAACCGCACGGGTCTGAAAATCAATTCCAGTCAGCGCAGAGTGGAATCAATAGGTGGATGTTTAAGAGCCTGCAATCCAATCTGCATTATATTATGTAAAGTTTGGATGAGAGCTGCTTCACATACAGAAACCACGGCATGAACCAACCAGCGCGTCCAGTTCTGAGGGATGTTTTCAGTGACTCGTTCATGTAAAAAGGCCATTCTGGTCTCATCTACACAAGAATCCCTGCCAGTTGGGACTTTTAATGCTTCCAGTTTGAGATGTAAACAGTGCTTACAGGGAAACTGAGTGGCGTCGATGGTAAGGCACTTGTGTGTGTTGCGTTACAGCAGCGTGCTTCCTTCAACCCACGAGCGAAACCTGGTTTTCAGGCTCCCGCACACGATCTGAGCAGAAACAGCTCTAAAACATGTGGGTCATCAGCTTCTGAGTAAATACACACACACTTCGGGTGTTAGAAAAGTGTTTTCATGATGAATAAGAATAAAAAAAAGGAACTGCTGGTGTTAAACCAGCACTAAAGTGAACCGTTAATGCTGAGGCGAACAGCCAAATCTCCCCTCTGGAAAGTTGTTCGGCCGTTTTCGTGGCAAATGTTCCCTTACTGCTCCTTGCACTCGCAGGCTGCTGAGGTGTGCTGCTGGGTGGAGCTGTGGCGGGGTTTCCATAGCAGCGGCGCGCTGAAAATGCCGATGATGCCCAGGTTGAGCAGGAGGCTGACAGCGAGGGCCCCGATGGTGCCGAGGAAAGACGGCATCACCCCGTGGGCTTGGAGCCACGCCCTGCGGGACGTCATGTCAGCGATGATGCCCTCCATCTGGAAGCTGGTTCCCACCACAGCGCTGACGTGGAACAGCTGGTGACTGTGGCCTTGATGTAAAAAACAAACAATCATTAAATGTAAAGAAAATGCTGCAGCTGTCAGACAGGATGATGAAAGACATTTTATAATTCATGACATCTGAGGAGCAACGTTCACACCTTGTAGTTCTGAGCATCAGTCTTAAACAAGCCCTCAATTCTGTAGATTTTCCGCCTAAGCAGCCGAACTGATGTAGTCTGTTAAAAACGGTCTTGAACAAAAGTTTTCCAGACTTTAAGGTCATTGTCTGTAGATACCAGCTGCTTTTTTCACTCATTTTAAGTCCAATGACTAAATAAATCAGACTTAATTTATACTGCACTTTTTCATACAAAAAAAAGTTTAGTGAAAAAAATCTGATAAAATCAACGATCAAAACATCAAATCCCATCCAAACTGCAATGTACTAAATGACTAGTATATTTTGAACATTCAGAAGGTTGAAAAACTGAAGAAGGGATGTAACAAACTAAAAGGAAGAATCTCAAATTTGTGCAAAGAAACACTGGAGGCAGATGAATAGTTGCAATAGTCACAGTTATCAAACTTTCTGAACATTTTAGAATTATATCAAAAGATGATGTAAAAGTTAATGTTAATTTAATTTAATTCATCCACCAAAAGGTAGACACTATGATATTAGATGATATGAGATGATGATATGGGATGAGATGAGATAATGATAGATTATATGTGAGATGATGATGATGACATACAGAATGAGATGATGAGATTATATGAGATGTGAGATGAGATAAAGAGCTGAAATTATATATGATATGATATAAATTAGAATATGAGAAAATGATGAGCTGATGAGATAATGATAGATTATACACGAGATGAGATATGAGATGATATAGAAGGTATGATACAAGGTGAGATAATGATATGAGATGATAAAAGATTATGAGATGATCTGAAATGATATGAGATATAAGTTGAGAAAATGATCGATTATGCATGAGATACAGAATGAGATGATATATGGAATGATCTGAAGTTGAGATATTATAGTATGAGAAAATGACATGAATTGATAAGATAATTATAGATTATACATGAGATTATGAGATATGAGATGATATCAGATATGACATGAGGTGAAATGATGACATGCAAGGATAGAAGATTTTATGAGCTAGCAATCTGAAATTGTATGAGATAATGATAGATTATCCATGAGATATGAGATGACAGAAGATATGATACGAGGTGAGATAAGAGATGATAAAATATGTATTATATGATGATCTGAAATTATATGAAGTGATAAAAGTTGAGATAATGATAGATTATACATGAGATGATGAGATACAGAATGAAATATGATACATGAGATGATGAGATGAGGATCTGAAATTATGAGATGATATAAATTAGAATATGAGAAAATGATGAGCTGATTAGATAATGATAGATTATACATGAGATGAGATATGAGATGATATAGAAGGTATGATACAAGGTGAGATAATGACATGAGATGATAAAAGTATGAGATGATCTGAAATGATATAAGTTGAGATAATGATTATGCATGAGATACAGTATGAGATTATATGAAATGATCTGAAATTATGAGATGATATAGTATGAGAAAATGACACGAGTTGATGAGATAATTATAGATTATACATGAAATCATGAGATATGAGATGATAGAAGATATTATATGACGATAATGAGCTGATAGAATATATGAGCTGATGATCTGAAATTATATGAGATGATACAAGTTAAGATAATGATAGATCGTACATGAGATGATGATAGAAGATATGATACATGGTGAGATAATATGAAATGTGATATGACAGAAGATGATATGAGAAGATGAGATAAGATGAGATGGTGATTATCTAAAATTATATGAGATGATATTAGATTTTATGAGATCATAATGCTGATATACGAGGTGATAGAAGACTGATATGATATGAAATGATGATAGTGAGATGATGATATGAGATAAAATGATGACAGTGATGATATAAGATAATGATATGATGATTACCTTTTTTGAGCATGTTGTCAGGTTCTTCCTCCTGACCATTTTCATAGGTTTATTTGATTGTGTTCATTGGATCTAATTTCTTTAGTCATATATATATACTGTATATTTTTAAAAAATGAAAAGATCAGATGGTTTGACAGACAGGAAACAGGATTCTTGCGGTAAGAAGGTGATTCCTTAAGAGGTATGAGCTGGAAACACGGCATATCTCAATGTGCAGAAACTGGACAAGAGGAGGACAAAAGATGATGATTTGGGACTAAAAACTGTCTACATCTGATGGAGGATCTGAAAGTGATGTCCTGAATAAACTGGAACAAATCCAGTAAAGACCTGAATCAGGTTTTGAGAGACGCATGTGACCCACACAACTGCTACTGTTTATGGAAATTAACAGGATTTTACAAAAACTGCACATATTGATAAATATGAAACAGATCACTATTTTGCCCTTTTTCTCCACATCAGACCTGATTTGCTCATAAAGAAAATGAGTGTACATATTCCGACATTCTCTCCTCATAAAAAGCAGATTTTGTGTAGGAAAAGCTCTTTGTTGGTGTTTACACATCAGCCACAGATTCCCACTCAGGCTTGAGAGGCCTCATTAACTCCAGATAAACTCTGGAATTTAAACAAGACCTCACACATTTCAGTTCCCCCCTCACACATCATCCAGCAGCAGAAAAAGAAAAAGCATTTTAATGACAAACTGGGATTTGTTATGCAACCAGTCCCAAAAAACCATCTGCATTTCCTCATCATCTTGGAAACCCTTTAGAAAAGACAGTCATTTCTTCAGGACAACTTCTATTTTAAAGAAATCAACTGGTTTCCTTTTCCTTTTCACTCTTGTCTTCATGTAGCTCCAAACCATAAACCTTTAAAAAAACATTTGATATAAAATAGTTAAAAGAATAATATTGGAAGAATGACTGCAGGCTTATTATTTTTATTAGTTAATCTTTAATCAGGGGCAGTTTCAGATATTTTGGGGCCCAAAGGGAACCCAGCTATGGGGGCTCCACCTCCTACTTATCCCAGTTTTACCATTATAACACACTGTTCTATTCTTTTCAGAAGTTTTACTCAACCTGTTTTCCAGTCATGAAATGCAAAATTAAAGCAGTGAGTTGGTTCATACTTGCAGCTAATCTCCTCAGAATGTCTTTACAGCGGTTCTTCTCAAGGACCCTCGCTGCGTTTAATCCACAGATATTTGCAGTTTCGCCAAGTTCTATAAACTTTCGAAGGCATCTCAAGTACCCTTAAAGATTTTTCCTGAAGCATCTCCACTCAGCTGAGGACTCTTTTCTTAGTTTTCAGCCAGGCAGGAACAAGTACATAATAACTGTTCGTTTCTGTCTCTATTCCTCATTTGCATATAATAGTTGCAGTTTTTACATTTACAGCCCTCTTGATTTAAACCGTCATCTTCTTGAACGGATCCTCTACAGCCAAGCGGCGCTGGAGTGTGAATAACGTCATCTTCTGGCAACATTTCGATGTTTTTCATCCATTTGAGTTGCGTGTTTAAGGTGGGACACTACAGGCAAATAGGGTAAAAAATTTAACTTACTGGCATCACCATGAAACCTTCCTGGTTTATTCCTCACAATGGGGCTATCATTTTTTGTATTGCAAGTTTTCTGAAATTTTATGCTTTAATATGAAAATTAGGTGTTACATAGCCAAAATGTGCTAATTTGCATACATTTCTAGACTGGACTAAACCAGGTTCAAAGTTTCTTTAGGATTTTGTTCACAAATTAAAGTCAAAAGTATTTACTGTTTATCTCTATATGTGACTAGTCTTCGCTTTTTGATACTTATCCAACTCACATATAGATCATTTCACAATTTAGAATATACTGTCAACAACCAGAAAAAACTCATTTTTTGGCATATTTTTGGGATGAAATGTTCTATAAATCTGTCTGTGAACGAGATATCAAAAAATCCTTCGGTAAAAACTTTAAGAATACAGTCAGGAGCAAAACTTGAAAGTTTGTTTTTCTGCAAGTGCCCCTGAAGTGGAGATTTTTTTACCCGCGATAAGAGAAAAAAAAACTCATTTTGAAAAAACAGCCTTTAAAGTTTTGGATTGTAAAATTCTCCACATTTTTGTTCTATGACACTATTTACAGACATCAGATCCAATCAGATTCATGAGCTGGAAATATCAAATTTGGTCGAGATTACATCGTTCAGGAAAAAGAGACCTTTCCAATGATACCAGACATGAGGGGGTTCAGATGAGCACCACGGTGCTGCGCTCCGTTTAAAAACACCAACTTTAGCTGCATTTTGAGGAGATTCGTGTGCTTCAGACAAAGTATCATGAAATAAACTCCTAAAACGTTTATTTTAGTTTTTTTACACTAGTCTGAAAGAAAACATGTTGAAGGAGGGAAAAAAAAAAAATCTCAAAATTAACCAGGTGATGAAAAAACAGGGTTTTCACCTGTAGTAAACATCCCCTAAATAAACATCTGTCTAGCCAGTAAAAAACAATCAATTGTTACAATGCTGAATAGTTTTAAGCGTTACTAGTAACTGCCTTGATGGCCACACCACTGCAGCACTGAAACCGCTCCAGTTAAGGTCTACAAACAAAGACAGCTATAACATTCCAGTCCTGATAAGACTTTGTCAACCAGAAAATCCTACTAGAGCAGCTGGAAAACCAGTTAGGACTGAAACTGGATTTATACTCACGTGTTGTCTGTGCCGGTGCAGCAACTAACTGGTTTGAATCCCATTTAAAAAGTCAGGAATTACTTTGTGTCAGTAGGCAACTTTAAAGGGATACTGTGTAACTTTTGACCCAAACATAAGCTTAAAGGTGCCATGACATCAAATTTCACTTTTCTGGGGTTTTGGGGGTATAATATGATCTGTTGTGCACTGATGAGGCCATGTGAATGTCCAGAGTGAGAATCAAAGTTCCTGTTTATGGTCTGTCAGCTTTGTTTCTTTGTTCAAAAACTGTTGAATCAGACAGCAGGCTATCATTCTACGTCATTCTACGTAATTCGATTGCTCCAATTGTGCACGGTCTATGCACCCTCTGCCCCCCGGCTGATTCACCTGCGTAAGGGGTGTTGAGTAACTTCTGTGCAGTCAGGTCTGGGTTTTCAAACAAATGGATTTAAAAGCAAACTTCTGCAGCAACACTGAGGGAGGGGACCACAACCTTGTCATTACCTGTAAGTTTATTTATTTTCTAAATGCTGTCTTGTCTGATAAACGTAGCTCACTGTCTGAAATGCAAATGTTGCTAACAGTTAGCCTTTAGCAACTCCGACCGCAGCTTGTCCTACTTTCTCTAAATAAGGTCATAGCCAAATAAGGTGTAGCCAATCAAAATGAAGTCAACTTGGTCTCCGGGTAAAGCTGCATATCATTACCGCACCCAACTGTATTACTGAGGAAGGGAGGTCTAGCATGCCATGACAATCCCCCGCTGTAAAAAGTGCAGTTTTTTTCTTTGGAGAACTAACTTATGCAGTAATGTCAACTACATGAACCATTTTTTTCTGCTGTCTCATCACTCCTTTCATGTAAGTAATAATAGACGACTTTTGGGGGCTGCCCTCTTCAAAAACTAGACATTGTAACTTTGCAGGAACGGATTTGTCTCTCATTGGATCATGTGACCTTGACCGCTTTGCTTTATGCCTTGATGACTTTGCCATCAGCTGATCAAAGTGGTCTGCAAACATGATTTCAAAACACGGATAGTGTTTGGTTTTGTGATAATTGTGTGGCGTGTGGGTTTAGTGCCCCCACATCCCTTTAAATCTGAGTGAATTAAAAATAACCTGTGTAGTTCCCCAGGGCTCCATCTTGGGACCACCGCTGTTCACAATCTTCATGGTCCATTCGCTCCACTCGTTACCATAACTATGCTGACGACACGAATCTCCATAACCAGCTCCCTCAGGTCATCAGGGTCGAGTCTACTTTCTGTTCCCAGAGTCAGAACCAAACATGGAGAGGTAGCGTTCAGTTTTTATGCTCCTCGTGTGGAGGAAACTCCCAGAAAACTTGAGGTTTAAAACTTTTATTTGTTGCCTTTTATCAGAACAACCTTCACTTCCTCACACTGGAACTTCTATTTCTTGCATTTTATCTCATTTCATTTTAGCGTTTTCTGTCTTTTTCCTTTTCCAAATTTAGTTTTAATGTACTCTTGAATTTTTCTCCTGCACCACTCTAATATGTTTTAACATAAAGCCCTTTGAATCAGCTTGTACATGAAATGTGCTGTACAAGAAAACTTGCCGAAACTTTCGCTCAGCATCTCGAAAGTCCATTTTTTATACAAACAAATCACAAAATGCTTCAAAAGAAAAAAAGAAAATACAAAAGATAACAAAAGATAACAAAAGCAAGTTTAAGAAAATGATTTTCAGCTAATTTTTACAAAAGATCCTCGAGCCCACAGAGCTCAGGCTCAGAAGGAGGCATTTCCAGAGAGTGGGAGCCACACAACCAGGAGAACCTGGAACCATTTTCCTTCAAACTAACAGTCTGAACATGGATTAAGACGCCTTCCAGCAGCTTGTTGCTCTCCATCCACTCGTCACTCTGCTGTCATGTCTGATTAAAACACAACTTACTGAAGCTGTCGATGAGAAAAGAACTGAGCTGAAAGTGCAAGTCTCCTGTGATTTACAGCTTCATTAGCTCGTCCTAACTGAACACATCTGCAGCCGATCGGGGAGAAGAAGCGGCGTTTAGGAGCACTTACTGTAGGGAAAACCTTGTGTTTAAAAATGAGGAGAGAAAGAAATCAGATCCATTTAAAAGAGAAGCAGAGAAGGAAGGTAAACGTAGCAGGACGATGAAGCTGGAGCTGAGCCCAACCTTTCATCAGTCACACACAGAAACAATAGCCTGTCGTCAGGCCAATTTCTAACACATGACTTCTGTTCCTGTATGTTTTAATCCTTGTGCATCATCTGTAAACAGCTGTGCTTTCCTTTTCTTTTTGAGAAATTATCATCAAACAGCAGCTCTTCCTCTGCAGTTACAACCTGTGTTGTGGAGCAAAACCTCAGCGGAGCAAACAAAACAATCCTCGGAGCAAGGAGACGGGCGGAGGAGCTCGCACCGGTTTACCCACAAGCAGATCCAGATCCTGTCTGATGACGAGCCGTCGTTCTGAGCCAATTGTTCCGCGGTCTGCAGGGTAAACGATGCCAAACAAAGGAGGTGAAGTTACGACTCCTGCGAGGAGCTGCAGCGTCCACGCTGACCTCCAACACTCACACAGTCCCAGAAGCTCCTTCTGTCGCTTTACAAAGTAACGTGTGAACAAACTTTGATGATGTTTGATGAAAATTCAATCAGAACTGCAGAAAATGAGCTTTTCAAAGCAAATTTTCTATCCTCATTTGTTATATAATATCATTTATCAACTATTAGGAGTCATTTTTACCAATCAAGACCTTTTGAATTAACACGAAGTTCATCTGAGCATCAGAATGGCCATGTTTATATGAGAGGTTTAATTCTGAATAAAATCCAATTCCACTTAAATTAACCTAAGGATTTTATACTGAATGAAATGATAATTATGAATTAAATTTAATTTTGGGTCAAGTGGGTGGTTTATTGTCATTTTAAACGTGATTCTTGTTGTTCTGCACGTGCTCGTTTCCTTTTCCGCTGCAACGGTGCGTGTCAAAGCGCACATGAAACAAGCTCGAGCCAGCAGGCGGAAATGAAGTAGTATGTTAGTGTCGAGCCGCTGCTACAAAACTACAATCAAAATCAAAGTGAAAATCTGTGATATTATGCAGTTTTCCATGTGGTAGTAGAAAAGAAAAGGAACCAGAGTTTGTTTACTTCCCGGTAGAAGCACTGTAAATATGTCCTGTCCAATCAGAACCCTCCCAAACCCTGTGATCGAGCCGAGTTAGATAACGTATTTTCCTTGCAAACCTTTATTTGGAATTATTTCCATATAAACATGAAGGAGAATAATTTAATTTGGAATACTTATTTCAGAATAAAAAGGACACTGTGTAACTTTTGGCCACTAGCGGCACTAAACTTATAACTTCCCACAGGTCACACAACTGTCGCAAAATCAAACAGTCTCTTTCCGTGTTTTGGAATCATGTTTGCAGATCACTTTGATCAGCTGATAGTGAAGTCATGGAGCCATAAAGCAAAGTGCTCCAGGTCACATGATCCAATGAGAGACAGATCCGCTCCTGCTAAGTTACAGTGTCTGGTTTTAGAGGAGGGCAGCCCCCTCAGAGCCCCCACGTGTCAAGTGCTGTACATCAACCCCAGAAACATATATTATTACTAACATATTACAAAAATAATGCCATCAAAATTCGTTAAGGTAAATATTCCAGGTTCTGAAAGTTAAGGAATAACCTGTTTACATGCGTGAGCAGACAGAGGCTGCGTCCTCCCTCCTCCCTCCTCCCTCCTTCCTAACCCCTCATTCACTACATAGGGCTAAACTATATCTAGTGCACTCATTCTGCCTGTGATTCGGACACGAAGCCGACTACTTTCTCCTCGCCGGAAATCACGTGTTTACCAGCTGTCACCGTGGCAACCACAGCGGCAACCACGACGCACAAAAAGATTTAATTCCAAATCAAATCCATAATTTTAAGTGAAGGTAATTTATTTACTTATGTTGTGTTTAATCCCTTTTCTGTTGTCCTTTTCTCTCTTTTATTCCACCGCTCGATGTGTCCAACACCTCACGCCATTCAGCTCTCCTGACCCAATGTACTGTGGTCTATATTGACCCGCCTAGGGACCATCGAAGCTCACTAGTTGCATTGTAGGCAATTTTGAGTGCTCTACTTTTTTCTTTCTGGACATTTGGACATCGCTACAAAATGGCGTGATCCCTATACAGGGCCCTATTTAGGGAATATGGTGCACATTCCGACACCGGCAGAGTTACTCCTGTATACAAGGACTGGACGATTATGGAAAAAAATGATAATCACGATTATTTCGACTGATATTGAAATCGCGATTAATATACACAATTATTCATTGATTTTATAAAAAATGTTTAATGAACCACCAAAACTCAACCTCAAATATAACTTTTAAAAAGAAACACAACCGAAAATAAATTAGAAACAAGTAAAGGAGTAAAATAAGAATAATATATTGAAATAATAATAGCAATGAAAATGAATACCCAGTCTACATGCATTCCTGTTCTATGCTCCCTGCAGTTTGCTTCCTATAACTCCACCAGTCTGTTCACTTCAGGATTAATCGTTTTTCTTAAATTACAGTGTTTTTATGATTGTGAGAAGGCAAAATTGAAATCACAATCAAAATTTGATTAATCGTCCAGCCCTACTGTATACATGATAACTGCAAATCAACTGAAATATTCCAACCCAGCGATGCACGGAAAACGTCATGATGATGGTGGATAATGAACCATCCGGAGCCACCGCTGTCACGCCAGCAGAGTTTCAGAGTTACAGCCGAATTAACGCCGGTTGGCTTGACCACGGATCTGCGAGAGGCGGCTGGCTTGACTGCAGTCCGGAGCCGACAGCAGACCCTTGCTGGCGCTGCTGTGCTGGTTCTGACCCACCAGCACTACTTCACACTATTGCGGGTCATAGGAGGAGAGAATGTGTGGTGGAAATGGGGGAATGGAGCTGGAGCTGTGCATCCTTCACATCCACGCTTCGTGTTTCCAGCAGAGCCCCCGGACACTTTGGATGAAGGTGTGCAGTCAGGACTGGTGGGAACGGCAGTAATGATGAAATTAACTGACTCCGGCTGGTGTGACAGTTTTCCTTTGTCTTCACCAAACTTTGCCAGATGAGTGATGGAGCCCCGTGAAGTAACTGTTAGCACACCAGTTCCTCTTGGAATGTGCGTTGCCATGGAGATATGTAAACTAACAAGCTGTGCAGAGTACCGTCTGATCGCTGGTACAAATACTCCCTGTAGCTTACTCAAAAGACCAAGAATCCTTGCAGATAGAACATGTGCAGAACACAGTTCAATATTCTTTTCAATGGAGATATTCTGATGCACGTTTACATGACCAATATTCGGGTTAGAAAAGGAGTACCCCAGGGGTAATATTCAGGTTTTTGCCAGTGTTTACATGGCTGTCTGGAACCGGGTTATTGCTAATAATCCGGTTATGAAAGGGTTATTGGCTGCATGTAGATGCTGTGAATGATATTACAATATAATATATTAGAATAGTTGGGTCATAGTTACACGGTATCCTAAAAAACATCATGTACCCATTGGCGAAAAGGAGGAAAGGGGACTTAAGTAGCGCTGTTGGTCTCATGACTCTCCATTTCAGCTCCATATTCTCAGAATTAGCTGGAAACATCATGAAAGCATGGATCCATCCTGCCTTGGATCAAGGCTTCAGGCTGCTGCTGGTGTAATGGTGTGGGGGAGATTTTCCAACGTGGCGGTTTAACCACCACAGCCGACCTGAGTATTGCTGCTGACCATGTCCATCCCTTTATGACCACAGTGGAGCATCTTCTGATGCTGCTTCCAGCAGGATGATGCAGCATGATGTCACAAAGCTCACATCATCTCCACCGGCTTTCTTTAACATCATCATGAGTTCACTGTCATGGATGTGCAGCGACTGTGTGATGCTGTCATGTTAATTTGGAGCAAAACCCCTGAGGAATGTTTCCAACATCTTGTTGGATCTTTGACCAGGCGGGAAAAGATGGTCCCGTGCTAAAAACTGCAAACAACTTTGTTCTTGCAGGACAAACAGACGCCGTTACAAACCGTATGAAACACGAAGAGCAACATACCGATGTAGTCGAAGCGGCCTGGTGCCAGCCTCTCCGGCAGGTGGGATGTAAACAGAAAACAGGTGAGGAAGGCGAAGAGGAGATGGTAGCAGTGGCTGGACAGGGCGTCGCTCGGGCTGCAGCTTCCCCCGCAGCACAGAAGGATCTAAACACACATCAAGCAAATACTCATTTCTGGCCCAGTTAAACCACCAACGGACCAGTTGCATAATGTAATCACCACGGGGGGGTTTAAGGGAATTAAATGATGGCACCAGTAGGTTTGTATTAGATTAGGAAAGGAAATCAGATTGTGGGTTAATGAGCCAAAGTCCTGTTAAACTTATTAAAGCCTGGTACTAATCAGCGCCGTGCACTTACATAATCATGCAAACCAAAACAGTCTGCAGCTTTTTGGTATTCAGAAAAGAAGTTTGTCGCTGAAGTACTCACCCTGTAGAACAAAGGGACTGTGTCAAACAGGAACGGGAGGACAAACGCTCCCGTCCGCAGGGCCTTGCTTCTCTGAGGGAACTGCAACTCCAGAAACCTGCGCAGAGGTGGACATACAGTCATCACCAAGGCCACGCAGGCTTAGCACCCCTCCACCACATTCATCTGTGGCCTTGGCGATTGGCTCAGCCAACGCTGCCTTCAAGGACACTTTTTTGCTTCGCATATAAATCTGAGGAAGTTTCCTGAGAGGTCGCAGCAGGTCAGCGCCTCTACAAGAGCTGCTGAGACAAAGAATTTCATCCGTCCGGCTTTCAGTGGAGAGTTTAAGCGTCGCATGACGGCTTTCATGCCTTTTTAGATGCTTATAACAAGAATCCAAGGCTGGGGGGGGGGGACTTCAGAGGTTTTCAGACAGACGGGAATTTAATTCAGACCTCACAAGTCTGAATTTACGTCCAACATCAATAAATAAAACAAAGATATTCAAACTGGAATTTCGCCCCTTCGGGCTGAGTGTCCTCACCTGGAGTAGCAGGACATGCTGGTGCAGAACAGCGTGTTGCCGATAGCGATGGGGACGAAATGTTGATGGAGCCAACTGTTCACCCAGCAGTCTGGCATGACGTAGCACCCGTAGCTGATGGCACATCCTGCACACACACACACACACACACACACACACACAGCGGTGAACGGGTGAGCAGCACCGCCCCTATCCAAAGTAAGGCCCCAAGCGGAGGGTCCAGATGAGGCCCCCCACCCCGAGCCAGAACATCCAGGTCAGCGTCTGGAACATCTAAAAATGCATAATAGTCTCGGTTTGGGCGATGATGTAAAAACTAGATGAAGGCCTCTGCCGTGCCACCGAAGAGTTCACTGCAGCGTCTGATAACTTAAAGAAACGTGTCGTTTAGGTCACAGACCAGTTTGGGACTTTCAAACACTTTTGCACATTTTATGGTACAAATACAGCTTTTCAGTGTCAGACACGGCCATTATTCTGTTCTTAGCAAGATAAAATATACAATTTTGATGTTTGATTCCACCTTAGAAAGGCATGGGAGGGGGTGAGAGGGATGACTTTACCAGAAATCTATCTGATTTTCTTGATAAACTGTAGTAATTTAAAATGTTTGTTTTTTTTTCCATTTAATTGACTATTGCAGGAGTATTTCAGTTTATGGCAAGCAAATACCACTTCTGAGGCCATAAACATCCGTTGAAATGACATTTTACTTATGACTAAATACATAAATCATATTAATTGGACTAGGGATGCACGATATTGGAATTTTGGCCAATATTCGATACACCGATATTTTAAAACTCATGTGGCCGATAACCAATAGATACTGATATTAAAGCTGAAAAAATAAATTATGTAATATTCATTCCTTGTGCATAATTTGAAAAATTCCTCAACTTGTGTTTTGTATAACAAAACAAACTTAATTACAGTTGTTCAAACAAAACTAACGGGATATGTGCATTATATCCTAGAGCGACCAGGACTTTCTTCTTCCTGAGAAAAAAAACACCCAATAACAGGGGATATTTGGTTATTGGCACAGTCTTTTCTCAGCGTCTCCAAACTGGTGAACCCCAGGTTAATAAAATGCCAACTGAATTTCATAATGTGCCAAGATTGCAGCCCATTTTCCTCAAACAAAACTTTAAAACCAACAAATATCCTGTTTATTTATGATGAGATCAAGAAAAGCAGCAAATAACTGAAGCATTAAATGTATAAACATATCCTTTAATGTTAAATGCAGCTAAATTTGATTATTGTCCCAAAAGACAAACCATTAATCTATTTAGTTCAGTGCTCCATAAAGAATAACATTATAAACAATTAAAACCAACTCAATTAACGGAATAAACAAAATATTTTCACATGGAAGTGAGGGAGCAGGGTGCAGTTCCTGATAGAAACACCAGGGGTCACCGAAATACAGGAAAATCATAATTTACAGCTATACTGCTTTTGTAGACAAATTGAATTAAATCATTAATTGCATGTTTAAAAAAAAGTTTGCCATCTTTCATGGAGATAAAATTACACACCTAAAGTTTTTATTCTATAGAGTGGGGATTTTTTTTTTTCCCTGCAGAGACAGAACCTCCTGATGTTCTTACCTAAAGTGGGGTGTGAAAGTTTAGACACCCTCCCATTTAAAAAAGGCTAAATTCACAATAGTAATTCAAAAAACAAGAAACGGAAAAAACTAATAAATAAGAATTAACTAAATTATAATTAGGTTAAAAAAAAAAAAAACAACTTTGATTTTAAATTGTGGTCTTAAGAAATATTCTTTAAAAGACAAAACAAACAAGATTGTCCCAGACAAGTTAAAGCACCGTGCTCGTGAACAGTGGACCGACTTCTGCACGAGTCTGATTGGACGTTACAGAAAACACTTGATCGCAGTGATTGAAATTTAAGTTCAGAAGCCCCATCATGTCTGTTTTATTTTTTGTTTGTTAATATTAATTAATATTTCTGTTGAACCACAATTCAAAATCAATGTACAGTAAGTATTTCTTTTATTTATTATTACTTTTGTCAATTTCAACTTATTTCACTGTAAGCCAATTTTTTTCCCTGTCTTTAATGGAAGGGTACCTAAACTTTTGTATACAAACTTAAAAGTCCAGGAACTGGGTACTGAACATTGCTGTAGTTGTTTTTAGGAATCAAAAGCTTTCAGTTCATATTCACACTGCAGATTTAATATATTGTGAAAGATCTATAGTGCACAATCTATCTGAAATCTACATACAGTGGGTATTCAGAAAGTATTCAGACCCCTTTAAACTTTTTACTCTTTGATTCATTGCAGCCATTTGCTAAAATAAAAAAAAGATCATTTCATTTCTCATAAATGTACACTCAGCACCACATCTTGACAGAAAAAAACCACCCAGAAATGTAGAAATTTTTGCAAATTTACTAAAAAGAAAAACTGAAATATCACATGGTCATAAATATTCAAACCCTTTGCAGTGACACTCATACAGTATTTAACTCATATGCTGTCCATTTCTTCTGATCCTCCTTGAGATGGTTCTACTCCTTCATTGGAGTCCAGCTGTGTTTAATTAAACTGATTGGACTTGATTAGGAAAGACACACACCTGTCTATGTAAGAGCTTCCAGCTCACAGTGCATGTCAGAGCAAATGAGGATCATGAGGTGGAAGGAACTGTCCAAGGAGCTCAGAGACAGAATTGTGGTGAGACACAGATCTGGACAAGGTTACAGAAGAGTTTCTGCAGCACTAAAGGTTCCTAAGAGCACGGTGGCCTCCATAGTCATAGTCATAGTTAAATGGAAGAAGTTTGGGACGACCAGAACTCTTCCTGGACCCGGCCGTCCAGCCAAACTGAGCAATGGTGGGAGAAGAGCCTTGGTGAGAGAGATAAAGAAGAAGCCAAAGATCACTGTGGCTGAGCTCCAGAGATGCAGTAGGGAGATGGAGAAAGTTCCACTAAGTCAACTATCACTGCAGCCTCCACCAGTCGGGGCTTTATGGCAGAGTGGCCTGATGGAAGCCTCTCCTCAGTGCAGACATATGAAAGCCTGCATAGAGTTTGACAAAAAACACATGAAGGACTCACAGACTGTGAGAAATAAGATTCTCTGGTCTGATGAGACCAAGATTGAACTTTTTGGAGTTCATTCTAAGCGGTATGTGTGGAGAAAACCAGGCACTGCTCATCACCTGCCCAATATGATCCCAACAGTGAAACATGGTGGTGGCAGCATCATGGTATGGGGGTGTTTCTCAGCTGCAGGGACAGGACGACTGGTTGCAGTTGAAGGAAAGATGAATGTGGCCAAGTACAGAGAGATCCTGGAAGAAAAGCTCTTCCAGAGTTCAGGAGCTCAGACTGGACCGAAGATTCACCTTCCAACAAGACAATGACCCTCACACACAGCTGAAATAGCAAAGGAGTGGATCAGAACAACTCTGGACCATTCTGGACTGGTCCAGCCAGAACCCTGACTTTAACCCAACTGAGCATCTCTGGAGAGACCTGAAAATGGCTGAACACCACCGTTCACCATCCAACCTGACAGAACTGGAGAGGATCTGCAAGAAGAACCAGAAGATCCCAAATCCAGGTGTGGAACACTTGTTGCATCATCCAAAGAAGACTCATGGCTATACGAGCTCAGAAGCTGCTTCTACTCAGTACTGAGCAAAGTACTGAATACTTATGACCATGTGATATTTCAGTTTTTCTTTTTTAATAAATCTGCAAAAACTTTCACATTTCTGTTTTTTTCTGTCAAGATGGTGTGCTGAGTGACATTCATGACAAATAAAATGAACTTTTTGATTTTGGCAAATGGCTGCAATGAAACAAAGTGTGAAAAGGGGCCTGAATACTTTCCCTATCATCTGTACATCCATGCAATCCACAAAATGCACATATAAAGTTAAAACAAATAAAGAAGAAAGGCAAACAGCCACTTCTGCATTCTTACAGTAGAGGCAGGATATTGTTCTGTCTGGGGGGTGCAGGTGCACGGTGGGAAGCAAATATCATTAGAGAGATGGTAGCAAGGACAAGCAAACTCTGTGCAGCACAGAGCCATGAAAATTTCTCATGAGGATGAATGAACAATGAAATATTATCAGCTCTGCTTTGAGGTTACATGTAAATCAGGTCCCGGTCACCAAGCAGATGCAGCCGTAATAAAAAACAAAGTCACAATGATTTGAATAAGACTGTTATTAGAATTTGCAAGTCAAACAACACAAACATTTCATCCCTAGGGTTCCTAAAAAATATCCCACCTCCTCTCTGTCTGATAAGATGGAAGTCATCAATGATAGAGGTAAAGTTAAGCATGTTGGATCAAACCGTCTGCAGAGTTTTATGGAAAACTGCCCAACTTGTATTGCTTACATAGTTTCAAAGTTCCTGCGTGAGGAAATGTTCCAGCTCAGGAATGTGGTCATATTCTGCGCATCATATTTTGAATTCCTTTATGATAGTCTGCCAAAAAAATAATAATAAAAAAGATAAAGAAATCCAGGTAAAGTTCAAGGTTTTCAATTTAAAGAAAATGGCATCATAAAAACTTCACCTACAAATGTTTTTACATGGAGATGAGAAGAACAAAAGAACTTTAAAACAACATTAACACTCTTTTTCTGATGTTTTAGCTTCATGAAATATTTTGTGGTCGAATGAACACGAACTTGCGTTACAAACTTCAATTATTCATCAGTTTTCTAAACAGCTGATTTTCATCTGGGAAAGTTAAAAGATGCAGCACTCTGCTCTTTATCTCTTGAAACTTGAAGGAAAACCAACAAAAATGTCTTATCATGTTTAATTTATATCTGCACACCACATGCATGCTCAGCCACGGCTGGCCAGAGGATTCTGGGTGGGTTTGTTTGGGTTTTCTGCAGGTGTCAATGAATGACTGGAACTCATTTTCTGTTGTCAGGGAAAATTTCAGCTTTAAAGACGGACTGCATTTTAAGGACGTGTGGCTCGTTTAAGAAAGGGCGTTGTTATATAGTCGCTCCTCTGCAGCCGCCATTCTGACTGTTCACGGTTAGAGAACTGACTGGCCGAAAAAGACGCATCATAAAAGTCCCGCCTCCCGTACTGTGATTGGTTCGTTCAACTTTTTAGCGGAGTGGAAATCACTTCCCAACAGAGGGAACGCAGACTGACATGCCATGTATTTCCCACATGGCCAAGGTCAGGCTGGTGAGCCAGGCTACTTTTGAGGACTTTTAAAGGCATTAAATACAGTTTGTAAATTTAAGACTTTTTAAGACCCTGCGGGAACCCTGTTCTTTAACCATTTGAGAGGCTAGCTCATCATGGTGGTGGTAGCTATCTGAAATGTGATGCTGTTTCTTCTGACTCCTGCGAGATGGTTTTCTGTGACCAGACAAGAATTCATGCACCAATGGGCTTTATGCACAGCTCCACTACTTCCTGAACTTAATACTGCACCTTTGTTTCGTGTCTTTCAAGATTGGATGAACCGATTAATCCAGGTGTGTCTGACCATTTGCTGAGATCAGACACAGCTGGATTAATTAGTTCATCCAATCATGAAAGACAGGAAATAAAGTTGCAGTATTAAGTTCAGGAAGTAGTGGAGCTGTGCATAAAGCCTATTGTCAAATATTTTGAAGACCATTCTAGGGATGTTACGATCACCAGCAAAATGATTAACTGTGATAAAATTCCCAACATTTAGTAATACCGTTTCAAAATTTAATTATCGTTAAAACCGTGAGTGATGACTGCGTTTTAAAAAACTCCCAGTGATGCTGCTCATTGGCTGGAAAAGCAGCAGCAGTCGCAGTTTGCAATGTTTAACTTATAAAAACGTGGCAGAAGTTAACGAAGGCGCCCACGAGGTTCTAGAGAAATTTGCCCCCTTTAAAAAGGACAAAGTAGACCTCTCGACCCATTTTGGATGTTTTCAATGATACTGGGGGGGTGATTTCAATAATACTGTGATAATTTTTGTCACAATAACCGTGATATGAAATGTTCATATCGTTACATCTCTAAACCATTCCAGATGCCACATTTGCCATCTGATGTGTTGAAGCATTTCACACAAGCTTACATTTTTGTCTGAATATTATCCAGTTTGTTTAAATTACTCCCAATTTACAGTTAATTTCCAATAAATTTCAGGAAATTCCCATAGTTCCAATGGAAAGTTTCCAATTTGGAATATTTCCAAAATTCCTCAGCTTAACTTCCCATGGAAAGTTTCTGGAAATTTAACGCCCCTTTTCAACCCTACTTCCCAACCCCAAATCTCCTGGTTTTGGACTCATTTAATGGCACAGTGACCTCTAATATGTGCACTTCTGGAGCTGCTGCGGCCAAGCAGCATCCTGAGAAACTGCCACGCTACGCACCGAATCACATGCTAGCAAGCAGATGTAAACACGCCAGCCGCCGTGAACAAACATCGTGGCTGATTCAGCAAAGAAACACAAGAAGACGTTATCAAAGGAAGAGAGGAAAAGAAAGAGAAAGATGAGGCTGCCTTTTGATGAACATGCTGGATTAGCTGGCGATAGCAGGCGCATCACTGAATAAAAGTTTTTCAGTGCATCTTTAACATCCTGTGAGAAAGTGGAAGCACGTCCAGGTGGTGTCTTACCGAGGCTGTAGAGGCTGAGAGCTCCGTAGTCAAAGAAGTAGCAGATGTGGCGGGACTCTGGGGACATGGTGCTGAAGGTGTGTGCACAGCTGGAGGTGAAGGGGTAGATACAGATGACCAGCATGTAGACCAGCAGGGGCCAGGTGTAGCTGTCGCTCAGGAAGTTCATGGTGGAGCAGAGGAGGCAGAAACGCCACAGGAAGTACCTGAAAGACGGGATTTAAGAAGACTTACTGACTGCTCCAGACTTCCTCTGAGAACATTATCTTCCCTCAACCATCGATTCAAAACTTGCACTGCGCGTTTACACAGACGGGATTTTGTTTCAGCATCTTTAACAGCGTCAACTCAAACAAAAACCGTCCTGAAAAATGACCTCTGAATCAAACATCATGCAAGCTACCTCAGCTTGGATGCAGAGAAGTTAAATGTTTCAGCACCCACCATGTTGGCAGGAAGTGGGTCCAGATGTTGACCGTCTCGTTGTTCAACTGGAAGCTGCTGAGGATGCAGTCCAGGGCGGAGCTGCGTGGGTGACGGTACCCGGAGATGATGCCATCCTCCCTGAACACCTGAAGACCGAGAACAGTCCAACTGAGCAGAGACACTTTTACAACACTGCTCAGTGACACTACAGCCCACCGCACACTGGTTCAACACACCCACATAGAAAGTAGGACTGGGAAAAAATATCGATACACTGAAATATTGCAATATTTTCATATGCTGATATCATATCGATATTTAAAAATGTGGTATCGATCTATTTTACTAATGAAATCTCAACAGATTTCGTCGTTCAGTCACGAAATCTTGCAGGTTTTCGTGAACTCTTGTGAGATTTCATCGTTATCTTACGAAATCTCGCAAGATTTTGTTAAAATACATCAATATCGCATTTTTAAATGAAATCTGCATATGAAAATATTGCGATATTTCAGTGTATCGATTTTTTTCCCCAGCCCTAATAGAAAGCTTGTGAAATTACACCAATTCATTTAAGAGTTACTCCTTTATGATGGAGTATACAGTAAGGGCCACATTAAGAATTTTTTTTTGACAAACTTTGAGAATAAAGTTGTAATATTAGAAGAAAAAAGATCATTTTTGAAAAAAAAAAGTGGTTATTTTGCGAGACTAAGTTTACAAGAATGAAGTCAAAAGGGAATAAAGTAATTTTATGGGAATAAAGTGGTAATGCACAATAGAAACGTGGGAGTGCAACGCAGGTAAGTTAATGTTAATGCATATTTAAACTTCTCAGTCATTAAACAATTTTTAGGTATGAATTAAAGAAGGACCATCAAACCCCTCTAAGTAAGTAAGTAAAAGTAAGTAAAATTTTTTATAAAGCGCTTTTCACAGATAAAAATCACAAAGTGCTGTACATAAAGAATAATTGGTACAATGAAATAACATAACATATTAAAAGAACATATAACAGGAACATAGAATAATAGAATAAACCCAGTCAATCACCATCAAATCAACCAAAAGCCTTAATAAAAACGTCTTCAGCAGTTTTTTAAAAGTTTCCACAGAGTCAACCAGACGCAGGAACAGGGGGAGGTCATTCCAGAGTCTGGGGGCCACGGTCTTAAAAGAGGGGGAGTGGATAGCCCAGTGGTAGCGTCGTGGGCTTGGGCGTGGAGGACCCGGGTTCAATCCCCCGACACGACCCCTGGGTGCACCACTGAGCCCCTGAGCAAGGTCCTCAACCCCACCACCAACTGCTCCCCGGGCGCTTTATAGAACATATATAAGTGGGCGCTTTAAGTAGCAGCCCACTGCTCTCTGATACTCACAGTACAGAGATGGGTAAAATGCAGAGCCCTAATTTCCCCTCAGGGATCATACAAGTATAACAAAAAAAAAAAAAAAAAAGACAAGTCCCCCCCGGTTTTAAAGCGGGTCTTTGGGACCTTCAAGAGGTTCTGGCCTGAGGAACTGAGGAACGGAGGGTGCGCCCTGAGGTATAGGGACACAGCAGATCAGTAAATTATGACTTTATTGTTGAAGTCTGTAAAAAAACGTTTTTTTCTTAACGTGGCCCTAATATTCCATCATAGTCCTTTGATTGAGAAAACTGAAGATTTAATGCAGATTGTTGGTTGCCTAAGCTATGCATTAATTTTTATGAAGCAGCTTATAATGAGCAAAGCTATTAGAAATTAGATTCATAGAAATTTTACTGGATTACAATTAGGTATGTCTGATATCAGCAGATATCGGCATTAAAATGCGAAAATATTGGTATAGGGGTTTTTTTGGACTGATATTTTTACGGCATCGTAACAAAATGTCACGAGATTTCGTTCCATTAGTACCACTCCAGCATATACAAAAGTCCCTGTTATTGTGGAAGAACTTCATTTCCCAGCATTCCTTTCAGTCATGTGACTACGGTGCAGCTGCTGCTGCTACAGACTGACTTGCTTTGAAGCTGCTTAAAATATGTCTGGCTTTAAGTTGTTGGTTAAGTTGTCAGAAACATTATAATTAGCCACGTGTTGGCTGTGAATAACTTAAGTGAGCAGCAGGTGAACGATGACGTCTTTATGAGCTTATAAGATAGCTGATATGTAAAACTAACTTCGTCAATGTGACATTGATACAGCAGCCGATAAAAGAAGACGAACAATCAGTTTTTATTGATGTGGTTATACAACTGCAATGACTCCAGATAGCAGGACCATTCGCACTCCCTTTTCTCACGTCTTAATGTACATATGAATAATAATTATACTACATTTTAGGGCTGCTCAATTATGGAAAAAAAACATTATCACGATTATTTTGATCAACATTGAAATGACGATTATTCCAACAATTATTTTCTAGTTACATGATGCATTTATTTAGCATCTTTCCCTTTCAAACAACACTTCATTGATAATTTATGCAAAACATTCAAACTGTAAGTACATATAGGCTACAAATATGTGCCCATATAGCTGTTTTGCAGTGTATTAAACATTAAATGAATATAATATTCTTTGAGCATTAAATGCGAAAAAAAATTAACACACGTTTCCCAAATAAACAATGTTTGCAGCTATTCTGCAGTTTCTCTATATTTGAAGAATAAAATAAATGTACATATATAAAAAGATCCCAAAATAATTTTTTAAGCTTTAGTGCAATGCTTAGACATTCCAAATCTAACAATAACTTTCAGAAATTGTGTACAGAAAATGGGGAAAAAAATAGTTTCAAGTCAATTACAGGGGTTCGGAGATCGTTTGACACAAAAATTGAAATCATGATTAAATTTCGATTAACTGTACAGCCCTACTACAGTTTTTAAACCAAAAGCAGTGTTCAATCAGGTTTTTTAAATGCAGTTTCTCCTTCTCAAACAATAATATAGTATTTACCCAAAGCTAAAACCACTGCTTCCCGGTGAAAACATGAAGGAATGCCATCACTATGTCCTGCAAAGGGTGTAGAGTCTGATCAGGACAACTTTTTGAGACAATCAGACTAAATCGGTCGGTTTTTGTGTCTTTTTGCTGTTGCTGTAGAGAAAAAGTGAACAGTTCCTACTCTTGCAACCTTGAGTGCAGCAATGTTAGTAGGGATGCATGATATTGGAATTTTGGCCAATATCCGATATGCCAATATCACCGATAACCGAAATATTTCAAATAGAAGTTTTGTTATCTGTTTCCCACACTTTGATAAATAGGGGTCTGAAAAAATATCAATACACTGAAATATCGCAATATTTTCATATGCCAATATCAAATTGATATTTAAATATGCAGTGTCGATCTATTTTATTTACAAAATCTCACAAGATTTTGTAACGGAACGATGAAATATCGCGAGATTTCATTCATAAAATAGACCAATACTGCATTTTTAAATGTCAATATGATATCAGCATATGCAAATATTGTGATATTTCAGTGTATTGATATTTTTTCCCAGCCCTAGTCTTTAGAAGTTTAAAAGTCTGTAATAAAAGACATTTTTGAAGAAGAAGAAAGGTTTTTTCTTTTTTTTTTGAGACTTTAAAAACAGCGGACTGATCGGTTAAATATCGGTAGGGTGGCCGATGTCTGGAAGTCAGTTTTAAGGCCGATAACGATAGGGGACCGATTATATCGTGCATCCCTAAATGTTAGTGAATATTGGCTTTATATTTCCATTAACACCAACTAGAGCCATTAAATATCCTCAAACACTGCAGAGTCGTTTGCACATTTAACTCTAAAGCCAGATGTTGCCAGTTGTTAGCAGTTTTGTCTCGTGGAATAGCGTCAGAAGGGACCGAAGGAGCATTTAGAAATGTATTGCCTGAGATATTTTCACTGCCTTCACTGACTAAATGTTTACTTTGCAGAAGTGTTGAAATGTAGTCTTCTTGCAGCGAGTCTTTGCCGTGATGTTACTGGATGTGAAGATAAAGTTGACAGCTATGTAAATATTTAGCCGGAGCAATCTCTTATTCGTGTCTCGGTTCAAACTGACTCACACACACTGGGGTTTTCACAGGTTTGCTCTTTTACACATCGTTTTAAAATACACTGAAACTAGTCTATCTGGTTTTAAATTAGATTACCAGGGAAGCACATGAGAACTTCTGTTTTATTTTCTGTGAAAGGAGCCGTGGCAGTCCGTAAAAAATGGAGGATTAAAAGAACTGGGGATGTAAACAAAAGTAAAATATTTACAGAAAGCCATGCATGTCTTTTTTAGTGCTCAGCTCTAAACCCATGACTGGAAATTGTGATGCAGAAGTGTTAGAGCTCTAACTATTTATCACTTATGAGATAAGGTCTCTGCAGCAGGGTGGATGCCAGCCAGCGCAGATGCTTGAACTGCAGGGCTCTGGCTCCTGACGTCTCCGTCAGCGAACGAGGTTCTTTCCAGCTGAAGAGTGAGCGTTCACCCTCCACAGGCTCGTCCGTTGTGTGCAAATACTCCACGTTTATGCAAAGCTGCACGGAGCGGGGAAATGTTTGCAGACATTCGGAGGTGGGCGGCTGAAGATGGGGACGAGCACAGCCACATTTCCTGACACAAACATGCCCACGTCGTTATACTCGCACCAGTATTTGTTTAAGTTTAAGAGCTAGAGGACAAAATAACAGGCTGTGATAGGACTTTCTTGGTCATGGCTGTTTATGAATTTCCTTTTTCCTTTGAAGGTGTTTTATGAAAGGATCCTACAATATATACTTGATCCAAAACAGATGCTGCTTTATTAATCTAACAAATCTCCTCTCTGTTTATTACAATGAAACAAAAATGATTGAACACAGCAGCAAAAATTCTTCTATATCGCTGATTATTTTGGGAAGTTTACGACTTGATAAAGGAGCCAAAAGCAGTTCAGAACTCAACATGACAGACTTGGAATTAGGTTTTGTAGCTCGTATAAGGGACTAAGGCTGGGCGATATGGCCTCAAATCAACATTACCATGAACTGAACATGTTACCTTGATTACAATTAATTCATAATTATAGTATTGTTTTATATTTAGCCGTCATAGCTTATTTTGTTGCAAATATTTTCATAATAGAAGAGCAGATACCGATTTTAAAACAAGTGAAAGAAGGCCCACACAGTTTGACTATATATGGTCATTTAATTAATAATTTCAATATCGTGTAGCTTTTGGCCACTAGGGGCACTAAACCTGTAACTTCCCACTGACCACAAACTGTTGCAAAATAAAATAGTCTATCTGTGTTTTGGAATCATGTTTGCAGACCACTTTGATCAGCTGATTGTGAAGTCATGGAGTCATAAAGCAAAGCGCTCCAGGTCACATGACCCAATGAGAGATGGATCCACTCCTGCAAAGTTATAATGTCTGGTTTTCTAAGAGGGCAGTTCCCTGTATGCACCAACTTGCGTCAAGTGCTGTATATTAAACCCAGAAATCATCTAATATTACTCACATAAGGCTGATGTTTGGGTCAAAACTTACAGTGTCCCTTTACAAGAAATAATTTAAATAACTGACATGAGGCGCATTCAGACAGAGAGGTTCTAGGAACGCAGTTCCTATAACTACCCGTCTGGAGTTTAGTAATAAGAACTACCCTTCCCCATCAGTGTGCGTTCGCACATGAGGGAGGACCTTGATAAGGACCGTGTTTGACGCAATCGTTTGCAACAGTGACAAATTTATGCCCGAGCAGATCTGATACAAAACTGAGGTTTCTCATCTCTTTTATTCAAAGTTATTATAAAAGCTAACTTACCAGCTTTCCATCATCACGGTCAGTTATATCATGGAACAGAACAGCCCCCTATTGGAAAGCTGCCCTACAAACGTCTTGTTTACCTTTCGTTGAAGTACGCCCGGACACTTTAGTGGGCGGACCGGGCAACTGTCTGAAGCGACGAAGTGATGTTGCTGGCAAACTCTACTAGGGCTGCAACGATTATTCGAGTAATTCAAGTAATTCGATTCATAAAATTGCTCGAGGCAAATAAACTGCCTCGAGGATTCGTTAAATTCACTCTTTGTATTTTGCCCATCCATCCGGATAGTTTTTCTGTTACACAACCCGGGCTGAACATTAATGCAAGTGATGTTCCGTCTGGACGGGTATTTCTGTTGAACAGAACAGTGAGTTACGCTATTAGCATAAAGCTAACGGGGAGGGAGGGAAAACTGTACGGAAACCTACAAACTGGACCGAAAGAGGGAGAAAAGTCTTTTATTATTTGTATAATCGGTGGATTTGGCTGCGCCTGGTCAGTAAAGGCAGTTCAGAGTGGGTCCGTGTGCTGCACGGCCTCCAGAACTTAACAAGACCGTTTTAATCAAGTCCACGCCAGGGACCCGCAGTGCGAGCCAGAAGCACACTGTCGCAGCTCTCCTCTAAATATGAGCGTCAAGTCTGTTTTTGACAGAGCAGCTTCCAGAATCAGCTCTCATTAGTTCAGATAGAAGAAATCAGACATGGTTACCAGCATCCGGTAACTTTCAAAATAAAAGCCCCTGCAGGTTTACAGATGCTGAACTAATGTCTTGCTTAGACATTTACGGCCCCTCCGGTGGTGGTCGGAGGGGCTGTAGGCGCGAAATGGCAGCCATGCTTCCGTCAGTCTGCCCCAGGGCAGCTGTGGCTACATACATAGCTTACCATCACCACGTATCTATGAGGAGTGAATGAATAATGGACCTACTGTGAGCGCTTTAAGTCCCTGGATAGGAAAAAAGTGTGATATAAATCTAATCCATTATTATTATGAACTTCATCAGACGTTACATTACCAGTGATACCAGGTTAAAAGTCTATCAGAGGGTCTCAGCGCTCTGTTTTTATTTTATTTTCATAACAATAAACAAATGATGTTTTTAAATTGCTGGGAGTCGGTTCAGCAGGTGCTGATCATCCTTTCTTGTTAATACATTTATACTGCAAATGTTGCTCTAATGAACGGCCAATTGTTTCCATTTCAGTAAAGCTCAGAATTAAATGTGCATATGTGGAAGCAACAATGAAGTTTTGGGCAGAGAAGCAGGGGTGGACATCAGTGCTGCGTTCAGGGTAAACTCTCCACTCTACAACTAGAAATTCTAGCTCTTACAATCAATTTAAGTTGTAAAATTTAAATAACTTGCAAAAAGTCCATTTTATCCGCTTACTCGATTAATCGTCAGAAGAATCGCTCAATTACAAAAATAATCGATAGCTGCAGCCCTAAACTCTACATTAACATTGTTACACGTTATGTTGTTTACATCTTTTGACCCAAAAAATGGCAGACAGGCCCCGACATCGGGGTACTAGTTGACACAGCGGAAAGGGTAACCGATGGGAACCGGGACCAACTCTCAGATTCTTCCGGAATCGTTCAATTTTTTAAATTTCAATTCCTATTTCCGACGCCCAGTCCGCCAAAAGACCACAGAATCCGCCGGGAGCAGAACGTTTGTTCGTACAGAGTTTCTGGTACAGCCAATTGCGCTGACACACACAGCGCAACTCGGTGTGTTTGTGGCTATATTTAGCGAGTTTTCAGACCCTCTGTTAACTCTTTTTAATAAAACCGCCCGCAATAAGTCTAGAGACACTTTCTGGTCTTACTGAAGACTTTTGAGACCGATGTGAATGAACGTTTTGTTTAGTTCGCGCTGCTGCCCCCCCCCCCCCTTCTCACAGCACACACTACTAGAAGCTGCAGGAAGCATCAGACACAGCAGGAGATGTTCACCTCTGCTCCATGAACCAAACTGAAAAACTCAAAGCTGCCACTGATTATCAGATATTAATGTCTCTAAGTGAACGTGGACAGAAACATTTAATTTATGTACTGTAACATGTAGTAGACTCTTAATTAGAAAACAGACAGTTTAACAGTTAAAGTTCTTAAAATGGTGAACTGGTGAGGTCTAATCAAATTTGGCCAGGGATCTTTTTTTTTCTACCTATTGTAGTTGAAATGCAAACAAATGCTTTTAGTAAGAACATAGAGCTGGAGTTTACTATATCAATGTCCTTTTCTGTTGTTTAATTTAGTTGTCTACTAAAAAGAAAATGTAAACTTTTATGACCCTAACCCCTTAAAAGAATCAGAATCGAGAATCTATAGGAAGCGGAATCGTTAAAATTCAAACGATGCCCAACCCTAGAACCAGGGCTGCTCAACTCTGGCCCTCAGGGGGCCAGTGGCCTCCAGGTTTTAGATGTTTCTCTGCTCCGACACCTGATTCAAATAAAATGGATCCAACAGATTGTCGTGGTTGTAGAAAACGAGCTATTAATACGAGTCAGGTGTGTTGAGACAGCGGTCTCCGAAGTCCAAGGTTTACTAGTCCACTTTCAAACCTTTTGGTGGAGACTCTGTCCTTACCTTGGGGACCTGGTGGATGTCAAACAGCTGGGGAAGCTTGATGCTCAGCATGTCGGTGGGAAGTCTGATGGCACCTCTCCCTCTCTGGCAAACTTCCCTCAGCCTGGCACGCCCCCCGCGGCAGAGGACCAACCAGAGAGGGTAGTCAAACGCCGGGATTCTGGCCCCTTGGTCTCCGCTGTCCGGCTCCCATCTCAAGCACCGCCCCCAGCCCTGGCTCCACCCAACGCCGCTACTGGCCCCGATCCCCCGCCACACTGGAAACACTGCAAGGACAAACGATAAACACGCAATTAGAAGTCATCTGCCCCAACCGAAGATACTGTATGGCGCTTTATCAGCGTTTTGTCTGTAAGAGGATGAAAACGAGCCTGGTGGGGTCACGTAACGACACACTCCTTCTAAACCTGATTCAGAATCCATCTGAGATCTTTGTGAAGGCTCAGATGAGAGTTAAACCAGGTTCAAGTCTTGCTTCAGAGCTGATAATGGCTCCACTTCTCACCATGAAGCGTGTCAACAAGGAAAACCACCATCTCCATTTCTTAACTGTACAAGTTCATATCAGTGAAATTTAATCAGTGTGTCATGACTTCTCTTCTTAAAGATACATTTAGACTGTCTGCGGTTATAATGACCGGAACACACTCAGGCTTGTTGTGATCCTGGGTAGACTCCAACGTCAGAGATAAAACTGGATATCTGGACATTTTGTCCCAGGTTTATGTACGAGAGTCCTTCAGCGTGACATCTTTGTTGACTGCAGCAGACTCGGGGAACAATGTCTTATTGTGGCTGCTCTTCAGACGACCCAAACACGGATTTGAAGAATGCCCGGCTCTGTCTCAGTGGAGTCACCAGTGACCAGTTGCAATGGTTTTAACAGCGTGCTTATAAGAGGCAACGCTGCAGAAGACATTCCTGACATGTAAACTGAAGGAAAGCAGCATCTGATAACAGTTATCACGTT
This sequence comes from Atherinomorus stipes, assembly GCA_023101725.1. NCBI lineage: Eukaryota > Metazoa > Chordata > Actinopteri > Atheriniformes > Atherinidae > Atherinomorus > Atherinomorus stipes. The sequence goes on along the minus strand of JALJCO010008142.1, from coordinate 314,619 downwards.
ATACAGCGACATTTGGCTGCCAAACGTCCAGAAAACTCAACATCTACATGAAAAACAGCAGCAGGCAGAGAGTTTTCTGCTGGAAAAGGGAATTAACATGTGAAATATATGAAATTTACCCATGAAAATTATATTATGCTGAAAGGAAAATGTAAATAGAAGAAATAAATATACAAACCTCCTAATCTGTTTTGCGTTGCAGTACTAGGTCAGGTCACACACAAACACCTTTAAAAGCAACACTTGTGGTGACATAAGTCATTTAGAACACACACAAATATCTTGTCATGGCAATATGGAAACTGTTTGTCAGTTGCTCTAAGTTTTATTGTGTGATGAGTCGGAGAAGAATAAACTTCTGAGACAAAGCATATCTTTGCCTCTTTTTCTCACAAACTCCACACTCTACATAAAACTTTCCATCCTTCAACTGAGATTCTGACTTGTTTTCAGTTTAATTGATTTTTATGCATATGAAATGAAATGAAATGAAAAATACTTTATTTATCCCAGAAGGGAAATTCAATAATGTAAAAAAGCTCTTTTTTTTTTTTTTTCTTTTCTTTTCTGTTTTTTTTTTTTTTTAACAATATAACATTGATGATGATAATAATAATAATAATGTCAGTCAGCTTGTTCTTTAGGGGAGACTGCTGGTAGGAATGAATTTCTGTATCTCTCCGTCCTACACGACCCGACGCAGCCTCCCACTAACATCAGTGGGAGGCGATGTAAATAATAATATAAAATATATAATAATAATAATAGAATATCAGTAAACAAAAAGTGAATGCATGCAGGAATGTAGCAACACAAAACAACAAGGAATAGAGAAGGTTTTAATTGTGCATTTATTACGACATTCCCTTCAGCCCCTTAAGCTATATATTAATAAATTAAAAAATAATTTAAATATTTTAATAAAATATTCAATCAAATATAAAATACATTTTTTGTTAATTAAATATGAAATTTAAAATAAAATAGAAAAATTTTTTTAAATAGAATGACACTGAATAAGGAAATAAAATATTACAATTACATTGGATGAAATTTATTGTATAAAACTAAATATGAAATAAAATAAAAAATAAAATTTTCCCATTGCGTTGACTAATTCCCATTGCGCTGACTAGGTTGTACCTCTTCTCTGCGTAGTTCTGCGTGTGTTTGTATGATCTGAGGATATTTAAGCCACCTGCAGGTCCTCCTGATGGGATTGCTTGTTTTGTTTTCCAACAGAGACCTTGGTTGTTCAGGGATCGCTGTACAGATGTACCAGTGAACTGTTTAAGTGGATTCATGTTTTCTCTCCTCTCTCTCTTCCTCTTCCTTACTCCTTTCTTTTGTTCCACTTTCTATCATTACCTCTGTTAACTTTCATTTCTCCCTTGTCAGGCCCAGCAGTATGAAATGGAATGGTGTAATAGACAAATGTTTAATTAAAGAAATAAAATGAATAAACAGGATATCAAGTGGAGCCTTATGTTCATAAAGCTCTGCTTGGTAAAGCAAAACTGTTCAACAGAATAAAGCAATCAGTTTTCTATTCTGCTTGCTTCGATGCTGGACAGGACAAGTAAAAAAAAATAAATAAATAAATAAAAAAATAAATAAATATGAAATAAAATTAAATCAAATTATTGTTCATTAGAAAAATATAAAAAATAAAATACAATAAAATAAAAGGAAAATAAAATCAAACAGTACAACATATTAAGATAAAAAACTAAAGAATAGAATTAACTTTTCTGGAATTGCTAGGGCTGGGAAAAAATACCAATACATTGAAATATCTCGATATCTTCATATCCAGATTTCATATTGATATTAAAAAATGCAATAATGACCTATTTTACCAATGAAATCTCGGGAGATTTTATCGTTCTCTTGTGAAATCTCGCGAGATTTCACAAAAACCCAGAGAGGTTTTGTAACGGAATGACAAAACCTTGCAAGATTTTGTTGGTAAAATAGATCGATACCGCGTTTTACCAGTGTATCGATATTTTTTTCCCAGCCCAAGTAATTGCACTTGTAGAGCAATTAAATGTGCAATTACAACTCAGTTCATTCTATTCAATTATTAGTCTTCTCTTATTATCAAATTAATAGTTATTATCTTAAAAGAATGTAAGATTAAATTGAAATGAATTAATGGCTTTTTTTGTCTTGCTTTGTTTGGTCTTTACAAATGATGACTTATGTTTTTAACATAACATTGTTTTTTATGTTAAGCACTTTGTGTTACTTTTTGTATGAAAAGTGCTTTATAAATTAAATTTGATTTGAATGATAAAGTATAATAAATTTCAATGATAGCAAATAAATAAAACTATTGATAATATGCAACATTAAAATAAAGAAGCTTAAATCATATCATCACAATTAAATCAAATAAAATATATTAGCATTGAATAATTTAAATAAAACTGAAAAAATACAACTAAATTAAATCAAAAAGATTAAATGAATTAACATCAATTCTCATGATTGACAGGAGAAACGCAGGAGTTGAATTTCATTTGCTGCAACTATGGTAACAGCTGATGCCAGCATGTTTATATGCAGCAGATGTAAAACAGAAACACTGCATCTCATAATATTCTCATGAAGTCTGCAGCTGTAATCATCTCACCGCTCTGTGATCTCCGAGTTCAGACTTCTTCTGAAATCTGACTAATAAAACGTCCCTCATCGTGGTGCTTCAGCTCACACCTCGCAGGGCTCCCCTCTGCACCCCAGCTGCAGGCCTCGGCCTACTAACAGCAACAAAGTGAGCTTTGTGGAAGCCAAAGCCTCCAGAGTGCAGGGGCCAAAGGATAACTGTTACTGGCTGCACTGGATGGAAATGAGGCATCTCGCACGCAGACACACGGACTATCCCGCCACACAGAACATGCACCGACACAAATCCTGCATTCTTCATGGTTGGAGAACAAAGCAGCACACAAACATCAATGCCTGCAAACAATAACATGCTTCCACGTCAGATGATTGGAAACGAGTGATGCAGATCACTTTGAGCTGCAGGGATGGGATTATAAATCACATCACATATTAGATTATCTAGCTGGTTATTAAAGATGAAAGGAAAACAAGTAAACAATATTATTGCTTCAATTTACGTTGGACAGCTTACTCAGCGTTCAAGGACATGAGCCAGAAAGCAGATGCAATCCCAGCTCTTATTTAGACGCCTGAAGCAAAGATTTGAGTCTGAGAGGATTGTTTTAATAATCATAATGAGTTTAAAGCTCAGTTTCAGAGTTAAACTAGCATAACAAGCTAATCAGAGTGAAGATGAAGTTTTTATTTGACATCTCTGAATCAGAAAATTCAAACAAAAACACTGACAACTTGAATTAGGGCTTAACCACTCAAAGTAGCAGAAATAACACACAGCATGGGAAGTTATTGGCTCAGAACCTTTTAAAACGAGGTTTGAAGGATTTCCCACTGACTTGACGGAAATTCTGAGTCAACCTAAAAACCTTCTGCTCTGTTTTCTCCTGAGACAGAGAGGGAAAAACTTACTGATGCAAAACGACAGAATGTGCCCAGAGTTGGACATGACACGACCGGGCGGACAAACACAAGTTAAGATGATTACATGAGAAAATCTGCATCTGCTTTAAATGAACTAAACCTCTGGATCTTTAGCTTCTCGTGCAAGTGGTTTCACTAATACTGCCTGCTAACATCTGGTTCTAAACTGTCAGAAAAGGAGAGTATCCTGCTGGAAGCAGCATCAGAAGATGCTCCACTGTGGTCATAAAGGGATGGACATGGTCAGCAACAATCCCCCCCCACACCATTACACCAGCAGCAGCCTGAAGCCTTGATCTAAGGCAGGATGGATCCATGCTTTCATGATGTTTCCAGCAGATTCTGAGCCCAGCATCTGAATGTGGAGCGGCAGCAGGTGTGGTGTTCTGCTGCTGGAGCCCATCTGCTTCAAGGTTGGACGTGTTGTGTGCTCAGAGATGCTATTCTGCATTTTCTGGACTATAAGTCCCATGTATTTATTTAAAATAGGGTATGAAAAATCTGAAAATCACCCTATTTGTTACTGCTAAAAAACAACAACAACAAAAAAAAAACCCACTCCAATTCCAATGCCTGTAAATAAATAAAAATAAATGTCCGGCTCCAGTCCTCAAGGGCCACAGTCCTGCAGGATTTCTACACCTCCCTGATCCAACACACCTGACTCAAATTAATGAGTTATTGTACCGAACCTTATAGGCTTTTAGATTCATTCAATAGGGATTATCCGCCCTTTCCCCCTCCGCCCGTCTCCCTCCCGCCCCCCCCCCCCTGCACCCCGCCGCTTTCCCTTTTCCCGTGCACCCTCCACCAGCTACCCAGCCTCGCTTCGCCCCCCTTCTTCCCCCCGTTTCCGTGCCTGCCCCCCTTGTGTTCCCCCACGCCCGCTCACCTCCGAGCCCCCCCCTCTTTCCCTCCCCCCCCTCCCCGCCCCCCTCCGCCTCCTGCGCTTACCCCGTCCCGCGCCCCCCCCCTTCTGCGCCCCTCCCTCGGCCCTTTCATGTTTTGTGTTTAACCCTTTACCGTCAGACGCAGCTGCAATCAGCTCTGTGAGGCCGTGGCCCCCCGCCACACTGTGTTATTATATTCCCCTTCACCGCGCAATCATCGCTTTATCCACTTCTTCCTTAGATCTTTCAGTCAAATAAAACTTGGTATGTTTGGGTTTATCCGATTTAAACAGTAAACAGAGCAAAACGGCTGTCGTTAACATGCCCGGAAGAGGAAGGTCCAACCGGGACTTCCGAAGCGTGAAATCCCCATTGTGTCAGGTGTGTCTAAGCAGGAAGGGAAAGAAAACCTGCAGGACAGCGGCCCCGGACGACGACTTCGGACATTCCTGCTGTAAATGATCATAAACATCATAACTGTAAAGGATAAACATGTTTTTTCAGGATTTGTTCCACCACACAGGCAGTACAGCCAGATGTCCAAAATGAACTTCTCTCACTGATATGAGGCCGTTTTGGGATTTTTGCCCTCAGAGCAGAAAATACTAGAGTGCTGTCATGTGACATTAGATGGTAATGTTTCCCCCTTGGCTCATATCAGTCAACACTTAGAAATATGTCAAATTATATACGTTGATATAAGTCGCACTGGACTATAAAGCCCCGTTTCTGCCAGCGGGTCAGGTTGGGGGGGGTTTTGGTACGGATATGTTGATTTTATGCAAACTGTCCCCTTACCCTGGAGGCGGAGTATTAACTGGACAGTACTGCTACGTGATCGTGTGACATCATCGCCGTGCAATGCCTTTTAACCAAAGCACCACACGTGACAGAAACAAAGGAGTCACCCTGCTTTGTTTTTACGCGGGGTCACGCGGGAAGTGACGGATTTTTCAACCAATCAACAGACTGCTGTGGATTAGCTCCACCTCTTTGGTCCAGATCGGTTAGATCAGTACCCCTACTTAAGGGTACCTAAAAAGTAGGCCGGGTCGGGTCAGATATAAGGGTACCCATCCCAGTTTTATCTGTGGAGACGCAAAAAAACGTGAGCCGATCCAACCCGACCTGACCCAGACCCGCTGGTGGAAACGGGGCTTAAGTCACAGAAGCAGCCAAACTATTGAAGTGTGACTTAAGGTCCAGTAAATACGGTATCTCGGTGGGAACCAGTGTTATCCGACTTTCTGTTGCCTTTCTATCATCTCCAACCAGTTTGCCCATTCTCCTCTGATCCCAGACAACTGCTGCTCAGTGGATATTTTCTCTTCTTCAGATCAAATTCTGGAAACTACAGAAGAGTATTAAGGTCATTGAAGAAAAAGAAAATCCAGAGAAAAAAGTTCTGACTTTTTCAGAAATTGAAAAATAAAAATCTACTGAAAATATATTTTTTAAAATCTTCTGAAAAAAAGTTAGAAGTCTTTTTCTAAGAATTTTTTTCCCCCTGTGGCCCTGAAGCCCAATTTATAGTAGTCTATAAAGTGCCGTACGTAGGATATGGAGAGCCCTCTACGTCAACGGAGAACCTGTTGGAGAGCCTCTCTGTCGTTTCCGGCTGCACAAAATATTCTCTAAGTGTCCGTCACTCCGTCAAGGGACAATGGAGATGGCAAGGGCTGTGATTGGTCTATCACAACTTAAACACAAGCGTCGCCATGTTTAACCTATGAAGACGCAGATACGAGTCCAACCGAAGAACATTTGGCCGAAGAAAATACCAAAATCTCTCCATCGTCTCCTTTTTGCATCAAACGTAATTGTTTCAATGTCACTCAGCTGCTGCAACAACAGTCTCTCTCTCTTTCTCGGACGCCATTGCTCACTGTAACTGGAAGCAGAATAACCACCGAGGTTACGACCATCGGCATCATAGGATTAGGCCAGTCTTGCGTAGCGACCCCTACTGATCAGGCGGGAAATTGCACTGCGTATCCGGCACCATGACGGAGAACTACGAAGGCTGGAGGGGTCTCCGTGGTTACGCAGTTGGATGATGCATTACACAGTTGGAGAAGTATACTGTAGCCTTTAACCCTCTCCAGTAGGAAACCCTAGAGATGGTTGTGTGTGTCCCAGTAAATCCACAGACCAACAACCATGCCACGTTCAAACAGGGATGCACAATGTTGGAATTTTGGCCGATATCAAATACGCTGATATTTAACAACTCATGTGGCCGATAACCAATATCGATACCAATATTAAAGCTGAAAAACAAATGATGTAATATGCATTCTTTGTGCAAAATTAGAAAAATACCTCAACTTGTGTTATGTATAACAAGTCAAACTTAATGACAGTTGAGTTCAAACAACACTAATAAGATATGTGCGTTATATCCCAGAACCACCTGGATTTTCTTGTTCCTGAGAAAAAAAAAAACTAAAAAAAGGGGATATTTGGTTATTTACACAAATGGCTGTGTATAAACTCTGTTCACACAGACAACCTCAAAGAAACTGTCTTTAGAAGTTTTAAAGTCTGTAAAAAAGATTTTTTTTTTTTTCAACTTTAGAAACAGCGGCTTGTTCGGTTGAATATCGGTTAAATATCGGTGGGGTGGCCGATGTCCAATATTCAATTTTACGGCCGATATAGGCCGATACCGACAGGGGGCCAATTATATCATGCATCCCTAGTTTAAAAAAAAAAAAAAAAATCGGCATATCGGATATCAGCCAAAATTCCAATATTGTGCATCCCTAAATATCAGCAGATATCGAGCCAATAATATCATGCATCACTATTTTATTATGATCACACCAGCTATTATCCAAAAATAAAACTGTGTCCAAACATTTCTGTGATCATCTAAAACCACAAATCCTGAAGAAAAATGATATTTTAGCAGGATAATTATGTTAAATAATACCAAGTACACAAAATGTGAAATGTTGTACTTTTTCCTTTTGCTTCAACTCCGTTCTGTGACAGAAGCAAACTGCACTAAAAACAAAACTCACGAAAAATGTTTGTCCCCATTTTAATTAAATTCTTAATAAAATAAGAAAATGAAAGTCCGATTTTAGAGTTTGTGTGAGTTTTGGGATGGAAGCGGAGCCAGGCTTGTGGTTTCCCTCGTTTCCAGTCTCTGTGCTCAGCTGAGTTAACCGACTGCTGCCGTTCCCACGAAAATGGGACCATTTCCAAATGTGTGGTTTGTAATCTAAATGTGCGCCGCAGCAGCTGAATCAAAGAACACACAACCAAAACAAGTTTACACGAATCATCTGCACCAACTCTGAGCCGACTGACAGAGAACTTCCTTCCTGTTTTTGTTCTCCACGACAGCTCCCCCACCCCCCCACTCACCATCCCATCATGTGACCCCTCTGAATGGACATCTTTATTGGCCCGAGCCTGGCAATGAGAGGGTATGCAGGGAGCATGTCGCCCACACCGACACATGTGACCGCCTCGTCTCCATCTGTGGGTTAAAGTGTGGAAAATTCCACTGTTCTGCTTCAACATGTCCGGTGTGAAGGATGACAATTATCTGGCCTGCTGTCATCACTCGCTGCTCAGCTTCAACCTTTCCAGGCCGTATGCACCTGTCGGAGTCTCTGCTTCTCCAGGAAGGCTCTCCCAGCCTGCAGTCGGGACAAAAACTGGTCCAGAATGAATTTCCTTTTGGTTTTCTTTCAACATGTCAGTGTGACACGATGTTACAATTAACCAAAACAAAGAGCAGCAAGAAAACAGCTATAAAAAGGACAGAAATGTAGTTTAGGTTGGATTTGTCCATAAATCTATTCAGACTCAAAGTGGGCGTCAAGAAAAAGAAAACATCACAAGCATTGTGTGAGAAGAGCATCGTAAAACCCCAAAACTGAGAGAACCAGCAGATTTTACTCAAACCTTTGTCAGCCGGAGAAAAAAAAAACAGGAATGTGACATAAAAACACACAAAGAACAAAGTTGCGGATGTTGTAAATGGCAGCATGAGCTCCTGTGTTCAAACATTTCTGCTCCGTGTCGCTGAGATGAGGCACACAGTCATCTCTTACTGGGATGGCACCAGTACAGATTGTTTATGTGATTATAGTCAGACAGAAACACAATACTATAATGTTTATCATGATTATTACGAGTTTATTTCACTAGAAATATGTAAACTTGCATCAACACCATTAGTTTGAGTTGCCACAATTGGTCAGTTAGTCATGATTATGTCGACTATTGAACTCGTCAACAACCAATTTAATAGTCGACACATCAGTTTTTTTATTTTTTTATATTTATTCCTTGTTTTTCTCTCAAAACTGCTGCGGCACGTTCCACCGCCGCGCCCACCTTTCTGTCCTTGACACACATGCGCAATAGTGGTAATCGGGGTCAGCCGTGATGTCGCCAGAAGTTATACCAGATAGGCCTCTGTGTAGTCATGGCTACCCAGCAGCAACAAAGCTCACAAGTGTGGGAGCATTCTAAAAAAACAAATGAGAAAAGTGTGCAATGCAGCATCTGCATGACAGAACTGCCTTCTACACCAGCACAAGTGTGATGCACGAGCACCAGAGAAGGATGCACGTTGTGGCGTGTGAGAAACGATGAAGAGGGACAGTCGTCTCGCTTAGCTGCTAATATTAGCGTAAACAGAGAGCTAATTTGCTACTCGCGTGCGGCAATATTGACTTGAATGCTAGAAGTGTGGAAAAGCATGAACACAGAGTCAGAGTTGTTTAGAAGAGCACCGCTCGGACTTTGTCTACAATTACGGCATTATTAAATCGATCACAATGGTGCACGTCCAGAATCTGTAACTATTTTGAAATGTCCAAAAGCAATTATTTTCATATTAATTTAATGACGAAATAGAGCTGCAAAGTGTGGCAGTAGAATCTGCGGCTGCCGTCCGGACATTTTAGTGGACGGACCGTCCACTAAAATGTCCAGGTGCACTTCAACAAAAGGTAACAAGGAGGAAAAGCTGGTAAGCTAGCTTTTACAATAGCTTTGGATAAAAGAGATGAGGAACCTCAGGTTTGTACAGTATCAGATCTGCTGGGGCGTAAATTTGTCACTGTCGCCGACGATTGCGTCACACATGGTCCCTAACACGGTCCTCCCTCATGTGCAAACGCACACTGAAGGTGAAGGGTAGTTCTTATAACTAAACTCGGGATGTGTAGTTATAGGAATGTACCCAAACGTTCCGAATGCAGAAGTGTGGGTCCACAGCAGGTATTAGCCAGCCTTAATTCAAATAGCTGTTAACATTAACATTAGCGATGAAGATTTGATTCATTTGCCGCCCTTGGCGAACATATTTCACGTGTTTTCTGTAACGTTTCAACAGTGATGAGTTTGAATAGGAAATGTGGGGACACTGATATTTTTTATCGTTATGTTTGAGTGCTAAAAAAAAGTTTGTTCTTCTTCTGCATTCTGCTGTGTTACAACTTGAGACAAGTATTAAAGGTTTAATGAACTATCATCTTAATTGTCTTTATTTTTATTTAGCATACATTAGTCACTTCAAAATGAAAACTGTGTTTATATAAAAGCAGCTTCATGCTTCTTGTTAAAGGAGTATATGAAAATACATATCAGTGTATATGAAAAATAAACATTTTAGTCACTGCATTAAAATCTTGAACAACTGGGTGGTCTAAGAAAACTTGGACACACATTTTAACTTAACTGTGTAAAGTTTAACCTGACCCTGCAGGTGCACAGTATCAGTGCAACAGCAGTGACTTGTATACATCCTGGACTGTTGCAAATAGGACGCAGAATGAGTGACAATTTCTGGAAATGTGTTTTTTTTCTGAATAAAAACGAAAGCATCTCTCGGAAAATGCTCCAAGGGGGGTCACTAAATGCGCAGAGCGCTTCACAATGTTTAATTGTTTTATACACTGTATTGATGTTAAAGGGACTAGAGGCAGGAATTAAAAAAAACAAATAAACATGCATGTCCATTTTTCTTAATACTAATGGGTAATGAAGCGCTAAATACCAAAAAAAACGTTTCCACCCACGTCTCTCTCTGTTGCCTTGAACAGGCTGTGTGCTGCAAAATGCGCTGCAATTCGGTGGCCAAATTTCCCCTTTGGACGTGACGTCAAATGATGCTACATGCGCAGTTTTGATACAGGAAGAAGATGGTCGCGGTAAATTCAAACACTGTAGGCGATAGTTATGGATTCTTCTGCCATCAGCAAACGATCCAGATCAACTGAAAGACACTAAAAAGTGTAACTATGAAGAAAAAGGTTAGTAAACAACACTATACACTGCCTGGCCAAAAAAAAAAAGTCGCCACCTGGATTTAACTAAGCAAATAGGTACGAGCCTCCTATTGGATAATTACTGCATGGGCGATTATCTTTCAGCTGGCAACAAGTTATTTAACCCCAACTGGTGCAATGAGTTGCTTCTTATTTCCTAAACAACCATGTGGAAAGACGCATCCCGTGGTCGTGGAAAAGATGTTAGTCTGTTTGAGAAGGGTCAAATCATTGGCATCAAGAGGTGAAAACATCTAAGAGATGCAGAAACTACTAAAATTGGGTTAAGAACTGTCCAACGCATTATTAAAAACTGGAAGGATAGTGGGGACCCATCATCTTCAAGGAAGAAATGTGGCCAGAAAAAAAATCAAGAAATGATCGTGATCGGTGATCACTTAAACGTGTGGTGAGATCAAATCAAAGAAAAACAACAGTAGAACTCAGGGCTATGTTTAATACTGAAAGTAAGAGCATTTCCACACGCACAATGCGAAGGGAACTCAAGGGATTGGGACTGAACAGCTGTGTAGCCGTAAGAAAACCACTAATCAGTGAGGCTAACTGGAAAAAAAGGCTTCAGTTTGCTAGGGAGCATAAAGATTGGACTGTGGAGCAATGGAAGAAGGTCATGTGGTCTGATGGGTCCAGATTTACCCTGTTCCAGAGTGATGGGCGAATCAGGGTAAGAAGAGAGGCAGGTGAAGTGATGCAGCATCATGCCTAGTGCTACTGTACAAGCCTGCGGGGGCGGTGTTATGATCTGGGGTTGCTGCAGTTGGTCAGGTCCAGGTTCAGCAACAGTATGAGCTCAAAGAATGAGGTCAACTGACTACCTGAATATACTGAATGAGCAGGTTATTCCATCAATGGACTTTTTCTTCCCTGATGGCACAGGCATATTCCAAGATGACAATGCCAGGATTCATCTGGTTAGAATTGTGAAAGATGGTTCAGGGAGCATGACACATCATTTTCACACATGGATTGGCCACCACAGAGTCCAGACCTCAACCTCATTGAGAATCTTTGGGATGTGCTAGAGAGGGCTTTGTGCAGCGGTCAGACTCTACCATCATCAATGCAAGATCTTGGTGAAAAATTAATGCGACACTGGATGGAAATAAATCTTTTGACATTGCAGAAGCTTATCGAAACAATGCTACAGCGAATGTGTGCCGTAATCAAAGCTAAAGGTGGTCTGACAAAGTATTAGAGTGAATGACCGTTTTTTTTGGTGGCGACTTTTTTTTGGCCAGGCAGTGAAAATATACAAAAGTCTGTAATTTATGCCGAGTGGAGGATAGGCCAACACACCCGAACACCAGCAAAGAACGCAGATATCAGCTGGCCAATGTATCGGTCTATCCTTAGTTTGAATGTGATTAGTTAAGTGTGCACAACCACATGCTAAGTTAAAAGAGGTTGTGCACAATTATGCTGCCAAATTATTTTAGTTTTTTAATTTCTACTTCCTCCCTGTAAAAACAAGGGTGCCCAAGTCTGGTCCTCGAGAGCTACTATGCTGCCATTTTTAGAACATGCCGACTTCAACACACCTGAATCAAATGACTAATTCCCTCATGCACATCATTCAGTTCTGCAGAGGCAGGTAACGAGCCTTCATTTGATTCAGGTGTGTTGGAGAAGAGACGCAACCAAAATGTGCAGGATCGTAGCGCTCGAGGACTGGACTTGGACACCCCTGCTGTAAAAGATTTCAGTTTGTTTTTCTACTGCGTTGTACAGGTTATAGGTCACGTTAAAGGTGGAAAAAGTACTGAAAAAGATTCGTTTTACATCACACTAACCTGGCATTCTAACAGGGGAGTGTTTTTATCTCCACTACACTGCTGAAGATGCAGCATCTCTACGGGACGTTCTGGCGGACCAACCACTGACATGTTTACATTCATCGATGAAGCATTTTTTTTTGGATGAAGCTACCAAATTCAAAGCCAGCGAGTTTCCCCACCTGCATCGGTCAGCAACAAGCCGAGCTGCAGACTTGTTTACACCATCTCTGCCGCTTTTTGCATGCCATTTTTCAAATGCAACCAGCGTGGCAGGTTGAACAAACCCTGGCTGCACTAGCCTGAAAAGTGCTGCCAGAACAACACTGAGAGGTAGCGCTCACTTTTTCCTGCCTCACCTCCGGCTGCCCTGCAGAGCAGCAGCCGCATGTTGAGCTGATTATATCAAGCAGAGGTGACCACAATTCTGTACAGCGAGCAGCAAACACCAAGTTAAAACAAAGCTGCAAATAAATTACAAACTGGATAGTTTGCTATAAAAAAGTAAAAATAAATAGATGTTGAAAACACACACACACACAAAAAGGGAAAATACAGAGGCTCAATCTCCCTCATGAAACAAACGACAGGCTACACACCTGCAGGGATTCACTGCAGATATTTTTAATTACACAAGGCCGTGCATGCAATAAGGGCTGCATTCCATTTAGATGTTCCTCTTTTATGCTTGTTTGACACCTTACCAGCAGGCACAGGTGCAGAAGTCCAGGAACATCTAAGCTCAACCCCATATGCAGAGTTTTTGCTCCGATAACACGAGTTACATTGTCATCTTAATATTCAACAATGATATCACATACCTGTAACTAAAGATGAGTAAGTATTGGCAAGAATCTGGCAATACGATGTATCATAACACGGGGGCAACGATACGATATATTGCGATATATTGAATAATAAACGCAAGATGATATATTACAATATTGTGTTTACAGCATATTATTGAAAGCTATGTGATGGTGCGTCTGGTGTGATTCATTCACTTAACTAACGTGGAGTTTTACTTTACTTTAAAGCATTTAGGTTTCAAAGTCACATTAGACATCAGCAATGCTGCCAGATATCAGATACTAGCAGGTATTAGCCAACATGTGGCTAATTCTAATGTTTCTGACAACTTGGTAACTTAACCAACAACTTAAAACCAGACATATTATCAGCAGCTTCAAAGAAAGTCAGTCTGTAGCAGCAGCAGCTGCACCGTAGTCACATGACTCTGAAAGTAATGCTGGGAAATGAAGTTCTTCCACAATAACAGGGACTTTTCTACGTGCTGGACCGATGCTAATGGAACAGGATATTGTGAGATTTTGTGACTGGTAAACGAGATCTCACGAGATTTCATAACAGGACAACGAGAAAGATTTCATTGGTACAAATATCAATACAGTGCTTTCTAATTTCAATATATCGCAACACAAACTATCACAATATAACAGAATATTGATATTTTCTCATACCCGTACTCATAATTCATGTTTTCCACATACAGTCGTCCTCAGAATTATTCAAACCCTCCAATTAAAGAAAAGCTTAAATTTACGATAGTGATTCATATAAGAATCTAAACAAACTAAAAAATAAAAATGAACAAAATTATGCGTAAGTGAAATAAAATATTGATTTAGAATTGTGATTGGAAATACTAATTTTAAAAAACAAAACAAAACTGTCAGACACATTAGACCATCTTTCCCATGAACAGTGGACCAACATACCTGTCAACAGGTGCAGAAGTCTGTTTGAACGTTACAGAAAACACCTGATTGCCTCAAAGTGTTGCTCAACAAAATTTTAGCTTCGGAGCCCCATAATGCTTGTTTACTTGTTTTACTTTTGTTTTTAATATTTCTTTTGAACCATAATTCACAATCAATGTCATGATTTTCATAGAATTTTTATTTATTATTACTTATGTCAATTACAACTTATCTCACTGACTGTTGTTTTTTTCTTTCTTTACTTAGAGGGTATGAATAATTTAGAGGATGACTGTAAATACACATTTAATTTGTTAAAAAAAAAAAACTGAAGAAATTAAACTTCACAATTTTAGAGAAAGAAGATGTCGTTTTGGAGACAATTTCAGTTATTTATGACAATCACAGAAGCTACATGTTTAATTCCTCCCCGCCAGTAGGCGGCGCACTAACACTCGTTTACTCAGTTAGCATTGGCAACGTAGCAGAACCAGCAAACCATTCATTAGCATTGGCAAAAGTTTAGCTTGCATGTCCAGGAGGAAAGAGACGACCTCCACGGGGCTTCTGAGCCTCTTTGCTACCTTCACCTTCATTCTTCTTCATTTTTTGCTTGAATTTGTGAAATGTAATGCGAGGAAGACGCTATTTATACACATAGCAATCCAACTAGCAACTCCAGAGCTAATTCTAACAGCATTGTCATGGAGGTACCGTTCTGTGGATGTTTTTTTAAAATTATTATAATCATTTTGATGACAGATTTTTAGGCATCACCTTTCTTCTTAATTTAGAAGAAAACTTTGTCAGAAAAACCCTGAACTGGAGTAAACTGCAGAAGTATTAAAATGATAAACCATTAACCCCTTAGAATCCTGCAATTTTAGTCTAAAGCAGGTTTTTATGGATGAGAATTATTATGGACCAGCTATTTTACTTTTCCTAAACTCTTACTGATGTAACAGGTGTGTTTCTGTTGCAGTATCATCTGCTACTGGAGTAAAGTATGGCTTCACAGATAAACTGCAATAGCAACTGGTCAGAAATAAGTTTTTACTGAATCTACAGTTATGATTGAAGCTTGGGTGGTATTCATCACATATCAGGAATCTGAATTTGCGTGTGTAATGTGCAGGTATTTGGAAGGAAAACTTAATAAAATATGTATTTATTTGTCCCCCCCCGCCCCCTACAAAAACTACAGAACAAAATGTACAAACAGCTGTCAAAGATCAAGAAAATCTTACTCAGATGTAAAACTCACCACAAACATTCCTCCTTGAAAGATTCACTGAGATACTGTGAATTAATCATCTCATATCACAAATGTGACTGAGACGTTGAGATAGACCTTCATGTGAAAAACAAACTTTATCTCAACCTTGAACGTCAACCTTGACCCAATATTTGGAGTTATTTTAGTTGTTGACACTTTGGGTCGACGCTGCACATACAGGAACACCATCATGAGACCAGTTTAACTTCTTTATCCTGAAGTCATGCAGGATTGTTTCCCTAAAGCTGCTGCTCCTCAGTCACGTCTACACCTCACACTGGAGGACAGCACATTATGCAACCTCATGTTGTGGAAAACATTCCACCTGCCACATCAAAACAGGTCATTGTTAACCGTTTGGATCAGTCAAATCTGAAACTTGGGTCTGTTTTTAAGGCAACACCCAAGAGTCAGCAAGTCCTGGCAAATAAAGGGAACATGGGGTCACACAGAAAGGAGACTCCACTTATTGCTCAACATGTATGAGGTCACAGATTTCTTCTTTTTTTTTTTTTAAAAAAAAAAAAAAGGGGACACAAATAACTCAGGAAGAACCAGAATCACTGTGGGACAAAGAAAATATGGGATATTTGGCTTCAAATTGAGGCAGATCAGGCATAAAGGCTTCAGCTGGGAGACAAACATGCCTCATGCCTGGATTTCACAAGAAATGCTCATTTATTTTGTCTCAGAAATAGAAGTAAAACCACATAATCTTCTCATTATTGAACAGAAATTGTGTTGTTTTATATTTAAAGATTAAAATAAGTTAAAATGAAGTAATAAAATAATTCAGATACAACTAGGAAGGGGAAATCCAACAGTAAATTAATAAATTCATTTTTAAAAAATAGTTGAAAATTAATAATGAATCTTAA
This sequence comes from Atherinomorus stipes, assembly GCA_023101725.1. Lineage (NCBI taxonomy): Eukaryota > Metazoa > Chordata > Actinopteri > Atheriniformes > Atherinidae > Atherinomorus > Atherinomorus stipes. The sequence goes on along the minus strand of JALJCO010008142.1, from coordinate 298,216 downwards.
ATAAATAACGTCAAGTCCATGTGGCGATTTGCTGCATTGTGGAAAACTAGAGGCTGGAAAAGCAGTTGGAGCCTGTAGGACAGCTTTTCCCGGACTCTCCTCCCCAAACAAGCACTTAGGAAAACATGCAAGTCACATGCAGCTCATAACATGTCAGTCCTTCCACCCATGCGTGTTTTCTGTTCCCCTTTCCTTTAACTCATCCTCAAACACGACCCAGGAATCTGTGAAGCCACATTTACTGTGAACAAAACAAATGTGAGCGATGATGATGAAGATGAAGCTCGACACTGGAGACAAACACGCGCTCCTACAGACGAGTCGGCAGCAAAACTTCGCTCCAACAAAACCAGAAAAAACACAACATCCCCGCGTTTTCCTCCCGCTAACGACTCACCGCGACCCGCGGACATGCGGAGGTCCCCGGCGTCCTCTCCCCGCGAATCCGCCTCGTCTGTCAGCCTGCTCGGGTCTGGCCTGGGCTGGGTCGGGTTGGGCGTCTTCCTCGCTCCGCCGCTCGAGTAATTGTGTAAGGTCTGCACATCCACAGCCTCTTTTCTTTCCCTTGTCCTGCGCGAGCCAGTAGGAAGCGCTGCGCGATGCTCACGTGGATCGCTGGAGCAACAACAACACGAGCCATGTGCTCCAACGTCTGAGCGCGCGCCTCAAGGATGAGAGGAAAACTGGAACCACCGCTCCTGTTTTCACTCGTTTCTGTGTCGTTGTTTTAAAACCCAACTGATGTGAATATAATCTGGTTTAAGAAACATCGAAAATATTTAATTTTCCATAACATTGTTGAATGAGGTTTTCTTTATTATTCGGATCCTTACAGAGTGAAGCATCAGGATGTTAATCATGATAGATCAGACTGGGAAAATAAGACCATTTTATATTTTGCTGGAAAAATGTGGAAATTTTCATGTCAGAGGGCTGCACAGAGGCGATTGGTTCAGGGATGCTGAGCACCCAGAGAGCTGCTCGGCCAGGCAAAATACATTTAATTGTTTTCTACAGTTTAACACAATTTCATTCCCACATTTGGGAAAGATCAGCAAAACACTATCTGGGAAAGTCTGTGACTAATTATCAAGAGCGAAGCTGTGATAGAATTTCCACCTTGTTCCAATGGTGAACCAGATCCACCAAAACCCTATTATCCCTCCTTATTTACAAAATTTCTGATCACTTTCAAGCCTTTTTTTTATCATCCAGCGTTCAGAACCTGTGGAAGAGAGATTAGGGCCACTGAAGAAAAAAAAAAAAAAGTCTGAGAAAAAATAATAATTATGACTTTAATCTCAGAATGCTGACTTTTTTCCCCAGAGCATTAAAGAAAAAAAAATCAGGGATTTTTTCAATTTCTGATTTTTTTTTTTAATAGAAATTGAAAAAAAAAATCCAGAATTTTTTTTAATGTTCTGGGGGGGAAAGTCAGAATTCTGACTTTTTCCCCAGAGCATTAAAGACAAAAAAAATCAGAAGTTTTTCAACTTCTGATGTTTTTATTATTTTTTTTTTTTTTTTTTGAAATCAGAAATTGAACAAAAAAATCCAGGGGGGGGGGGGGAGTCAGAATTCTGACTTTTATGGAACAAAAAAATTTCCTAAATTTTTTTTTTTAATGTTCTGGAATTTTATTTCTCTTTCTTCAGGGGTCCTAATCCTCTTCCGTAAAAAACAAATTACTGCTACCATTTAAAAATCTCAATTCAGCTTTATCTGGATGCATCTTATCTTATTTGCATGCAGGTGTTGTGTCTAAGCGGTGAACCAGACCCATCACAACCCCATTTATCCTCCTTAATTATGAAGATTCTACCAGTTTTCCAAATTACATGCTGGTATGAGTTGCTACACATTGCACTTCCACAGGCAAAAACTGGAAAGGGAGGAAGAATCTCCGACCCGAACCATCCCACTTTTGCTGGGACCCTTCTTTTGGAGTCCCAATCTGACTCAAAAGAGCAAAGCTTGTTTAAAGCCACATGCTAAGAGGAGAGAACCCAAACTGCTGGATGTGTATCATTCTCCTCCTTTGTTTCTGTGGCGCCTTCTTCTTCACTATAATTCAAGGAAGATGGCACGCTGCTGCTATGACATCATGCTATTGATGCATCTATCGCTACATGGCAGATCCACCTGCAGGTAAAGGTACGGTTGGCTGTGAAAGTGCAACAGGGATCAGGGTTTACCGAAGCAAACTCTCCTGTACCACCTGGACCCGCTGGTGGAAGCGGGGCTTTGCTTTTCCTTTGAGCAGCGCAGCAACGCCAAAGGCCTGGAGGGGAATTGTCAAGCACACATGGTGTCCCTACGACACTTTTCATCCAATATAGCATATATGAGAAACCTGGATTCCAACCATGCTCAGAGACTGGGTCTGACTGGGCAGAGAATGTCAAGAATTTCACATCTTCCTTTGGCTCGGTTTGTTTCCACTGAATGTCTGAAAGATTGCATTGTTCTGTGTTGTGATGACTATTGCTGTGTCCCAAATCGCCTACTTCCATACTCAATACTCAAATTTTGAGTAAATTGCATCAAAATGAAATAGTATGTGAAAATTGAGTATGCAAAAGTACCCAGATGCCATGCTCAAACCCGTCAAGATTTTGAGTAGGTGACTGTGGACACTCACCGCACTCAGTAGGTGCTTCCTGAAATGGGTAACAAACTGCTATAAAACTCAAGAGAAGAAGAAGAAGAAGAAGAAGAAGATGACATTCGCCACACTCATCACGATCAGAAAAATGTCCGTTTGCGCAGCCACAGCCAACAGCAGGAGGACATCGATTTGCCGGCGTCGATTTCGGCGTAAGGCTTCACAAAGGATGTTCCTGTTTTTGTGATGAGAAATAACACTCAAAGGTGAAAAGCGCCAGCAGAAGATGGCGGCAGTGCGCTGAAAGCTGGTCAAAAATTTCCATAGAAGAAGTCGACATCACGCTTTTTTTTTCCGGTAAGTACTCCGCACGAGAGTATGCGATTTAGGACAGCACTGCAAACTCGAAAATCACGTACTGAGCTATTGAATACATGGTTAGTGTACTCCATTTGGGATTTTGAGTATTGAGTATGGAAGTAGGCGATTTTGGACGCAGCATATGTGTTCTGGTATATTTTGCACACCAGGCACCTGCTGGAGGAATTGCCCTGAGTTGTTTTTAATCCTTTTTTTTTTTAAAGAAATCTAAATGAATAAAAAAAAAATTCGAATTGCATTTATTCAACTTTAAACAATGTCACACAGTTGCAGAAACTGCTTGCTAGGGGGCGGTATACTCCAAAATAACCACCAGCTAAGAAAAAGGAAGTAGAAAACCTAGCCCATCGATTGGCCAAGACTGAAACCGTTTTCTTCATCGCAAGGAAACAACAGAGCAACACAAAATTTAGTACCCCTGACAGCTGCTGGCAGCAGTCAGATTGTGGGTGGAGTTGGACGTCCAATGGACAAGGCCCAGACAGATGGGTAAGGGGTAGGGTTTAGAGTTAGAATAATCCAATCAAACTGTCTGTATCCGACTCTACCTCATTGTGTGAGCTGCAGTCAGGACCTTCTCCATCTAGTCAGTCTTAGTTTCTGTTTTATTTTGCTGTTCAAACCTAATGTGGTTCACACAGGAATCTGTCCAGTATGACCAGGAGGATGGGCAGTGTACGTCATGTCCTATGTCATGTCCTTCCTTTTGTTCCCTGGATGGTCCATTTACTTTCACACTCTAATGCTGCGTTCCATTTTCATCGGAACTGGGAAGTGGGAACTGGGGGGTGACGTCACACCCAACCAACTTGCGTTCCAGCTCACTGGTCGGAAAACCAGTTAGCAACCTAGCAAAACAACGTGTTTGCTAGGCTATTGTTATTAGCCGTTGTTGGCACAGCTGGTGTTGTAGTTCACATATACGACATGAAAAATGTGAATTACACTGCAGCAGCTTCCCCTACACCTGTATAAACCAATACTACGTGTACGATTGATTTATGCAACAAAATATAAGTAAGAAGTGTAAATAAATGTAACATTACAGAAGCTTCTAAAACTGCTAACACAGGGCGCGGCCATCTTTAAATCTGAACTCGGAGCTGCGAGAGTTGTCCGACTTTCCGAGTGGGAAATCCGACTTCAGGGGGCGTTCCAATTGAAATTTCCTACTCGGAACTGGGAATTTCCAACTTCCGAGTTGAAATGGAACGCAGCATAAAGCCCCATTTCAAAAAGGACTGGTTGGTCCACATTTTTTGTTTATATCTGACCCGACCTGTCATACTTTTTTGCATCCTTGGCATTGTTAAATGAATAATCACTTCCTGTGCAACTCACCACCAAGAACAAAGCGACAACAACGTCATGATCGAATATACAATTGATTCTTTGTAATTAAAAGCCACATGCCAAGAAGAAATAAAACAAACTGCTGGATGTCAGCCATTCTCGTGCCTCGTTTCACGTTCTCCTTTAGTATAATTCAAAGCTGACGTTGCGCTGCCTTGACATCACGCTATTAAGTAGCTGATGCACATATCCCTATCTGGCCGATACGCTGCCTACTGGGTAAAGGTATGGTTGCTGTGGAAACGCTACTGAGATCAGGACACACCCTCCTCCACCATCCCATCCTGACCTGGACCCAGACCCGCTGGTGGAAATGGAGCTTTAGCGAAGCGCACCAGGATACACCAGGGTTTTGAATCTTATTAACTGTGGAAATAGACCAGGATATATTTTACGGGGTAGTCCACTTTAAAATGTGTTTTTTGGGCTGTAAACAAGATATTTTTACTTTATCATGATGAAAACCACCTATGCAGTTGTTGAGGTTAGTCAACAAGCAACTCACAACTCACTCAGAGGCTCATAATATTCTAAACCAGTTTCAGTCTGGTTTCAGACCCGGTCATAGCTATATCACTGCAGCAACCAAAGCTCTAAATTATGCCATATGTGCCACCGATAGGAAGGAATTCTGTGTGGCTGCATTTATTGACCTGGCAAAGGCGTTTGACTCTGTGGACCACAACATCTTGCTGACCAGACTTAGAGACATAGGCCTCTCTGATAGCTGTCTTGCTTGGTTCAGGAGTTACTTCTCTGGCTCTGCTTCTTTTAGCCCATTTGCCACTATCTGCCGGTGTCCCTCAAGGGAACATATAGGGGATTATCACGCTTACCGGAAGTTCCCGGATTTTGGGCACTTCCTCTTCCGGGCCATGTTAACGACAGCTGTTCCTGCTCTGTTATACTATTTAAATCGGATAAACTCCAAACATACTCAAGTTTTCATTCTAGACTGAAATGATACTAAGGAAGAAGTGGATCAAAGCGATCGATTCGCCGCGGTGAAGGGCCGAACTTTATAATAAAACACACGTTTGTTTGTCACCAGTGGGGCACAACACCGGCGCTTCACAGCATGCTAGCATTAGCCAGCAAGCGTTTACTGACGTGCTTAACATTGTGCGTCTTAAAACACACAAACATCTGAAAATCGGGTGTGTACCTCCCCGTTTCCAGTGGAACTGGGGACTGCCAAGAAAGGAGACGCTTTCAGATGCTTGTGTGTTTTCAGCCGCACAAAGTTAGGCACGTTATCGAGCTGGCTAATGCTAACCTGCTAACATGACTGCGCAGTCTGCCGGCCACAAACAAACGTGTGTCGTTTTATTATAAAGTTCGGTCCTTCACCGCGGCGAATCGGTCGTTTTGATCCACTTCTTCCTTAGCATCACTTCAGTCTGGAATGAAAACTTGGCATCGGGGTTTATCCGATTAACAAAGTTTAACAGAGTAGTAGCTGGCGGACTACTGTTAGCATGTTAGCATTAGCCAGCTTGATGACGTGCCTAACTTTGTGCGGCTGAAAACACACAAGCATCTGAAGGCGTCTCCTTTCTTGGCAGTCCCCAGTTGTTCCAGTGGAAACGGGGGGGTACAGACCCGATTTTCAGATGTTTGTGTGTTTTAAGACGCAAAAAGTTAAGCACGTCGGTAAACGCTAGCTGGCTAATGCTAGCATGCCGGTGTTGTGCCCCACCGGCTACAAACAAACATGCTACGTTGTTTTATTATAAAGTTCGGCCCTTCACTCTGGTGAATCGCTTTGATCCACTTCTTCCTTAGTATCACTTCAGTCTGGAATCCGTGAAAATTTAAGTAGGGTTGGCGTTTATTCACGTTATCTACGAAGTAAAGCAGGGACATTGAACTGGGCCGGAAGTGGGCCCTCTAAGTGTTTCAAACCGGAAGTTCGGAACACGGAAGCGTGATAATCCCCTATTGGGTCCCACATTGTTTACCAGTTACATTAACAATATTCCATCTGCTGCCGGTGATTCTCACATACATCTATATGCTGATGACACCATTATCTACTTATCGAGTCCCTCCTTACAATTGTCACTGCATTCATTGCAAACCAGCCTAAACAACATCCAACAGGCTTTCTCTAGTCTTCAGGTAGTTTAAAATAGCATCAAAACTAGGTGTATGATTTTCAACTGAAATTTTCCCCTCTCTGAGTGTCTCCCTATAATTCAGTCCCTGGATGGCTGTGAAATTGATTTCATTCCATCTTACAAGTATTTCAGAATGTGGCTTGACAATAAACTCTCCTTTGAAACCTATGTGATTTCAGTAGTAGTAGTAACCTACTACTACTACTACTACTACTACTACTACTACTACTACTACTACTACTTGAAATTATTTTTTAAAATGTCTTTAAAAATCAGGATTTTGTTGGTCAAAATAGACTCAAAATATCCCTTACAGAAAAAAAATAGGTGTGTTTTTCCCACACAAATGTAATGTAGAAGCGAACTTTTTCGATCCTTTGTAGTAGGAAAATGTTTTTAAAAACAGACCCACCAATGCAACCTGTTTCCACTGCAGTAATTTATTCTCTGCTCAGCTTATATTTGATTCAGTCAATAACTGGTTAAATATCTAAAGAGATGACACTTATGTAAAATAGCCTGTGTAATCCACACTAACACCATATTTCTTAGAACAGTTTCTCCTGCTGTCATCATGTTGGCACACAGATCCAAGATGACGGCATTAAAATAAGAATCTCACCAACCCAGTTTCGACCAGTAAACCCCCATCATGAGTAAGATGGCTCAGCTTGTTGTTCTACCACTTTGATAGGAATTTTATTTCTTTGCTGTTCTGCCTAGTTTCACTGGGTTTTTGTTTGTTTTTTTTCTTCACCCACACAGATCACATCTTGATTCACTCCCAGTCTCTTATGGGAGGAAGTGATCGTGTGGATTTACTCCACAGCCTCCAGAACCTGGACGCCTGTTTATTAGAGCTCTTAAAGGCTTATCACCATGTATTTAATTGAAATAGTAAAGAAATAGATGATCCCACTTTTTCCACTTGTTTCCTGACTTGTAAACAACAGGAAGCTGGAACTTTTACTGTATTTCTTGCATTTTATGTTATTCTGTTTTAGCTTTTTCTCTTTATCTAAAGGGATACCGTATAACTTTTGACCCAAACATTAGCCTAATGTAAGTAATAATAGATGATTTCTTGGGTTAAAGGAGCCCTATCATGAAATGGACTTAAAAGCTGTTCAGTATGTTACTGTTATTTCCTCATAAAAACTTCATTGAAGTAATTTTTTCTTCATTTGTGTATATTTGAATAATATATATGAATATTCAGGCCAAGCTCTGGCTCTTTTATTAACACGACTGACCGGTGTACGTAATGGGGTACCAATCATGAGGTGACAAATACACATGCGCAGCATCGTAGCAAGACACCCACTTTGTTCAAGAGAAACTCGAGAATTCTAACCTATCCACACTCTGGAAGAAATGAACAGCCTGCGTGAAGATTTCCTCAGAGACAAACAGCCATCAGCTAACAGAAGTTTGCTCCAGAGTTCAGACAAGTTTCTTTTTTTTGTTTGTTTTTAGCTCTTGACGACGGCAAGTTGGAAAAATGTGGTCGTTCGGTGTGGAAGTCTATTCATTGTACTGGACAACGAATCGACTTGCCAAAGGTGGATAGATTTTATCTTTAGGAGCAGAAAAAAATGCTCAACTTTGTGTGTGAACTTCCCTCCTGACAACTTCATGAATCTCGGACAGTAAAGTGTTTTTTCTCTGGGATTACTTCTGAAACCTGACGCAGTTCCCACCATAAAAACGCCTCACGGACAGACAACAGCACCGGTGAGTGAGAACATCTCCCAGCTCAATGCTAACTGTTAGCCTACTTGTCAGGGTCACCATGGTACCCCGTGTATTTCAAATTCCATATCAGCTCCATAACAGGCGGGTCCATTTTATTCCATCGATCGGAGTCCAATCATTCATCAGTGTTTACAAATATCTATCCACATGAGTGACGAAGCCGGTGCTAAAACCAATTCTGTGACCCTTCAGAATCTGTGTCTGTTCAGGGGCGACATCATGAAATGAGCGTAAAACATGTCGAGAATGGTCGAGAGCTTCGGTGGTTCAGTACAGTCAGCTGTTTTACTTCCGTGTTGGAAATTAGATGCATAAAAAACTAGAAAAGCACTCGGAGAGTGCAGACAGTTAACTGTCTTTACTGGTCACTCTTAATCACAACAGCACAGTAATGCAACAAACGACAGGCTTACAGGTGAGGAATTCCAGGCTTGTTAAGGTGAATGCTGGATGGAAGTGAGTGTGGTCTATAAATACAGAAATACAAAGCCATGAGGAACATTCGTTCTCCAAATAAACTCATTCTAGGTATTAATCATTACTAATAAATCCCCTCCAGTTAGGACTAAACATGCATATGTGTTTAAGGCGAACAGTTACAGTAACTGGCATGTAACAGGTCAGCTAGCTTAATAGCATAAAAAGCCACATGGTGAACTTCTGAATAAGCAAATCGGCTAAATAACATTAAAGGCTAAATTAACATCCTGTTCAGGTAGAAATACAACTAGTTACTTACAGTTCTTCACAGAACAGTTCTTCACAGAACCGTTTTGGCTATAAAAATCTACTAAATGATGTCATTTCCAGTAAATTCTGGACGCTACCCACTCGGGACACTTGGATTACATTGGACGAGCAGCATGGAGGAACATTGACATGTTTTTGTGGACTTTTATGGACCTTTTTGTTTCAAGAACTGTTGAATCACATCATATGGAAGTCGGTGGATAACGAAACCCTCCTTGGATCTCTGGCTGCATTTCAGATATTAAAAAAGTGCTCCAGAGTCTTGCTCAGTATGAAGATGAGTAGAAAATTAAGGCACATCATTCTATGGGTGCAGGGGTGCACAATAATCATTGGGCTGATAACAGGAAATTATTACATCATTAAGATAAGTCCGATATCATGACATCTTGACCTGATAACAGATATTAGTCAGGGCTATAACTTCAGGATTGTGGAACCATTTTGAGGTAAAAGTGTTTTCTTGGTTGTTCTTATAGTAGTTTTTTTTTTTTTTTTTTTTTTTTTTTTTTTTTTCTTTTTGAAAAGAGAAGAAAGGAAGGAGAGAGAGAGAGAGAGGGGAGAAGCAAACCGTAAAGGAGGTGGGGTAAAGATCCGATACTATTCAGGCCCCCCCCCCCCCCCCCCCCCCCCCCCCCCCCCCCCCCCCCCCCCGGGCCCCCGAAGCCCCACCCCCCCCCCCCCCCCCCCCCCCACCACCCAACCCCCCCCCCCCCCCCCCCCCCCCCCCTCCCCCCCCCCCCCCCCCCCCCCCCCCCCCCCACCCCACCCAATCCCCCCCCCCCCACCCCCCCCCCCCCCCCCCCCCCCCCCACCCCCCCCCCCCCCCCCCCCCCCCCCCCCCCCCCTCCCCCCCCCCCCCCCCCCCCCCCTCCCTCCCCCCCCCCCCCCCCCCCCCCCCCCCCCCCCCTCCCCCCCCCCTCCCCTCCCCCCTCTCCTCCCTCCCCCCTCCCCCCCCTCCCCCCCCCCCCCCCCCCTTCCTTTCTTCTTTTTCTCCCCCTTCCCCCCCCGCCCCCCCCCCCCCCCCCCCCCCCCCCCCCCCCCCCCCCCCCGTACCTTCCCCCCCCCCCCCTATTTTTAATTCCCGCCCCCCCCCCCCCCCCCCCCCCCAGTTTTTTTTTTTAAGTTCTAAAGCCTTTGTCCCCCCCCCCCTCCCCTACCCCCCCCCTTATTTTTGGCGCTGAATCCATTTCTGCCGGATGTCAAGCTCTAAAAGTTACGGTTTAGGTATAATTATTGATTATTAGCATAATTATTGATTATTCGCCCAATATTAGAAATGGCTATAATTTTCCAAGTTGTGAATATTCTATATATGGTTGTTTGATATTATTTTAAAGGGGACATCCAGGGCTTTCATTTAAGCCCAAAGTTGTAGCTTTCTGACAAACACAGAGGTCACATGACCTCTTTACACCATAAATTTCACACATTTTCTCACAATTTTCACCTAAACTATATTGTTTATTTCATCCCTGTTGGATCAAGGGACATCAGGGTCCTGACTATATATTATTTTGTCAGCTCAGCAGTGCTCCACTCACATTATGAGATGTGAGATTATTGTTGTTTTAAAAATGCACCTATTTACATAAACAAGTCTGAGCTGTCAGTCATTGATTTTGTTTACAAATAAACTTTTTCAGATTGTGTTAACATGCAATAAAGGTTTGAATCTAACTTTTCAGCATCATTCTCTGTTGTTTTTTTTTTATCTTCTCAGGTGTACTTTTTCAGTTTGTAATCCAGATGCATGAATCTGCATCAGTTCAAGGAGCCTTTATTTCTATATCAGTAAACAATGCACTTCATTTAAGTCGCTGTGCATTTGAGATATTGAATAATCTAATCTGATATCTTCTAGAAAATGTTTGAGAGGTTTGCAGATAGTTTTTAACTGGAAAACAAATATTCCTTCATTGAAAGAGTGAAAAGTCTTTTTGGTTTTGTTATCAGTATTAATGTCATGATTCGGCATGCATGTGTGTTATTGGTTATTGGTATCAACCTTTTGGAACTGAAATTTATTGGTTATCGGTATCGGCTTTTAATAAAGATTATTGTTTATCCCAAGCACTATCCCTTTAATTTGGGAATCAGATGCAGTTTCGGCCCCAAATATCAGCAGGTTGTATCGGCCATCGGCTGAGGCTGATGAGAAAATATTAGTATTGGCCAAGGTTATAATAGTTTTGAATTTCTAATTAGCTTCAGTTTTTATTTAGTTTTGATTTTTTTGTTTTTCAATGCAGTTAGTTTTTTTTAGCAGGTCTACTAGTTTTATTAGTTTTTATTTCTTTGGAAAATTCTTTTGGTTTAGTTTTTTATTAGTTTAAATTTTTGCTTTTTTTGCTTTTTTTTTGTAAATTATACAAATTTATCTGGTGTGACATTCAAAATCATCATAGTCACTCAGAGTAAAACCGGTAGAGCAAAATAAACAGATTAAATAGAAATAGATTTCATACCAACCCAAAGGGCTTATGTGTTAAATAAATATAAAAAGACTAAAACTAAGGATGTTTTTTTTTATAATTCTAGTTATTTTTATTTAGTTTTGTAAAGACACAATACAGTTTCAGCTTTCATTTCTTTAAAAAAACGTCATTTTTATTTTTATTTCAGATAATGAAAATATTTATTCATTTTAGTTTAGTTAGTTAGTTTTTTTTTTTTTTTTTTTTTTTAGTTTTAGTTAAATATGATAACTTTGGTATCTGCCCTAAAATATCTGTATGGTAAATCCCTAATATCGACACTGCCTTCTGCATTAACGCCTTCAAGACTCAAGCAGGAAGTTACTGCAACCTCTGACGCCTCCTGGATGACGAAACACCCTAAAACAATGTTGCAGAGTCCAGCTGGCCCTCACTCACTTTCACTTTTACTGTATCACATGATTTTGATGACTCTTTTGTCCGAGTGTTGACCAGAGAGGACATCCTGTTTGATTCTGTGCTTCTGCAAACCCAGAGCTTTGTGAGGTCACGGTGGAGGAAAACGAAGGTTATTTTAGTTCTACAAGTTAAAAACAAGCTTGGACAGCAGCAAAGCTCGCTTCCTCCATAAGATCAGAATGTTTCACGCTCAAGGTTTAAACATGTCGGACCTTGGAACGTGGATTAACTCGTCTGCAGAAATCACCCCAGGTGGCCTACTTTCATCGTTCTCTTTTCCGTTATTTCTTTCCAATCTTATTATTTTGGCTTACTGAGTTCTTATCTGATTTTCTTGTATTATGTTGCAGGAATGTTGCAGCTGATTTAGTTACAACTCAGAGCTGACTCAGCTCAACCTGCCGGCTCCGATCATTCTGAAGGAAAAACTTCTCTGAAATCACAGGGCTTTGTTGGGTCGTGGATATTCTGTTGTTCGGTTTTGCTGCATATTAATTTGAATGTTGTTAAAATTCTTTTCAACCTTCAACAATCCCAGATTTTTGCCTGAACTGGATTTAAATGGTGCAGAATGTCCGGAGATAATCTGCAGTCAGACGCTGCTAAATGTTTCACAGTAATCAAACTAATTATGTTTTCAGATAATCATAATCTAACAAGTTTAGACTGTTTTGCAAGCAAATAGTTTGGTGTGGTGCTGCTACGGGTTTATAATATCCATAATTAAGCTGAACCTTTAAGCTTATGCTTAAGAAACCTTTGACTTCTTCCTCTAATTTCTCTCTGGCAGTAAATCAGGAAATTAGAGGAACCAACTAGTGGAAAACGTTTAAACATGAAGACCGAGTTAAAACCCAGTCACAGTTCTGTTCAGGTTTGACTTCAGATCACCGTGATTCTCAGAAACAAAACCATCTGATGGGAGCCCAGACCATGAAAGACCCTCACCGTGTTTTACAGAAGACCGACTGCTGGACCTGACTAGACCTGCTCTGTGCAAAGAAGAGTCACCCAGGGTTCTGGGAGAGGATCCAGCTCCGTCAGACCTGCTGAGGTCCAGGTTCTGGGTAGGATCCATCAGACCTGTTGAGGTCCAGGTTCTGGGGAGGATCCATCAGACCTGTTGAGGTCCAGGTTCCAGGGAGGATCCATCAGACCTGTTGAGGTCCAGGTTCTGGGGAGGATCCATCAGACCTGTTGAGGTCCAGGTTCCAGGCTCCCCTGGGGGAGGATCCATCAAACCTGTTGAGGTCCAGGTTCTGGGGAGGATCCATCAGACCTGTTGAGGTCCAGGTTCTGGGGAGGATCCATCAGACCTGTTGAGGTCCAGGTTCCAGGGAGGATCCATCAGACCTGTTGAGGTCCAGGTTCTGGGGAGGATCCATCAGACCTGTTGAGGTCCAGGTTCCGGGGAGGATCCATCAGACCTGTTAAGGTCCAGGTTCTGGGTAGGATCCATCAGACCTGCTGAGGTCCAGGTTCCGGGGAGGATCCATCAGACCTGTTAAGATCCAGGTTCTGGGGGAGGAACCATCAGACCTGATTTTCCTCCCAGTTCTTGTCACCTCCGCCTTTACTCCAGTCTGTTGTCCCAGTCCTGGTCCAGGTCTTTGCAGGACTTGTCTCCATGTCTCCAGGATCTCTGTCATCTGCTCTTGATGTTTTCATTCCTGACACGTCTTTTGTCCTTTAGGAGTCCAGGTCCTGCAGAGGTTCCAGGAAACCGTGAGCTTTCAGACGATGCTTCCCGCATCAGCATCGTTTTACCAGGTTGTCTCTTATGAGTCACAACACCGGTTCATCCCTGGAATTAGGAGCCTTTTTATGCTTGAATGATGAACAGATAAAAAAGATAAAAATAACACACTCCTCTGAAAGTGGTCAGACACAAGAACTGGACCTTCAGAAAGTTGGAGGATTCCTGTTTAAGACCATTTTATACGATTAAAATCAGGTCTGGTTGCCTGGAATAAAATCTAAATAAATGGGGAGTGGACCCAGACTTTGGCACGGAGCTGCAGCAGACATCAGAGGTTTGTTTGTTTAATTAGATCCCCATTAGCTGCTGACCTTTCACAGCAGCTGCTACGGTACGAATGAAGCCATGAATGATGCCTTCACTGTTGGCTGCAAAGATGGAATAATGAATTCCAGCTTTATGGGCAACACTGTTACTTCTAGCTGGTGAGATGTCACGAGCCAAACACTCCTACAGTATTTCCCACCGATACCTGCTCCAGGCAGCAACAGCTGCAGCTGACGGATGAATCATCACCATGGGTGCATTAATACTGGCAGAACCAGTTTAACTGGAACTAATAACACACTGCTTAATAGGAGTAATCTATCTTGAAAACTTATTAGTTCTGCATTTACTTCATATTCAAATACAAATATTATACACACACACACACACACATATATATATATATATAGAGGGATGTATATATATACTCCAAATTTTAAAAAGGCTAAATTGACAATAATAACTCAAATAACAAGAAACTAAAGAAACTAATAATAAAATAAATAAAAATTTACAAAATTTATAATTTATAGAAACAAATTATTACTTTTCAATTGTAGTTTAATATAATAATTGAAAAAAAAAACTGTCCCAGACACATTCAAGCACCTTTCCCAAAATACTTGTCAACAGGTGAAGAAGTCATGTATATATAAATAAATAATGCAACCTTTAAATGCTAGTTTGATCACATTGTGTCACCTTTTTCATAGGAAAAAACTTTTTAAAAAACAAACAAACAAAAATGACATAAAACAAAATAGAATAAAATAAAATAAAACGCGTTATTATCCATATAATCTGATAGGGGATGTTAAAGATCAAAATCAGTATCTTCATTTTTTTTCTACTTTTAAAGCTGATCAGAAAAAAACTGCAAAATTTTGTTTCTTTTCATAAAAATGTCGACACCATCAGACATTTTAAAGGATTAAGTCATTTGAATAATTACATAATCTGGTCGTTTTCATGACGACAGATTGATTGATTGAGGGAAATAATGGGAAAAGTGGGGCAAAAATCAATCTATGATGCTTTTTTAACAGTATTTTGTCCTCTAATGGCTGAAAGATAAACTGAAACGATCCTAAATGACATTTCTGACGGGATGTATGAAGAAAACTGATCCAGGATGCGCAGTGCAAACACTGTATGCAAATTGCGCCATGCCATAAATGTGCTCGGAGCTTTGAGGGGGTGAGTGCAAGTTTAATTTCCAACAAACGTGAGAGATTTACGACGCAAGACTCCCGGGCCTCTTCACGAGGAAGAGGGGGAGTGAATTCTCAGAAATATTGAGACAGTTCTTGGAAAGAGGAACGCGCAGTCCGCGGCGGTGCGCTGTCGTGGAAACTTGCGGCCAAACCAATGCAGATTACAGGAGAAGAGAAAAGTGCTCTGACCTGTCCGATTTATGAGTCCGATCGGGTCATCTCAGGCTGGAGAAGCGCGGAGGGAGGAGGATCCGAGAGACAGGAAAGTTACAGTTCCATCCCAACTCCCCAGCAGAGTTCAGCTCTGCGCAAAGCCCCCCCTCTCTCCTCCTCTCGCTCTGCACATTCCTGCTAATAAAAACACTACTGGATCCCCCAGCGCTCAGATCCCACCCTCCGGCCGGAGACTTCTCTTCCATTGGATGTGGAAAAGAAAGAAAGCTTGTTTTTCTCGATCAGGAGCCGAGAAGCAGCAGCAGCTCGGCCATCGGTGACCAATGGGACATGAACAGTGGGTTCCACCAAAATCAGGCTTAAAGATAATAATAAAGAGACAACAAGATAAACAAGACGCATCAGTTTACTTACGCATGAACTCCAGGCGGGCGAGACATTTCCCCAGCGCGAGCACGGACCCCTGCGTGGACATTTATCAAATGGATCGCAGGTGCTTTCGGCCAAAAACAAATCAATCTAATTCCTTTCTATGTTTGAGCTTGTCATCCCGTCCTGTCCTGTCCGGAGTCCCCGCAGCCGCATGAGCTCACAGACAGGATCGCTGTGGGTCACAGAGGCTTCCCAACCCACTTACCCAGCAAAAAAACTGGGCCAACACCAGTGCCAGCCGTCTTCTGTTGGGGTGGCACTGGCGCCGCTGCCAGGGGATTGGTTATTCTGTGTGCTCGGTCAGCGATGGGCACCGGGCCTGGGACAGAGGGGAACACAAGAGATGGAAGAAAAGAGGAGAGAGAATCGCACATGGAGACCTAGTTTGAGAGAAAAGGCAGAGGCCCGCGAAAGAAAGTCACATGAGGAGTTGAGAGGAGTTCAGCTCGCTCACGTTGACCGGAGGAATGCTGGAGATGAAGCTGATACTTCTGATCAGCCAGAGATTTTTCTGTTAGAGAAGGAAAAGACCTTTTCAAAAAAACACTTTTACGTGTTATATTTTGTAGGCTGAAGCCACTTTATCAGATCCACCCGTACACCAAATATTTAAGCAGCAAATGAGCAGCTTTGGATGCACCGATCTATTTTCCCCCGATCCAATCAAATACCAATACTTGGGCTGACCATATCGGCCGATACGATCCCATACGATCTCATACTGCTGCTGAATGAATGAACATATACAGAAAACATGTAACATTACAGCTAGAGATGCACAGATCCAGTTTTTCCATACCAGTACCGATACTTGACCTGAGCATATTGGCCGATACCGATCCAATACTACAGCTGAAGGAATGAACTGTAAATTTTGCCATGTGAGTGAAGGCATCAGGCTCGATGTAAGCATTTAGCCTTGTTAAATAAAAGGCTAACACAGATGTAAATGTACTTAATATTACATATTAACTATTAGGGATGTCTGATATTATCGGCCTACTGACACTATCAGCCGATATTGGCATTAAAACGTGATATCAGAAAATATCGGTATTGTTTTTTTTTGGGCCAATATTTGAATAATGAAATCTCACAAGTTCTTGTTCCATTAGCATTGGTCCAGCATGTAAAGAACTGAAAGAATTTCATTTCATTTCCCAGCATTCCTTTCAGAGTCATGTGACTATGGTGCAGCTGCTGCTGCTACAGACTGACTTGCTTTGAAGCTGCTTATAATATGTCTGGTTTTACCAGTTGTTGGTAAAGTTACCAAGTTGTCAGAAACATTAGAATTATACCACATGTTGGCTAATACCTGCTAGTATCTGATATCTGGCAGCCAGATGTCCAAAATGAACTCCTCTGGTTGAGTTAAGGATATTTCGGGATCTTTTCTCTCAGAGCAGAATATAGTTGTATTTCTCAAAAGATGAGCAATACACCCTCACAGTTCTCTGCATACATTGGTATCGGTTCATATCGGATATCGAAATTTAAAAGTTGGGCAATATCGGTATATTGGATATCGGTAAAAAAAAAAAAGCCTATATCAAACATCCCTATTATCTATGGAAGAGGATTATTCTATTTTTAAAAGGACACTCAAGACTCATCTTTTCAATTTGGCTTTTAACTGATTTCATTTACTTTTTTATTCTTATTGTTTTAATATTTTTTATCCTCTATTGCTTTTAAGAATTTTTTATTCATTCTTTTATGTAGCCTTTATCATTTTATTGATTACCATATGTCTTTGTACATTTTATTATGTTATTCTTATGTCTATTGTTAAATACCAAGTTTTTATATATTTTTTATTTATTTATAACTGTCTTATATCCTTAAGCGTTTAGCTCCAGTGTTTCCTCATGGGGGCCCTCCACATTGGGAGAAGATGGAGAAACATTGCTGGTCTGATGAGTCTCCATTTCAGCTCTACATTCAGATACTAGACTCAGGATTTGCTGGAAACATCATGAAAGCATGGATCCATCCTGCCCTGGATCAAGGCTTCAGGCTGCTGCTGGTGTAATGGTGTGGGGGAGATTTTCTTGGCCCACTTTAGGCCCCTTAGTACCAACATGGCGGTTAAACCACCACAGCCTACCTGAGTATTGCTGCTGACCATGTCCATCCCTTTATGACAACAGTGGAGCATCTTCTGATGCTACTTCCAGCAGGATAACGCTCCATGTCACAAAGCTCACATCATCTCCAACATGAACATGAGTTCACTGGACTCCGACGGCCTCCACAGTCACCAGATCTCAGTCCAACAGAGCAGTGGTTTTCACACTGGGGGTGTAGATGATCCTTTTCAGTGGGTCGCCAGATCATTGTAAAAAAAAAAAGAAAGTAGAGCCTATGTTTATCAAATAAATTTTGGAATTTGGGGCTATCGATATTAGCACATTATTGCAAATCCACACATTCATTTCTGAATGTGTTTCAGTTTCACAAATCAGGTTTTCCAGCTGGTCTACATCTAAAATCTTATTAAGAGGCACAAACCCATGAAAACATTTAACAGGCCCGGGCTCCACAGAGATATTTTTATCTAAATATCAGCAGGCAAAACCAATGGCACCCCCAGGGGGTGGCCATGGCCACCCTGAACAAGAAGCTGGCCACCTCACTGGCCACTCCAGCAAAAATTTTATTTTTTCATTCATTTTAACTTTTATGTACAATTAACACGGCACAGAATGCAGAATGTCAAAATCTTTATAAGCTAATAAAAATAAATAAAAAAATATAGAAGTGTAATTTATTGCTTTTTGCTGCGAATGTACATTTTATTTGTTAATAAAGATGCACCGATCCAGTTTTTTCCAATCTATTACTGATACCTGGGCTGGAGCCGACACAGATCTGATACTACTGTTGAATGAATGAACTGTAAACTTTGCCATGTGACTGAAGGCATCAAGCTTGACATAAAAATTTAGCTGCGTTAAAAAAAGGTTACAAATTAACACAGATATAAATGTGCTTATCCCTTGTACCCTCCTCACAAAAAGTTACGCTCCCCATGCTCAGGACAAAAGTGTCCCTGCACAAAGAAACTGTTATAAAATTCTGATACATTAATATTTTTTCTACTTTTTTTCATAAATCATCTAAACAACTTAAGTCCAGCCAAAAAACTGCCAAACATTCAATATATATATATATATATATATATATATATATATATATATATATATATATATATATATATATATATATATTATTTTACAATTTAAATACTGGCTTGAATATTTGACTGTCAAAAATACCTGAATTTTCTGCATCTGCCTACAGAGATAATATAGTTGAATCTGAGGGAATCCTGTTAAGATGTCAGATATGACAAATTCTCTTTCAAATGCAATGCTGGTACTACGGAAGAGGATAAAGCCAGGATCAAACTACACGACTTTTTCCGTCGTTTACGATGGTCATATGTCAGATTAACAGAAATTGTGTCATAAAATCGTACGGTGTCGTGTTACTCGCGAGTGGTCACACTACAAGGATTGCACCAGACAGACAACCGTCTGATCGTCGCGTGGTGTCGCAAAAGACAACACGAAACGGGAGGCGGGACAAGCAGCTGTCAATCAGTCACTCGGTTTGGAGTCTCTGAATTGACTGTTTGGGTGACTCATGAAATGGAAAGTGGACAGGGGACATCAGTTCCCTCCATTATTGTGACCAACATGAACTGTTTGTGTGTATTCTGCCTGTTCCAGTTATTCTGTCGAGCGGGTTTTCATTTGTAACTAAACAGGATTAAATCCACGATGCGCACAGAAAGACTCGCTGCTCATCTTTGAAAAAGAGCTTTGAAAGAGAGAAACTGGGCTCTGATCAGCGCCGTTGCTTCCACCAGGTGCATCACGCACCGCTCGCAGGACGCCCGATGCCAAGCGAAGCCAGAACCATCAGTCTGACCACAGTCTGCTGCCACGAGAGCAAAGTCCAGCTGACTCAGTGACGCTACTTTAAAAAAACTGCCATGAAGTGAAATAAAGTGTGTTGTTCTATACGAACGCATACGGGTACACCCTCACGTCATTCACTGAACTCCATCAGTTCAGAACGCACGCTGGAAACCATGGCAACCACATGAAACCACACACGCATGAAAACTGAGAGCGCGCAGCGCGCATCGCGTGTCGAATTCTGCACCCAGTAGGTGTTCAGATGGTTAATTAGCTTTGATGATCATGCGTAATGGGATAGTTACGGCGAGTGCCGAGCGCGCATGGGTGTCATATATGCTCATCTCATTAGCGCAATGTCTGTTTTGTTGCGGTGTTTTTATTTAAACAAAGATTTTTCTTGATTTTGTCATTGATTTATTTGAGAGCGCACATTCGTGCACGTTTACCTGCTGTGAACTCCTGTTGACTTTTACTTTACTGATAGAACACACATATCGTGGGTTATGTTTCGAGTTAATAAAGTAATGTTTTATTCAAGAGAGATGCACTCTTTTGAATGTTCGTGGAGGTTTAACACTGTTGAAAATAAATTTGGCACACCCAGTCTTGCTTTTCCTTTCTTTTTTCTGGAGTAAACTGATGCCACAGCTCCATAAATCTCTCCACCGGAGAGCGGCTGCGTCTCTCCTCCTTTCCTCCACTGTTGTTTGTGTACCGGCGCTCCTGAGCGTCTCTCTGGTAGAGGCGAAAGGTGCACTGTTCTCCTATTGGTCAATATGAAGGGACATGTCGTGGGACGTGTCACACTACACGGACAAAACCAAAAAATTCTGACACGCCAGTCTTTCTGCGTCGTGGTCGTGGAACGTCGCAGATGCCAAATCGCCAATCGCTGATTGTGTCACATTACACGGAGCGAAGACACGACGTCCTGCGACCCGACAACGCAGAATCGTGCACGACAGTGAGCGACTGTCTGCGACGCCTCCGTCGGGCCAAAATCGGCCTAAATTCGTGTGGTTTGAACCAGGCTTTAGGGTCACCGAAAAAACTAAACGAAAATTCTGAGCAAAAAAAGTCAAAATTATTACTTTTTTCCAGAACATTAAAAAATAAATAAATAATCAATTTCCGAAAATTGAAAAATTTAAAATAAAATTTTTTTTTCAGGAATTTTTTTTCAATTCAATTCAATTCAATTTAATTCAACTTTATTTGTATAGCTTCCATTCATGACAGTGTCACCTCAGGGCACTTAAACAGACAGAAAGGTTCAGGTCAGATTCATAATAGACTAGTTAAGGAAACCAACAGATTGGATCGAATCTTGACTTGACCCGGTCCAATCCCCCATCCTGAGCAAGCACGGAGGGGTGGGGACAGTGGGAAGGAAAACACCCTTTTAACAGGGAGGAAAAACCTCCGGCAGAACCCGGCTCAGGTAGGGCGGCCATCTGCCTCGACCGGCAGATTCAATTTCTGAAAAAGTCAGAATTCAGAATTTTTCAGAAATTGAAAAAAAAAAAATCCTGAAAGAATTTTCTAATGTTCTGGAAAAAAAAAAAAGTCAGAATTCTGACTTTTTTCTCAGAATTTTATAAATTTTTTCTTCAGTGGTCCTAATCCTCTTCCCTTTGTATCAAAGAATTGTTTGTTTTTTTTTACTTTTATAACTGTCAAAAACTGTTGTTTTCAGTGGAAGTCAGTGGGACACTTTTGGCCACCAGTGCTTGTATCTAATGCTACTTTAAAAATACAAATGGAATCAAATAGTTTTTGTTTTGTTTATCTTTAACATATCTGAGACTATCAACCACCAACGCTCCATCCCACCACTTTTTGTTATATGAAAAATAATTAAGATTTTTCGTAATGAATGATGTAGTCATTAAAATATTCAAGCCAGCATTTAAAGGGTTGAAATTCTAAGAAATACTGAATGTTTGGTAGTTTTGAGCTGAACTTAAAGGGACACTGTGTAACTTTTGGCCATAAGGGGCACTAAACCTGTAATTTACGACAGGCCACACAACGGTTGCAAAATTAAACAGTCTCTATCCGTGTTTTGGAGTCCCGTTTGCAGACTACTTTGATCAGCTGATAGTGAAGTCATGGAGACATAAAGCAAAGTGCTCCAGGTCACATGACCCAATGAGAGATGGATCCACTCCTGCAAAGTTACAATGTCTGGTTTTTGAGCAGGGCAGCCCCCTCGGAGCAATGGCATGCTGTACACTAGGGATGGTGAAAACGAAGCTTCATGAGACACTGAGACATTTTGACACAGCTGCCAAGAGATCGACACGGAGTCTCGAGACATTTGAGACCGTGAGCATGAGCTCCATCTGCTGGCCGTGGATATGTACTGCAGCTGAGAGAAGCGCTGTCTGGAGCTGTCTTGTCTCTGACACGGTGGATGATAAAAGATACGTTGCCAACCTTCAGTTAGTGTTTCCTTTGTGGTTAATATCTTGGAATCATTCTCTGCGATAAATTAACTATTTTTCAATAAATTCCCAAGCAATTGGAACCTGTATTAAGCATTGACAGATTAATAAACCCAGTCTCTTCAAGATTTCGGCTCGACACTCGCGGATGACGTAATGAGGCCTCGGTTAGTGTGGTCACGTGGCTTTTGGCATGCTGACACTTCCACCAAAACAGCGGTAGCGAGACTTCCGGTTCATAAGATCGAGGCGGAGTCGAGCAGACGGGCTTGAGCATAACATCCCTACTGTACAGTGACCCCCAAAAAATCACCTATTACTACTTACATTAGGCTGATGTTGGGGTCAAAAGTTACACAGTACCCCTTTAAGTTGTTCAGATTATTTAGGAGAAAAAAGCAGAAAAAATATTAATGTGTCAGAATTTTATAACAGTTTCTTTGTGCAGGGCCACTTTTGTCCCAAGAGTGCAAATATTTCTACAGAGTATAAAAGATGTTTGAGGGGAAAAGACACTGTATTTAAAAGGATTTGTCTATAAAGTGTTACCGGAAAAATTCATGCCCCTTGCCACAACACAGCTGAAATGATCACCAGTTCTTTTTTTAAAAAAAGTGACCAAAATGGCCAAAAGTGTCCTGAGTAGGGCATAAGGGTTAATATTAACAAACTACAAAGTGTACATCAGCAGCAAAAAGCAATAAATTAAACTTCTCTGCTCAGCGTGATGATGTCACCAGTGGTGCAAACATAGAATTGAAACGACTAGATCACTGTAACTGTATTGCAGTGTGTGATATTATTGTAAAAAAAAAAAAAAAGAAGACTGGATCAGAATGCTGGATTAGCTTAATTCATCCGATATCTGATCCAGCAAATTAGTCAATATCGGAGCTGATGTCCGATCCAGTATGAGATTGGTGCATCTCTGTTTGTTAATAAATAATATTAAGTACATTTATATCTGTTTATAAATAAACATATTTTTTATCAAGGCTAAATGTTTATCTCAAGCTTGATACCTTCATTCTCATGGCAAAGTTTCATTCATTAAACAGTAGTATCAAATCGGTATCTGCCAATATGCTCAGGCCAACAGTGTTTTATAGTAACCAAGTAAAAATACTTTACTTTACTTAAGTAGTATTTTTTTTTATATTTGTACTTTACTACTTCTCTTTCTGATTACTTCTACTTCACTACATTGTCTGAGAAAAATCAATACTTTTACTCCATTACATTTACCTAAGCATCTTAGTTACTTGTTGCAAAATAACAAGGAACATTATAGCCAATGACAATCTTTGTTTTGTTGTAGTGGGACGAGCAGCCACTAGTAGCAGCCGTGTGCAGCCGTCTCTGAAGCTAAACACACCTTTACCTGCCTCAGCAGCAGGTGAACGGCTGTTTAGCATCGCTGGTCTGGTCTTCAGGCCAAGAAGAGCGAGACTGAGAGATTGAGTTAAAATTGAACCAGTCAAGTTTTTTGTTTGTTTGCATCACCTCCGAGCACCAAGAGTTTATTAGGAATGATTTTATATTAAATGCACGTGGGTATGAATGTTGGTAGGCGTGCATGCAGGTCTGTAAGGATGTTTGTGTGTGCAGTATTTTTCTATATGGTTGGATTTATGTAAGGAGGTATTGAAACTCCTTTACACTTTGCAAATTAAAACCTAAATACAAAATTAAACAGAAATAAAGAAAATGTTAAACTCAAATTTCTGATTGTGTTTTATCAACAGTACTTTTTACTTTTGATACACAAGTACAGTAAATACTAGCTACTTTTTTACTTTTACTCAAGTAATATTCTAGCAGGCGACTTTCACTTTTACTCGAGTATGGCTTTTTGGTACTTTAAACACTGCAGGCCAAGTATCGGTACTGGTATGAAAAAACTGGATCGGTGCATCTCTAGCTGTAATGTTACACGTTTTTAGCAGTTTGTAAATCTTTGTCTTCTGTGAATTTTCTTTTGTGTATCCATGTCTAATTAGTTGAAGTCTTCCTCCTGCATGGGTGGTCCTGATTGGCTGCCTTTATTGCTGACTAGCCAATTTAAAGCTGGAAGTTCTGCAGTCATGTTATCAGTCATGATGGTCTAGAATCAAAACGTTTATTTTTGCACTTTTTTTGTGCACTTTTGGACTGTATACCCAGTTCATTTTAGCGTTCAACTGCCAGTAAGAGCACAAAACAGTTTTCTGACTTCTCTCGTACCGTTGCACACAAAACTGACATCAGACGACTTTTTAACTGCATAAGAAGAAACAGAAGTCAACATCATCTTGGTTTCTTTTTTATTGTTCAATGCATGTCCACACACATATACTGATTTTCCTCTGCGCTGTGCATGATGGGACAGTCACTATGGAGATGGTGATGTGGATGGGACACATTTTAGGAGTTTACAGAGGTCCAAACACAACCCACATTCCTCAGGGAGTCAGCTGATCCTCCTCATCTGAGCCCCTTTCAACCACAAGCTACAACATGAAGCCAGTCAGCCTCTACCTAGCGGCTCCCTCTAACGTGACAATTGATAAATAGATTCTGGATTACAGGCTTCGTTTCAGTTGGACTAGTTTTGGTGGATCGCCGCACAACAACCCCTTCCCTTTAACATTCTTGCATATATCATTCAGATTTAGCTTACAAAAAGCAAAATAAACAACATCATTTGGGTACAAAAATAAAATCCAAATTAAAATCTTTCAACAACACCTTTAGTTTTTTTTTTTTCCTTTTCTTTTCTCAGACAGAAAAAAGCACAATACGTAAGTCACTGGTCACAAAAGTACACCGCAAATAAAGAAAAACAAAACCAAAAGAAATAATTATCATAAAATAAAAAAGCCACGTAGGAAAGAAACCGATCCTGGAGAAGAATACATCCGCCTTCCTCAACCCTTCTTTGAAGCCTGCGAGCGACGAGACGTCTGGTTTGTCGCTACACGCCGTGACCTTCACAGCCCAGCTCTGCCAGACCTCTTTACCCTGTTTCTCAGACTGAAGAGGAGGAGGGAACGGAAATCCAAACCACTGCTCTAAATATCTATATGGATTCGTCTGAGTGTGAATGTGTGCGGTTTCTCTCAACACGTATGTACGTTTGCTAACATATACAGTGTATTCCTGGTTAGATGTGAACCAGGGGCACTTGAAATTGTGTCGCGTCTTCCCACCACTTCCTCGCCCCCACCACCAGGGGTCGCTCTTTATGTTTAGGATTGGGAGGTGGGAGATCCGCCGTTTCTTGTAGCATCGTCTCGCCCGCCTTCCTCTTTTTTCTTTTTTTTAATTATAAACTCCGCTATATTTACTTGTCCAGCCCTCTAAGCTTCAACTCTTCCATCCAGCTTCCTTTTGAGTTGTTTTGTTGCCGTTGGAGACGCAGATACACACAGAGCGAAAGAGTGGGAGAGAGAGAGGGAGCGAGTGTTGTGAACGATCAGCTGTTCGCAGCACGACAGCTGCCCCCGTTTCCGTCTCTCAGCCGATCTCCTTCCACTGACGGTAGAACTCCACGATGTTCTTCAGCTCCATGCCGGCCGAGCCCGCCGCCTGGACCGCCGCCTGTCGAGAGACGAGGACAAGACATGACGATTAATACGAACATGACTTCGCTTCAGTCATCTGAAAGGTTTCTAACAGATTCCTGCTGTTTAGAAGTAGATCAAACAGAACATAAAGACTTGTGGGAACCTGAATCAGATCTAGCTGGTATCCACTGGAGACGACGGCAAGCTTCACAGCAACATCTAACCTCACCTCTTCCAGACAGAAAGATTTTAATCCATTGTTTCAGACCAAACAACTTTTCTTCATACGTGTTGGAACAAAACGTAAATCATTTTACCAGAGGTTTCTAAAACTGCAACTAAAAATGATTTAAAAAAAAAAATCAATATTTAATAGGATAAAGAAACGACCTGAGGTATTTAAAACACAAAGAAATCTTGAATTTGATGCAGCAACACATTAGAAAAGGTGGCAAAGCCCAAAAAGTTTAGCTTTTTGAATATTCTCCAATCAAATTCATTTGTGTCAGGTTAGGGTGTCAGGACTGGATATAAAAGGAGTGTCAACAAAAAGTTTAGCTAAGCTGAGCAAGGATCGGCCGTGTCTCACCACTGCGAGTCCAACTGTCAAAGAATCATCGATCAGTCCAAAGAACCCCCCCGAATGGAAAACGAAAAAAACTAAAACTAAAATTGAAACAACATATCCGTTAACTGAAATAAAAATAAAAATGACAGTTTTTCAAAAAACGATCACTAAAACTGTTTTGCATCTTTAAAAACTAAAACTAAAATTATTACAAAAACATCCTTAGTTTTTGTGAAATTATACAATACATAAGCATTTTGGGTAGATATGAAATCTATTTCTATTTAATCTGTTTACTTTGCTTTTATTTCAAGTGACTGATGATTTTGAATGTCACACCAGACAATCCCCAAAAACTAAAACTAAGACTGAAACTAATAAAAGCTAAACTAAAACTAAACATTTTCCAAAAAATAAAAACTAATAAAAACTAGCAAATCTGTTAAAAAAACTAACTAAAACTAACTGAAAAACAAAAAGTCAAAACTAATAAAAACTGAAACTAATTAAAAATCCAAAACTATTACAAGCTTGGTACAGTGGTAAAATAACATGGCGAAAGACTGACCTTCATCGCTGCTGAGCGAGAGCAAAGCTCCTCTACCTCGCTGCCTGTGAGGATGGTCACCATGCCGGCAGTGTCTTCATCTCCGTTGCTCTGGGAGACGGTCAGCTGACGGCAGCTGTCCACCATCTTATACAAGTGCCTGGGAACGAGGAGGAGGGGAGATCAGGTAAGAATTCATATACTGTTCCAGCGAGTTTGCAAAATAAAGCAAAGAAAGCAGCTTATAGTTTACCAAGCTTCGATGTCCTGACGTTTTAATTTATCTCTTTCAAAGCTGCGACCGGATTCCTTCTGGCAGCGAATGTACCTGCACAGCAGAAAACACAATGATGATATAAAGCCCTAAACAACTTGGACAAAGGATACTGATACCAGTAAGATCTGATACTATGCATGTGTACTCGTACTCAGTATTCATAGATGTTTTCTAGTTCTACAGAACCTGGTACCAATGTGAAAAAATTACAGCCGTCGAAATAAATACACTAACAAGTAAGATAAAAGTTGTGAAAACTCAGGAGTGGGACACCATCGAATGTTTTTCCACTTATCCAATGGGGTCTTCAGCTGTCCGTCTGTCTGTCTGGGTTTTTGTCTTTAGTTTTCAGAGGTAAAAAAGTTGAGATCAGGTGACTGACCCCTACATAGCAGAACTACACCCCACATTCATATAATCGGCCGCCCACCATTCAGTCTCCTGCTACGTCACTAGGTAAGACCTCTTACATATACTTTTTAATTTTCCCACTTCTTAAACTTTTAGATTTTCCAACTTCCACACCCTCTGACCCCATTCAAACATATATATCAATTCTATATAATCCATATTTATCACTTCATTCACCTTTTACCCTTTCAAACAATTTTCCCCTTTTACCCTTTTCCCATTGCCCTCCTGACATCTCCACACCTTCCCAATAAATCCCATAGATCTACGATATTTTTTTCTTATTTTTTTTTTTTTTTCACTTTCTTCCCTCCCGCCCTCCCCAATCACCACCTCACCACACCATCCAACCCTATATATATTTCTGATTTCTATACCTCTTCTCTATCCCTCTTTTCTTCTTTCTCTTCTCCCCCTCACTCCTCTCTCTTTCTGCCCACCCACACGTCCTCCTGCCCTCCATACGAAATAATAAAATTCATTTCTTTTTTTCATTTATTTATTTATTTATTCATTTTTTTTTTCCTTTCCTTTCCCCCTCTCCCCCCCTCTCCATTTCATTTTTTTTTTTTTTTTTTTTTTTTTTTATTTATCTTTATTTCCTTCATTGCATCCTCTCTTCCTCTTTTGATTGCTCCTTCTTCCCCATATCCTGTTTCTATCCCTCTCCCCACTCCTTAAAATTCACCACTCTCCTACTATTTCCATTTCCCCCCTCCCCCTCATCTCCACCCCTACCCCCCCCCCCCAACCCCACCCCTAACCCAAAAAGTATTTAAGTTTTGAATTTTCTTTTTACCATCATCCTTTAGGCCGGCCAGCCCCCCGACATGAGCCCCCCCCAAACCGACACGTAAAAACATGATACAAACCTTCCTTCCCCCCTTCCAGTTACCCGATTTGCTCTTCAAAAATTTACTTCAATTATACTCCATTTCATCTTCTATTTTCCCTGTGGGTGGGATGGGCATATCAATACCCCTGGAGTCGATACCAGCCAGACAAAATCTCGGATTTGATACCACTGTACAGATACAAATCATGTAATTTGTTTTCACTTCTGAGAGTTTTAGGCAATGAAATGATGTGAAAGCAGCCAGATTCTAGCTTCTGTGTCACATGATGGCGGTAGCCTATCGGATGTCATGATGATGCTGCTGCTGTTAGTGATGTTTTATTTTTCAGTGCTTTAAAGCAGGTTATTCCATGTTATGTTTTGATAAATTTTTATTATTACTATTACACTTAATATTTAACCATTTTCCACTGAATCAATTTAAAAATACTACTCAACTTTATTGTCAAATGTGCTGCATGGTAGACAAACACAGATGAAATTAGTCCTCTCAAAACTACAGTGCATAATAAAATATAATAAACTATAAGATAAAAAATATCAAATATAGGAATCTGCTCAGATAACTAGAACACTCTCTGCCACTTATATAATTTGGTAAAAACAACAAAAATATTATCAAATCTGAGCTGTACGTTCAACATTTATCTCAAATCTCTCTAAAAAACTTTATTAGCACTGCTCACCTGTTGCCTTTACGGAATTCTGATTCCAGAAAGCGAATGCCGTCTCTTGCTCCGGCGTTTTCCTTCTTCAGCCTGTCGAGCCCGTCAATCACTGCAACACCAACGGAGCTCAGATTAAACGGGACAAACTTCTGTTTTATCAAAGGCGGCTTTGCACATGCGAGTCGTTTCTGTTCAAACCACACGTCACACAAACGTCCCAAAATAGACATCACATTATTTTAACTTGTGTGCGTGTGTGTGTGAAGCAGTGCACTGACCTGTTCGGGGGATGATGATGATGAAGCAGCTGCTACCAGCCAGCTGCCGGATGAGGCTCAGATGCTGGCAGAGGGCGGCCGTGTCTGGCACCAGATAGGGAGACATGGACGACTGAGCTTTAGGCTGCTGAAGGCTGCCCTCTAGCTGCGACACCTCCAGCTGCAGGAAGACGGCAGAAGGCCAGAGATGCTTCGGATTAACCCAAGATGAATGTTGCATCGCAGAGTTAGTGAGATTCACTGTAGCTGGTTCAGGTTTTTGTCAACTAAATATCATTTCCAGAGGTTCTGTCAGGTCTTTGCTGGACTTGGTCCAGTTTCTTTAGGACCAAGTCTTGGTCCTATCTTGCTGAAATATTCCGGGTTTTCAGCTAAAGGCTGTTAAGAAAAAACATTTTTAACTCCTGTGGGTCTTTTCAGTTTGCTACCACTGCAATACGTAAGTTACAAACCACTAACAATGCATCAGAACCATTAAAACCGGTCTTCACATTACATCCCATACACTAGAAATCGTATTATACAGAAGGTGAATAATGCGGGTTGTTTTTTTCCCCCATAACAACATTGTCAATAAACCAGCTTTAAAGGGATAAAATAATCTTAATAACGACATATTTCCCATTTGGGCATTGTGATGGACAAGAATCTCCAGTTTTCCAGGAAGATGCCTGTTTACGCCTTCTTTCACCTCACCTCGACATGCCGGCTCACTGCAGATGCTGGATGCAGCTTTTCATGGAGCAGCAGACTCGTACCAGACTGCAAACTCCTCACTCCTCCTCTCTGATCAGCTGGTCGTAACCATTTATCTGCAGACTCTTTCACTGGAATAACTTCATTTACAAATCCATCCTTGGGCTGCTGGCCTCATTTCTCCTCCTACACGCTGCTTAGAACAGCTGATCTTCTCAGGATTGGATTACTTTCAGGGTTCCCTCAGTTCGTGCTCGGCAGAAGGCTCTTACTCTGCTTCTTCAACTGGGATCAGGATACAGGGGTAGATAAAGCTGCCCACCTTGATCCCATCAAGAGAATTCAAAGCAGTGGTGACGGGGACGAGAGAAAGCATCTTTACATTGATCATTTTTAGTGATCTGTCCGTTTTGGTTTGTTTTTTGGTTGTTTATGTAAGCTGCTTTATACTTTTTTATTAGGGATGTTCGATATTGGCTTTTTTTTTTTTTTACCGATATCCGACATACCAATATTGTCCAACTCTTTTCAAATTACCAATTTCCATATCAACCGCTACTGATCTATGCAGACAACTGTGAGGTTGTATCTCATATTTTGAGAGATACAACTATATTCTGCTCAGAGCAAAGATCCAAAAATAGCCTTAACGGGGGAGTTCGGTTTTTTTTTTCAACCTGGATCTATTTTCTAGCATGAAATACGTTCATTTACTCACCCAGACAGTTTTGGTGTAACTTGAATTCCTTCAGGAGATATTTAGATCCACTCCAGATCAGCATATGTCCAATATGAATCGCGCAGCCTCTAAATAAGGCATTATCTGCCACAAACTCCTTCATTTCACAAATGTTTTCACTAGGGCTGGACGATAATTCAATATCAATATATATCGATCAATAGAGGTTTTTTTCAATATAAAAAAAAGAGGGTCAATAAAAGTTCATTATAGAAACACAGTTTTCCGCTGTAGCCCATCAGGTAGCATGATACTGCAGTCACTCCTTCATCCAAACCAATCACAAACGCAGACCAGGCAAAGGCTGAATTGGAATTCAGGGTTATTCTCCTTTCAGACTTCCACTGGAAAGCGGTAATATTGCAAACTCTGTCCTTTATAACGCTGCATTCAGACATGCGTACCGGTCTTTCTACCTCGGAGATGTAGCTGACGTGTACCGGCTGGTCTACATGTCACAAGAGCGGAAATGTTGCGGCACGTCATTTTAGCTGAAAGCACAAGAAAATGTTCTGGACAGAGTTGAAGGAGAGCGGGGCTGTGCTGACTTTTCTGCAAAGTTTCGTGATGTATGAAAGCGCCGGAACACGATAAGTCTGCAAGGAAGCAGCATGTTTGAAAAGATGAGTCTGTTTAAAGAGCGGATGAACTTTACCGCTCATGTTCCGCAATGCAGGTCTGAAAACGGCTTTAATTTGATCTTTATTATAAGTAGGTAATTCAGCAAAAGCTTAAATGTTCAGGGATGCACCTAAAATAGCTTATTTATTTGATAATGGCTTTTTTTTTTTTTGATAAATATCGATATTGATTGATACAGATTATTTTTTATCGATAATCTTTTTTTCTATATCGTCCAGCCCTAGTTTTCACCAATTTTTACTGCGGCGGCTTTGATGACGTCACTTTTATGCGACACCATAGCAAGTAAATGTCTGTAAATAAGGACGGATCGCCTCAAAAAAGCCACTTCAAGCCGCTTCGAGCTCACAGGGGGGGTCCGACTAATGTTTTGTAACAAAACATTGGTGATATGAAGGAGTTTGTGGCAGATAATGCCTTATTTAGAGGCTGCCCACATCACTTACGTTATACTGAACATACGCTGATCTGGTGTGAATCTAAATATCTCCTGAAGGGAATTCAAGTTACACCAAAACTGTCTGGGTGAGTAAATTAACGTATTTCATGCTAAAAAAAATAGGTCCAGATTGAAAAAAACAAAAACAAACTTCCCCTTTAACTCAGCCAGAGGAGTTCATTTTGGACATCTGGCTGCCAGATATCAGATACTAGCAGGTATTAGCCAACATGTGGCTAATCATAATGTTTCTGACAACTTGGTAACTTAACAAACAACTTAAAACCAGACATATTATAAGCAGCTTCAAACCAAGTCAGTCTGTAGCAGCAGCAGCTGCACCGTAGTCACATGACTCTGAAAGGAATGCTGGGAAATGAAGTTCTTCCACAAAAACGGACTTTTCTACATGCTGGACCAATGCTAATGGAACGAGATCTCGCAAGATTTCGTGAATAAAACATCAGTCTGAAAAAACTGATAGATATTTTCCGATATCACATTTTAATGCAGATATTAGTCGATAATTCAGTAGGCCGATATTACCTGACAACTCCATTTTCTTATATAAACTAATTTACTGCATTGTTAGAACTATAAAATGTTTTTGGTCTGAACAAAACCGTCTCTTTTGCAAATCAGACTGCATGTCTCAATGGAACGACCTGCACAAATAAAGGTTAAATATTTTTTAAAGATATTTTTAATTAGGACAGTATTTAGATTTTTATTTTTATTTTGTCCTCTTATAACTCAAAAAGTTAGTAAATAAATTCTTGGCTATTTTGATCTATAAGAATTAGAATTTCAAAATTATGTCTAACCAAAAATCCTCCTGTATTAGGTAACAAAACCAAAATGGGGACAAAAATGGGCAAATTTCATGAACCTTTCGAAGGTACAGGTAAAGTCTCATGACCCACAGGGGTTAAAGGTATTAAAAATGTTCCATGTTGCCACAAGAGAATACAAGTAATATGCTGGATTAAAAAGGAGCAAAGCAAGCAGCTTATGTCTAAAGAAAAAAGGTGAAAACCTTCAGGAAGCCTGGAGAACATCAGCTCAAGACCACTTTAAAGGGTGACAACAAAGTCTGGCTGCTGGGAAGAAAAACACTTTATCTGCACACTGCTGAGTTTTCTGTATTCCTGCTCCAGCTTCAAAGAGAAACATAACCAGGCAGTGTTGATAAGAACCTGCAGTCGCAGCTGGGCCATATCCCTCATCAGGCGATTTCTGCGAGCCTCCTCTTCAGCCTGAAGAAAACAAAGAAAGGAGGCGTCAGCATCAGAAGGACCGGCTCTGGGCAGACGTGTAAAAACATTTTGTTTACTAGTCTTAAATCCAACACGCTTCACATTAGACGAGGCCAACAGATGCACGCCACCACCATTTACTGCAGCCATGACTGCTGAATAACAGCGAGGACTCCCTGCAGTTCTGATCGTGTTCTGTTCACATGCTGCTCACCATTCGGAACTGGGCCTTGGCCTGCTGCACCAGATTGTCCTGCTCGGACTGGCTAATGCTGGTGAAGATGCCCGCCTCCGGGTTGAAGTGCAGAACGTTGCCTTGGAGATTTGTCAGGAAGTGGCCAAAACTGCGAATGCAACACAGTCGCACCACGCACTGGAGGAAGCAGACAGAAGAAGCCTTTTAAAAGCCTTTCACCATGAAAAATTCAATGAGAAAAATCAGCTTTTGATGTAGAATAAATGTAAATGCAGAATAAATCCAAGTAAGTGGTTTATTGTTGCTTATTTATTCCTCTGCCATCTTACTCGCTACAGACTACCAGGGCTGACTTAGTCACATATTAACACTACAGATGGTGAAGAACATCGTGATTTATCAGCAAAGGTTGAAACAGAGGGAAGAAAATGTAAATGGTCATCTCCTCCTAAAAGTAAAACACGTTACTTTCAGTAAAACAGACGACAGCAGCCCAGTTCATCCAGGTCTGATGAGGAACTGTGCAAAAATAGGAGCTGTAAAGGTGAAACTGGGCTGTTTTACAGATGTTTAATAGAGCAGTTTAATCGCGGTGTCGTGCAGGTAAATATCTCAGGAAGCCATCAGTTGATGATGATGATGGACACGCCACTCAATGGTCAGAGCCAGGAGAATCCAGGGATAGCCCCACATTAACTTTAGAAACCAGAGATGGTCTGATACTAATTTTCCTCTCCCGATACTGATACTTGCGCTGTAAGTATCGGCTAATACTGAGTACCGATACCACTATTGAGGGATGTCGTGATACCACATTTTTGCCAGCCAAGTACAAGTACTGACATTTGAGTACTGTACTTGCAGCTGCAGCACAGCACAACTGTTTTAAGAGCGGTGAAGAAGAACTGTGGAAGAGCTAATCGGTAAGTAGATTGCTATTTTAATAGATTACGTCTTATTGGACGGATGCCTGAACTCCAGTACTCGCCAATACCGATACCAGCATTTTTGGCAGCATCTGACCAATACTGTTATCGGATCAACTATTAGAAACACCACGAGGATCCAGAATGAAGTAAAGCCCAATAGAGTATGTGATAGGAAGAGTGGATACGTCACTATAAAAACCCCTTCATCTCCATGGAAACTAGCAGAACCTTCAGTTAAAACACAGCCGGAGTCATAGGAGTACACATTAGCAGAGCCCCGTTTCTACAGGTGGAATTAGGGCTTATTTACACCTGCTAGTACAAAAGAGGTTGCAATCCAGTTAACCAGCTAAATAAGTTGGTATTCTGCACAGTTTTTAATTTGTATCATACACATAATCTCCCTTGTGTGTGCATCTTCATATCTGAGTGTTTGTACCTCCTGCAGGGAACTGAGGGAAGAGTTGTGGCGGGAAAAATCAAGGCGGCGGTGAGCTACGTTGAGAGCTGGAAGGTGTCGTAGAGCCACATCTTCAGGCAGGAGGAGAGTCTGGACCAAACCTGGCTGCTCGCACTCATTCAACATCTCCGTCACCTCTGCATTCAGACCAAGATCTGCAGCACACACACCGAAAAACAGAAACACTGAAGAGTCAGAGCCAAAATAAAGAGAAACAGCAGTTCTTATTAACAGACCAGAAGACAGAAATGCAGATATCGAATTAAACATCTAATACTACTGAATAAACCATTTTCTGAGACTGAATTCTTTCTAGAAGACAACTGGAGGACCATTACAGCAATGGTGACCTTTAGTCACAGTTGAATGTGTTAAAAACTTGCTCACAGTGGTGTAAACTTCACACTTATAACTGTGCAAACCTGAACTTCCTCATTCAGACAAACCAGACCATTTGAGAATCAGCTGGAAATTGAGCAAGTTATACTTAATTAAAAATGACCTGCAGCATTAAACATATGTTGAGTGCGAGCGACCTGACTGTGGCAAGATGGCCACCAGTGCAGACGTTCGAAACTCTGTCATGTCGGGGGCGGGGGGACAGTATTGAACAAGTCAAGATTTTTTTCAGAAACCATATTTTTATTAAAGCTGTTGACATGAAATTTTCACCAGACATCGGCAACAACCCAAGTAATGTACACATACAAAGAAATCCTAACATCTGTCATCACCCTAAGCTCCTGCAAAAGCCCCCCAAAACAGGACCTTTGAGGCTCATTTAGGATCTATGCTGGTGGTTTTCAACTTATGTTCTCTGAAGACCGCCTTCAGGCACCTAATAAAAAGCTGTGGAGCCCACGCATGCCCCGTTTTGAAACCACACTTGGATGTAGTTTCTCCCCAAAAATGATGCACTCTGCCTGACTTGTTTTCTTTGACAAAATCAAAGTTAAGGTAATTTTATTTTCAAAATAAGGACGAGTCATCTGCATAGTGACATTTCTCAGACTTGTCTCATTAATAAAATGGTGCAAAATTAAGTGTTTTGGTGTTCCTAAAACACTGGTTTCATGTGAATGAAACACCTGAATGACAGATAATTTAACAACGCTTCATCTTGTCTCAGTGCGGACATCTTAAAATCACAATGACTGAACAGCCAAGACCTCAGGGACACCCGTGTTCTTTGGTTGGGAACCACTGATTAACACTAAAAACATATAAAGCGCATTTCACCTGTCTTCTGTCACTTGCATGCTAAATATGTAAAAATCTTGTTAACTCACCCGCCTCGAGCATCTTGCTGCCATCTGGCAGCAGGTTGAGCAGCACAGACAGACGGTTCCACAAACTCTGGGAACTCTGCAGAGAAACAGTTTGATCACTGGAAGAGAAAAACTGCAAATCTTGATGCACAAACCGGTAAATCTGCTGCCTCACCTGAGCACACATGAGAATGATATCTGTGTTTGTCCTCAGCCAATCAATGAACACCTTCACCACCTGGATTAACCCCTGATTGGTCAGGATCTCCAGCTTCTCTAGCAGGGTTTTTTCACTATGTACAGATTGAGTGCTGTGTTGACTTCCTTCCAAATCAGAGTCCAGGTCTAAAAGACGGGATGACACAGAAATAAGCTTTAGATTTTGAAATTTCTATTTAAATAAATAAGACAGTTTACTCGGGATGTCCGATATAGGCTTTTTTTGTTTTCACTGATATACTGATATTGTCCAACTCTTAAATTCCGATATCCGATATCAACCGATACCAATATATGCAAAGAACTGTGAGGTTGTATCTCATATTTTGAGAAATACAAGCCCAAAATCTCCTTAACTTTGCCAGAGGAGTTAATTTTTGACTCTGAAAGGAATGCTGGGATATGAAGTTCATCCAGAATAACGGGGACTTTTGTACATGCTGGACCGCTGCTAATGGAACAAGATCCTGCAAGATTTCGTTGCTCCATAATGAAATCTTGCGAGATTTTACTGATAAAATCTTGTCATTTTTCAAAATGTCGGCCCCCCAAAAATGATACTTTCCGATATCGCATTTTAATGCCAATATCAGCCAATAATATCGGCAGGTCGATAATATCGGACATCCTTACAGTTCACATGTGCGGTTAAACATTACCGTTGTCATTGGTTCCGTTGGCAGTACCGGGGTTCATGTCACAGGGCGAGTCTCCGGGAGGAGGGGGGGTCTCTTGGGATGGGGGGGCAGATGTGTCGGTGGGGGTGGGAATGCCCGAGGAAGACGAGGCCTGAGGCCTCAGCAGCATGTTGCTGAACGTGGGCGCCAGGCGGAAGCAGCGCTTTGCCTGGAAGAGCTGGGAGGACATGGCTTGGAGGTTGCTGCTGATGCTGGAATCGCTCGGCATGAGGGGCCCGTTAGTGGCAGGGGGGGTCTCCCCATCCCTCCCTCCTCCTTCCTCCTTAGGTTGGTCATCATCCTCTTCCTCTTCTTCTTCCTGGAGCTGGCGGGCCGCGCCCTCCAGGTTTTCAGGGTTTTCGGGGTTTTCTGCATCCCCCATGTCTTCCAGGTCGGAGCGCGACTCCTGGCTGTTCATGTCAGAGTCGGTTTCTACATCAAAAGCCGTTCCACCTTCCTCCTCCTCCTCTTCCTCTGAGCCACTGCCCCAGCTGCCCTCCTCGCCCAGGGGGTCCCTCTTGGTCTCCTTCTTGTCAGACGGATCGAGCGCCGTTCCTATTGCAGTCCCGCCCGTTGAATCAACCCGGGCCCTCCTTTCTTCATCTTCGTCTTCATCTTCTTCGCTCTCGAACCCTTCGCTCAGATCGCTCTCATCCTCTCCTCGGGCATCTTTGTGAGCGCAGCGGCGACGGCGGAGTCGAGAAAGGCGGCTGTACTTCTTCTTCTGCCTCTGCTTCTCCTCTTCCACCTTGCGTTGATCTTCCTCGCTGCTATTCTTTTTGCCGCAGGCCCGCTCGCAGCCATCTTCATCCCTGTCCTCCTCATCCTCTTGCTCCAGGGAGCCATTCTGAAGTAGCCGTTCCTTTGAGTTGTCTGTCAGTGGCGCTGAGAAATCCCTCATCTCTGGGTCATCTAGATGAGAAGAAAATATGACAGCTTGTTCTACTTTAAAATTGGTTACTTCTTAAAGATACATCAACCTACTTTACTAAACAAATGAAATCCTGTCCAACGGTAAAAGAGCATGTCAGTCATCCAACCAAAGCAAAAACCGCTCATACTGTTCCAACTCTCTTAAAAGATGTCTACTTTAAACAACGAAAACACTCAAATGCTTAAAAACTGTTGGTTAATCAGACGCATTTTTAGCCCCATAAACAGTTTTCTATTGGTTAAGTATAACTTTGCAGTACTTTGCAAGTCTCTCACCTGTAGCATCAGTGTGAAGTGGGGGCACCTGGCTCTCCCCTTCCTCCAGTTCAGCCTGTAGTCTGATGTTGACGTGGTTCACAAGGTGAGAGAACAGGGCCAGAGTAAAAGCAATGGATGCACTATACTGCTTTGATCCTGAGGAAACAATGAAAAAAACATTTGTTAGCACAAAATGTGAAACGTGGGGCCTGAGGAAAAGAAAAAGATGCATCGTCTTTGATATTTCCTAGATTAGAGTCTAAATTTAAAGATGGGAATCAATTAATCACTACAACACAATTAAAAAAAAACCCATTCCCAGTCTCACTAACTGTTGCCTGCATTTGCTTGTTCATAACGACCAAGGAATCAGACAGTAATTTGTTATAGATTGGGGACAGTGTCTAAATTATCTGGAACAACTTGAAATGTAGGCTAGAGTTGCTCAGTGTTGATCCATTAGTTTCACCAAGCAGCAACTAAAATATACAAAAGCTCTGAGGGCGATGCCAAAATAGGTCACAACTTTAAAAAGGACATGAAAAATGTTCATTTCTGTGTTAGTTGTTAGTTACCAAAACAAAGCAAAAAAAAAGAAAGAATCCCCGTGGAAGACTAAAAAAGCACCAACCTCCCCTCTTAAGGCTGTGAACCACCATTAGACATGTGACCACCATCTTGAAGATGAGGTTGTCGGGCAGTACAGGACAGGAGCTGTCAGTGTGCGGTTGCTGCTCCTCCTCTTCCTCGCTGGGGCAGTGGTGAGCACCCCCGTGTGCTGGAGGTGGAAGGTAGAACAGCACCAGGTTGAAGTCCTCGAGTACCGACTGGCAAAGTGACGTCAACTCCGTCTCCATCAAACTTGATCAACAGAGAAGGAGAAGCAACATTTGCAACATGATTGAAGGACAAATTCATGTAATATAACAATAAAATTCTAGGGTTGCACGATATTGGAATTTTGGCCGATATCCGATATGTCGATATTTTAAAACTCATGTGGCCGATAACCGAGACCGATATTAAAGCTTAAAAAATGAGCAGTCATTGCAAATAGCAGTTTTGTTATCCGTTTCTGACACTTTGAGAAATAGTGGTGGGAAAAATGATCGATACACTGAAATATTGTGATATTTTCATATGCCAATATCAAATTGATATTTAAAAATGTGGTTTCGATCCATTTTACTTACAAAATCTTACAATATTTCATGAATTTTCGCGAGAATGATGAAATATCGTTAGATTTCGTTCGTAAAATACATCAATACCGCATTTTAAAATGTCAATATGACATCAGCATATTAAGATATAGTGATATTACATTTCTTCCCACCTCTGGTCTTTAGCAGTTTTAAAGTCTGTAAGAAAGAAGTTTTTGAAAAAGAAAAAGAGGTTTTGGGGTTTTTTAGACTTTACAAACAGCGGGCTGATTAATTAAATATCAGCTAAATATAGGTGGGGTGGCCGATGTCCGATACCCAGTTTTAAGGCTGATATAGGTCGATACCAAAAGGGGGGCGATTATATCGTGCATTCCTATAAAATTCCAAACAACACTGTAATAGTTCAGGGAAACACAGCAGCAGCAGGTTTTTGTACTTGGTTTGAAAGCAAAAGTCAACTCTGATATGACTTGTGCAGGTAGACATGCACACAACATCCTCAACTTCACTGAAAATACATAAAAAACTGGTTATCAAAGAATTATAAAGTTGTGAATCAAATGTTTCCTCTGACAATTGACATGATTTTAAAATGTTGCAAAGCCCATCCATCAATCCATCCATCCATCTTCTTGCCGCTCATCCAGGGTCTGGTTGCAGGGAAGCCCAGACTTCCCTCTCCCCGGACACATCCACCAGCTCATCTGGGGGGATCCCGAGGCGTTCCAAGGCCAGCCGGGAGATGTAGTCCCTCCAGCGTGTCCTGGGTCTTCCCCAGGGTCTCGTCTCGGTCGTTCGTGCCCAGAACACCTCACCATTTCGATGCGGAGGAGCATCAGCTCTCCTTTGAGCCCCTCCTGAATGACAGAGCTTCTCACCCTCTCTCTAATGGGGACTTCTGAAAAATTTCACATCTTTCTTTGCTTTGCGTTCAAACTGCAGTAACAGAAGCGGACTTACGGCCTGGTTAAATCACCATAGTTACAACAAAAGCTTGCTAGGGGGTGACGCTACCCAATACGACCACTGATTGATGATGATGAAGCAGGAAGAGGAAGAAAACTGGACTCTGTGATTAAAGTGGAAATCTTTCTGCCTCTTATTATCACTCCATCTCTGTCTTCACATTTTCCAGTTGTTTCTCATTGTTGTTTTGATCCTGGCTTCTTTAAACAAACGCTGTTTGCTTTGTTTGCCCTCCAACCCAAACTGTAATCTACCCCATTTTCTCCCAAGACTTCTTCTTGATGCTTTATTGCCGTCGACTAACGTCACTTCCATTGGGCGCGCTAGATAGTCCAACAGTCTGTTTGCAAGTG
This sequence comes from Atherinomorus stipes, assembly GCA_023101725.1. NCBI lineage: Eukaryota > Metazoa > Chordata > Actinopteri > Atheriniformes > Atherinidae > Atherinomorus > Atherinomorus stipes. The sequence goes on along the minus strand of JALJCO010008142.1, from coordinate 257,783 downwards.
AACCGAAACTCCCAGCTTTCAGGCGGACCACAGTCCACTTCTTTGGTGCGCACCAGACAACAGCTGGTGTTCACGCTGCACCGAACAAAATGGGCTATCTGTGGAAGCGGACCAAACGGCCAGAGTGTGAACGCACCCTATGGGAGAGCCCGGACACCCTGCAGAGGAAACTCATTTCAGCCGCTTGTTCCCTGTGATCTTGCTCTTTTGGTCACTACCGTCCGGGAAATCGAGAGCTTCGCCTTCAAGCTCAGCTCCTCCTTCACCACAACAGACCGCTGCAGAGTCCGCATCCCTGCAGACGCCGCACCGATCCACCTGTCAATCTCCCGCTCCATTCTTCCCTCACCCGTGAACAAGACCCTGACATACCTGAACCCCCACCTCGGGCAGGACCTTGCTCCAGCCCCCCTCCATGACCCTGTGTGGAGCATGGATGGAGGGATGGAAAGTAAGATGCAGGTGTAGCAAAGCGAGCACTCACCTGTTTTTGGGCTGCAGCAGGCTCTGGAGGTACATGAAGCTCACCAGGAGGCGCTTTATGTCTTTGGATCTGCAGAAAGGTCAGAAGGAAGCAGCATTATAAATAACAGCAGTCACAACATCATAAAACCAACAGAGGATCTTTTCTGCCTTTTGATTTTAGAGGCAAACAGTAGATTTATACTAAAGCGACATTTAAAATGTAGACAGTGCAGGAAAATCTGCAGGGCATTTTCATGTGTAACCAATAAAATAGGACGGTGAAATGATTCAGGCTGCTTGCTTCTGCAAATTTAACAAAAGCATTATTTTTCTCTGTCCAGGTGGCAAAAGAATATATTAATCTTGTTTGCTCCGTACTTCCAGAGGCACCAGGCGTTACCTCCCATGCTTGTATTTGTCTTTTATGTCAACCAGCTCGTGCTACTTTTGCTGCTTCAATAATGTAATTTACCAGCAGGGTTCATCAATCATCTAATCTCTAGTGCAGAGAGAAGCTGCTTTTTCTCACCAGTAGCTGGAGTGCTTTTGTAATTGAGATGGCAACTGAATAGGTGCTTAATTAAGTTAAACTCCAGTAGATTTTAAATGCATGGGAGAGATACTTAGGCTTCATTATTTTTCATAAGTGCATAATCAACCAAGTTTGGGGTTCAACTACGAACCTGCAAACTCAAGTGTGAAAAAGGTGACAAACTGAATCCCTTCAGGGTGGTCTAGGGCAGGGGCTCCGTAACCTGTACCAGTCAAAGAGCCATTTGGACCCAAAGAAAATACTGGGAGCTGTAACTGACTTTTGACATTTAAAATGAAATAAAACTTTGCCTTTATGAAATGAAATGAAAAAAATATTAAATGGTAACTGTGTTGCGCTTATAAAATCAATGAACGACTGCAGAGAAAACAAAGTTACATTACTGCATGCAACAAAAATATTTTAAACTCAAAAAAAAAAAAAAAAAAAAAGACGTTGGGTTGAAAGTTATTTTCAAGAAAATCTCTTTATGCGGCTTTATTTTTTTCATAATGACCCGGCTGCACTTCGACTGACTACAAAGAGGTCACCTGATTATTTAATAAAGGTGGGAAAAAATAATCGACACACTGAAATATCGCGATATTTTCATATGCCGATAGCATATCTATATTTAAAAACGCAGTATTGATATATTTTACGAATGAAATCACGCGAGATATTTTGCTACGAAATCTCATGAGATTTCACTAAATACCGCAGGATTTCGTAACAAAACGATGATATCTCGCGAGATTTTATTCGTAAAATAGATCAATAACACGTTTTAAATAACGAGATATATAATAATAATATAATAATGAGATATTTTGCTACAAAATCACATGAGATATCCGAAGGATTTTGTAACAAAACGTGATATCTCGCAGTTTTATTAGTAAAATAGATCATAACACGTTTTAAATAAATATATCTTATTGATATGAAAATATCACGATATTTTAGTTTATATTTTTTCCCACCCTTATTATTAAAACTGTCTGGAAGACGATTCTCCCCAAGACTTTTACAAAGAAATCATGAAAAAACTGTCAATTATATTTAATTACTTCGATTAAACAAACATTTCTAACCAGTGTTTTGTCAGTTCCATCTCTGCAGTGGAGCGATACCTTTACACTAAACATGTTTCAATACTAAAAAACAACTGTTTGATATGAAATTAAACTTTCAGACAAATTAGGGTAAAAATATTGGTATATATCGTATATCTTCATCTAAAATAAATTTATGGTGATATGATATTTGGTCCATATCGCCCATCCCTACTGTAATTACAGTCCACTTACCACTTATAACACATTTTCTTACCAATAAAAGCTGCATAATTGCAGACAATGTTAACAAGCTGACATGCCAAACGCTGGGAGTCCTTACCTTTGCCGAGATGGAGACAGTTTCTTCATTTCCTGCTTCTTTACTTGGTGGTACATCTTGGCAGCTTTTTCAAACAGACGCTTCAGGTTGCCGTAGGCGCCCTCAAAGGGGGCATCTGACTGGATGCTAAGTATAAAATAAAAATCCGTTTAGACTGAGAAGTTAACCAAAAGCAGCTGAATTTCTTTCATGGTATATAACGGTGTTAACATCACTCACCAGCGTAGATAATAGTAGGTTGCTTCAACGTTATAGAACTTGCTCCCAGCCAGTGTGCCCAGTTGGTTAAAAGGCATTCCTGTTGACAAGTGGTGAGTTAACTTGCATGACTGATATGAGGAGGACTGAGATGAATTCGTAAATGTCCATTACTAAGACCTATAAAATAAATGTAATGCACCAAAATAAAGTGGTGGTATGATTAAAAAAAAATTAGAAGAAAATTTCAAAAGGCTGCACCACATTAACAGCAGTTCAGCTGGAAATGGGGAGTTCGTCACGGTGGCGGTAACTTTCGGAGATTTTCAAATACAGATGCGCTCATGCTTCAAGATATTTTCCCCTTGAACAGATCATTGTTTTTCAGTCGAATAGTACAGGTTATATGTCACATTAAAGGTGGGAATTTTTTTTTAAATGATTTAATGAGGTTCCATTTGTTACATCACAAAAACCTGACATTTTAAAAAGGATTGTGTATAGTTTTTATATCCACTCTGCGACATGTTTTAGTTTCAGGATGATAGTTTAAATTGACAGCTCTGGTCCTGAGAGCAGTAGAGGCACCATTAGAAACAACAGTAGGGTAAGGGTCAGAGACCAGCCCCATCCTCCATTTGAGCTTACAAGATGATCACAATTATCTCAAATCATCGTAAAAGCTCAGACCTAAGTGGTACTGGACTGAGCTTCCAACTTCCAACGAAGCAGCTCATCTGAACTCATACTGCTGTAATGTGGGGATGCACGACATTGGAATTTTGGCTGATATCCGATATGCCGATATTTTCAAACTCATGTGGCCTATAACCTGTATCGACACTATTACTAAAGCTGAAAAAAAATAGTCATTGCAAATAGCAGTTTTGTTATTCGTTTCCGACACTTTGAAAAATAGGGGTGGGAAAAAATATTGATACACTGAAATATCCCGATATCTTCATATGCCGACATCAAATCGATATTTAAAAACGCAGTATCGATCCATTTTACTTACAAAATCACAAGATTTCATCGTTCTGTTACAAAATCTAACAATATTTCATGACAGAACGATAAAATATTGCAACATTTTGTTAGCAAAATTGATCGAAACCATGTTTTTAAATGTCAACATGGTATCAGCATATGAAAATATCGCAAAATTTTGTGAATTCTCGCGCAATTTCATAACAGAATGCTGAAATATTGCGAGAATTCATCTGTAAAATAGGCCGATACAGCATTTTTAAATGTATGATATCAGCAAATGAAAATATCACGATATTTCAGTGTATTGATATTTTTCCCACCCCTAGTCTTTAGAAGTTTTAAAGTCTTTAAAAACAGAAGTTTTTGAAGAGAAGAAGTTTGTCTTTCTTTTGTTTTTATTTTACAGACATTTACTTGTTATGGTGTCGCATAATAGTGATGTCATCAAAGGAGTAATTTGTAAATAAAGGACGAATCAACACGAAAAAGCTGCTTCAAGCTCTCAGGCGGGGTCCGACTAATGTTTGGTGAAAAAACATTGGTGAAATGAAGGAGTTTGTGGCAGATAATGCCTTATTTAGAGGCTGCACGCAGTTGCCCCATCACTTCCATTATATCGCGCATACGCTGATCTCAAGTGGATCCTGGGAATTATCTCAAGAAGGAAATATCAAGTTACACCAAAACTATCCATACCACGCTAGAAAATAGGTCCAGATTGAAAAAAAACGAAGTTCCCCTTTAAGGCCAATATAGGCTGATACTGATAGGGGTCTGATTATATCCTGCATCTCTACTGGAATGTAAACACTGCTTTTTTACCCAATACAAACATAAGAAGAATCATTTAGGAATTTAATATTTTAGTTGGTGTTAAAGCAAAAACAATCAGAAAGTGTTTACAAAACTGGTTACAAATAATTCCTTCTGTCCTCTCCTTACATTGTCCTACATAGCTGATGGAAGAACAGTGAAGCAGAGTCTAATAAAGACTTTACATCTCAGTCACTCACCGACATGAGGCATAACAGACAGGGCCTGATGGTAAAAGCGCTCGGCCAGCTGCTCCGCCTCCACCCCAGCAAGTTCATTCTGGTAGCGGGCTACAGTGGGAAAATACACATCAGTCAAAAGAAAAACTTGCAAGCAAAATACACCTATGAAGTCTGGTTTCACAGAAACAAACACCATTACGAAACTATAAAGAAAACTGAAGTGGAGCAAACGCTTTCATTCACTGAGTAATTTAAGACTTATCAAGCTTCAAAACCAAACACAGTCTCAATATTCTACATGACTAAGACTAATTTTTCCACACTGAGTAACACACACAAGCTGCCTCACACCTATTCCAGCCTGCCAAAAAATTAAATATTTTATTTGGATATATTTACCCAGATCTCCAAGGTAGACCAGACAGCGATGGCAGGCCATCTGCGCCCACTCCATCTCCTTGGGAGAAGCTGAAACTGGTTTCTTTCGACCTGTTGGGAACAATCACAGAATGTTTGTTTTTGTTAAAATATGTTTTCAACATTAGGTGATGCACGTATCTGAAAGGATCACGTCTCAAAGTGAAATGCATTGCAAAAGAAATGCATGCAAACCAAAAAAAAAAAAAAAAAAAGAAAAGAAAAGAAAGAAAGAAAAAGTGCTCATTTCTTTTTAAGCACAAGCACTCAAACAGGTGTCAGAGAGAGAGTATGGGCTTTCAGGACTGACCGATGAGTGGATCTGTGACGTGAGTCCAGTCGATGCAGTCCTGCAGCTCCAGCTGGTAATGGGACTGGATGTAGAGCAGCAGGTGCTGGTAGAAGCCCACGCCAGCGATCAGGTGGGTTCTGTAGGCACACTCCAGGGCGCTGCGACTGTGGATGTGCTGCAGTGGAGGAAAGACGAGAACAAAGGAGAGAGAAGCCAGGACTTCAGAAATATGATCTAAACAGGTGTAATGAATAAGGTCTACAAAGCACTTTGAAGGACCTTTGCAATTGCATCAGACAGTGTAGAAATGCATGTATTACTAAATCATATCCACATATGCGTAAATGTAAACACTTTTATATGTGGAGAAAGAGGAGAAACAATCTGAAAAGGATGAATGCAAAAGAAAGAAAACCAGTGAAAAGACTGAGAATAAAGAGGCCATTATGAAATGATATGAGTGAATAACTGCTTTTATAAAAAGACTAAATATTATTACAACAGTTTAACCACAAAACCTCAAAGCAAACACCAGAAATAAACTAAGCTGAAATATAAGAGCTTTTTACTTTGTCCTTTAAACCACCCTGAGGCAACAAAACTGAGAACATGCCATCTAAAGAAAGTGAGCTGGCTGATTTGTTGGCTACAGCTTGTTTTTACACATCAGTCTTTGTTGCCCCCTTGATGAATTTAGGGGGAACAGTACTGTGTGACTTTTGGACGCTAGGGGCACAAAACCTGTAACTTCCCACAGGCCACGCAACTGTCACAAAATTAAACAGTTTCTATTAGTGTTTTGGAATCATGCTTGCAGCAAGGTTATCATAGTTAACTAAAACTAACGAAAAACGAAAACTGAAAAAAACATTTTCATTTACTGAAAAAAAGAAGGAAAAAAAAAATATATAACTGAAACTGTATTGTGTCTTTAAGAAACTAACTAAAACTAAAGTTATTGAGTAAACATTCTTAGGTTTAGTTTTTGTAAATTTATCTAATACATAAGCTTTTTGGGTTGATATGAAATCTATTTCTATTTAATCTATTTACTTTCTCTTTTTCGAGTGACTTTCTGGTTGTTTTGAATGTCACACCAGACAAATACCTACAATTTACAAAAAAAATCCCCAAATACAAAAACTAAGACTGAAACTAATAAAAAGTAAACTAAAACTAAGCACTTTCCAATAAATCAAAAATAAAAACTAGCAAACCTGCTCAAAAACTAACTAAAACTAACTGAATTGGGAAAAAAAAAAGTCAAAACTAAATAAGAACTGAAACTAATAAAAAAAAATCCCAAACTATCATGAAGTTGGTTTGCAGACCACTTTGATCAGCTGATTTGAAATCATCGGGCCATAAAGCAAATTGCTCCAGGTCACATGATCCAATGAGAGCCGGATTACTCTTGCAAAGTTGCAATGTCTGTTTTTTGAGGAGGCAGCCCCCCCCCAGAGCAATGACATTTGTCAGGTGCTGTATATTAACCCCAAAAATCATCTATTATTACTTACATTAGGCTGATGTTTGGGTCAAAGTTACACGGTATCTGTTTAAGTCTAATATTTTAACATTCTTACTGTTATTTTCACAATGTGTTTCTGGTTAGGGCTGCTAAGATTGGACAATTAATTGTGATGATGTCAACTATTAAAATAGTCAGCGACTATTTTAATAATCAACTAATTGTTTAATGTTTATAAGCCCCCCCCCCCCCCCCCAAAATTACCTTGCCTTGTCTGCCGTTCTATCCTTGCAGTTGTAGCCAATGAGGTCAGCTTTTCTTGAATTTTATATTGACGTATACTCTATATTGCCACAAGTATTGGCTCACCTGCCTTGACTCACATATGAGCTTCTGTGACATGCCATTCCTAATCCATTTATTTACACTTCATATACATATAAAAATTTCTAAATGTAAAATTAAATTTATGTCATGTAAAACTAGTGCTTTATATGTTGGTCTTTCCAGTGTACAATAAACTAGAGTTGCACGGTACCAACGGTACCCACGGTACCCCACGCTACCAGATCATAACGGTTCCTACTATACTAGAATTTATACACGACGGTACTACCGTGGATTACTACAACCCGGTCCAGTTTAGCTAGTAGCGTCCGTCTCTACTCTCTTCCCTGCTTCTCTCACTGCATGCTTCTCCCTGTCAACAAACCCACATGGCAGCTACTGCAACCTAACCAAACAGCTGCTGAATGATTGGCTGTTTGCCGCTTACTGGTGACGTTCATGGATATGATAGGCTGTTTACGCACGTTGGATCCGCCCTTCTGTAAACTGATGGCTGTTCGTATGTTTCTACCGGCAAGAAGGAAGTCCATGAAGACAGCTCCGCTTCTTAAAAAAAAAAAAAAAAAAATCGGCGAAAAACAAAACAAAACAACAAGCGGTCTCGTTGTGCACATGCAGCCTCGTTGTGCACATGCAGCACTAACACGAAGCACACACTCGGCATGGCAGAAGCCTGAACGGCGAGTCTGCCGCGGCGGGAGTGGCACCAGTGGCACCGCAAATCTTGCTCAAAAAACCAAACTCCAAAAGTCACATTTGAAACTATTATGGCTTAAAACAAGGCACAGACGGTAAAGTAGTAGACAATAGCCGTCCACTGTGCAGGCGCTGCCACCAAGCTATAGGAGCCAAAGGAGGGAACACATCCAACCTCAAAAAACACCTGCAGTGTCGTCACCCAGACTTGTATGTCAAATACCAGATTAGTAGGCCCTGTTTATTTGCTCATTAGCTAATATTAATAGCCTATAATATTATAATTACATTATATGCCCCGTGTACAGGCTGAGGAATGAAGAGTTAAAGGGTGTCAAAGTTTAAGGCACCTAGAAAATGCATAAACATATTATTTCATTAGTTATTACAGGGAACCAGTTCCTGTTTATTGTATTTTGTCCTCTGTAGTTTACAGACTCTTTCCAAAAAAAATAGATTAGAATAAACACCTTTTCCATGATATTCTAATTTTTTGGAAAGGGTCTTTATAGAACTGAGCTACAGTTCAATGAAGTAGCCTTTGATATGCCTTTGCACAAGTTCTATTCTACTTCAAAGAATACCTCAAAATTTGACTGGACAAACAATCAGTGGATCTGTTTTTTTTTTTTTTTAAGTATTTGATAAATGTTGTTCATAACCATATTTGTTTCAGTCTAATTCTTACTTCACAAGTGTTATGTTTATTATGCACCAAACAGCATTATAAGTAACAAGTATGTATAACTTGTACAAACAAATTGCAGTTCATATAAGGAATAATAATTAAAAAAGGGTGCGGTATCGTGATACTACCCGGAACCGTGATACTTTGTCTGGTATAGTATCGTGGTTACTCATTTTGGTATCGTGACAACTCTACAATAAACAAGTTTTAACGTGCAACAAATGAATTCTCCTCATTCAACATAGATCTGTGAGAGGTAAAGAACACCACTCCCGTAAATGTGCAACGCTCACTGGTTACGTGTATCTGCTCTCTGCGAGATGCTGATCTGAAAGTATATGGTGAGGTTTTGGGGGATTTATTCTTGCTAGCAATTCTACAATAGCTGCAAATAAACCAAAAGAGTAAAGTTGTGAGCTTATCTGGCTATAACAAAAGTGGCCATGTTTCCTCTTCTGATCCAATGAGGCTAAACGTGCTAATTTTAGTTGTATAATTTCCAGTGAGTCCACCTATGTAATATCTTTAACGCTGTGGTCATTGTTTCTCGGCACAGACAAGCATGACAGAGTTGCCCTTTAAGCAGAGGCTGTAGTTTGTGGCCAACTAAGAAGAGAAAACAGCTGCTTAATTAATAAATGCTGGGAGCCATTTTCCACAGCTGGAGGGCCCACTGTTGCTCTTACCTTCTTGTTTGTCTTGATAACCTGAATGACCTCATAGTAAACCTTCCTCCAGAGCAGCTCCTCAGCCTTGCGGCCGTAGTCGACAGGGTGCAGAAACATCAATTTCACACACAGCTCCCTCAGCCTGGAAACAAACAAAGGATGAATTCATGAATATGTTTACAGTTGGGTCACCGGTTTGTCAGGTGAACCAATGAGTCAAGTTTCATAAAGGGCGGGGCGATGAGAGAACTGATGCATCCATCGTTTGGCAACTTCACCTTCAATACATTTAACTTCCTTTGCCCAATAACTACAATAAGCTTTATAATGCTCATCAGCCTACTCTTGTACGTATATATATATATATATATATATCCCTAAATCTAATGCAAATTTATTTCAGTAAGAACGTGCTTGATAACCACAATGTGCAGCCTATAAAACAATGCAGTTCAACAGCTCAATGCCACAGGATTTCAGGATTATTTGAACTTCTGGTTTCACATAAACTTTTGTGTTGTGCTATAAATGAATAATGATCATTTCCTTTACATTGGCTTGCTTTTAGTACTTTCTTTTAGCCCAGGCCAACTTGCTGCCAGGCAGGCTAAATCCAGCTCCAGCCAACATAACAAAGAAGGAACCTTTGGTCAAAAACAAACAAACCCCATGCAGCTGTGTTAAAGGAGTCAGCTGACAAACAGCAACAAATAAAATGTTCTTTTATTGATATACAAAATACAGAACATTTGCAGAACAATTATTTTTTATTTGCACTGAATGGTGCAAATTCAGTACTTCAGTAAATTTCTATACTAGAATTGTTTAGCTAATGTTAACTAAGAATAAACTGTATGAGTAATTGTTTCCAGGTCTCTTCTCAGCATGAAAAAAGAAAACAAAAGAGAAAAAATGCTCTATCTAGGGTCTTTTTTTATATTTGCCAAAGCCTTTATTGTGACAAGAAAAGAAATCTGAAGACATTGTCATAAGCAATGCAAAATTATGTTTTAATTTTATTTTGTATTTCAAAGATAAAGCAGGTAAATAAATTAAAATAGCCACTACTTAATGTCCAGTCTTATGAACACTTCCTTATTTCAGCCAATTCAGAAGTTATTCACAGCTAGTTTGTGAAATATCTGACTTTACTGTATGTGTGCTTTATATCTAATACTTTTCTTTCTTTTCATCTCTTCTTGTGAAGAAGCTCATGGAACGCTCTTTGTTTTCACTTTTCAATACCAAAGAAGCAGATGTTATCAGGGATGCACTGAAAATTCAGCCACAGAAAATTTTGGCTGAAAACGACCCAAAAGTGCATTTTAATTTTTCGGCCAAAAGATATAAATTACCGAAACAAAATGGCTGAAACTTGTGATGACGTGGCAAACAGCGTATCCAGCACTGCACTTTGTGTTTTTATGTGAGAACAGATTTAATTTCACAGTCGTTCAGCAGCCAGTCAGTTAAAAGCTTGTACATTATTATTTGTTTTAGTCCTGCAGAGAAAAATTTAAAAGGCATTATGTAATGTTTAGTTTGATGCCACTCGTGTACATTTTATTTTGAATTTTAATTCATATTGTGCATTGCTGTAATGTCAGTGGTAAATGATATTTTGATACTTTTGTAATAATTAGTAAATTCATCTTTTAATCAGCTATCAAGTCAAGTTTGCAGTTTTCTGTGAGAAACCATAAAATACATAACTGCAAGTTAACGCACCTGGTGCTGCCAACATGGCTAATTTACAAGAGCACAGAATGGCAACAGCCAATCAATACACCATCTTATAACAGATATCTTTAAAAACGGGTGCATCAGGTTCTTAAAGATGCACATTCATGGCATGAATGAAAGTGAAATCACCTATGAAAATACCTATATATCATTTCAAGCAGCTACAGTTATGTCACATTATCAAGCATATTAGTTTTTCTTTTATCAGGATGTAAAGCCCAGATGACAGTGTTTGCAACTAAAGATTAGCAGCAAAGCTTCAGTTAAAGACAGAAAAATCTATAACTGTTGATGGTACTGTTGAGGTACACAACTGACTATTTGTTAAAGGATATTCCCACCTGGAAGCCCAACACCAAGTCCTGCCTTGTAAACCTAGAGTATTTAGGTCTATCGAATTGAAGTATAAGTGCATGTGGGTAATTTTAAGGTACGGAAGCCATAGTGTGAGTCATCTACGCCTGCTTCTGTAGTCACGATTGTTTGTTTTTTTCTTAAACACACGTCAAAACATTAAAATTGGATAGAGAAGAAACAAGATGGGAAAAGTAAAGGAAAAGGAACTTTGCTGAAAAAAACTGAATGCCAGTTGGAAGGGCTGAAAGCAGATTCATCGACCCTTTTCTACAACATCCATTAAGATCCTCACTAGAGATGCACCGAAAATTCGGCCACCAAAAGTTTTCGGCCAAAAATGACCCAAAAGTGCATTTTCGATTTTCGGCCGAAAGACATAAATCACCGAAACAACACAGCCGGAACTTGTGATGATGCAACAAACAGCGCATCCAGCACGCAACTTATGAACTTTGTGTTTTTATGTGAAAATATATTTAATTTCACTGTCTTTCAGCAGCCAGTCAGTTATAAGCCTGTATATTATTATTTGTTGTAATTAGGGCTGGGCGACATATCGATATGAAAAATATATCGATATATTTTCAAATGAGATATGGAATTGGACCATATCGCCCATATCGAGATATGGAGTTCAATGTGTTTGTTTTGTCTTTGTATATAAATGCTAACCTTACTAGGGTTTGTTACATTTAATCCTGTGTAATGTTCCTTACTTGCATGTGCGAGTATTATTACATACAGTATTTTACAGTATTTCTGTTTACATTTTATCATTCTTTGAACAGCTGAGCATTATTTCATCCAGTCGGTTTAAATTAAACTACTTGTAATGTCATATTTGGCTCTGACTGGAACAAAATATTTGCTCTCACTTTGCGATAAAAGTATCAAGATATATATTGTGTATCGATATTCAGCCTAAATATATCGAGATATGACTTTTGGTCCATATCGCCCAGCCCTAGTTGTAATAGTCCTACAGAAAAAAAAATGTAAAAGGCATTATGTAATGTACACGAGTGGAGTCAAACTAAATATTTTATTTTGAATTTTAATCAATAGTGTACATTCTGTAATGTCAGGGGTAAATAAATATTTTGATACTTTTGTACTTGATTTGTTGCAATGATTGATTTTAGTGAAGTTAGTACACATCGTAGCTAAAAGTGCTACAGTTCTAATAATTGACATTTTTTTTCGGTGTTCGGTTTTCGGCCTTGGTTTGTTCATTTTTTTCTTTTCGGTTTCGGTCAAGTATTTTCATTTCGGTGCATCCCTAATCCTCACACATGGTAAACTATCATTTAGGACTGAATAGATGCATTTTGCTATAAGATTTAAAGATACAAATCCCTAGAAAGACATATTTCAGCAACCCTGCAATGTCTGAGCATTAATTTACAAGCTAATGTGGTAAAGTGAGAGTCAGAGCCCCCCTTTTTTAACCAATTGTCAAGCCTAACAAACAACATTTTCCAAAATGTTTTATTAGTCACTAAGCAGATTTTAAAGTAAGAATTACGTGGTATTGTCAAGTTGCTGAGGCATGACTTCATTAAGCATATGGATCTCTGAATTAAAAATGACTGCAGTACAGGATATGCAAGGTCTTGCATGTTACTAGCATAACTGTAGCTTTTTAAAACCAAATTGACCTAAAATTCAAATTTGCATGTCTTCAACTTGACTTCTTTAAAAAAAAAAGTGAAATCAAAGCAGTCACTGAGCAGGATGAGATAGCATTTCTTCTGTCTCTTTATGTGCAGACCTGGATCAATATGTCCCCCTTATTCAAATTTATATTACTCTTCCTCATGTTCATTTAAGCTCTGCAGTCGCGGTGGAATGATGCAGTCAATTAAATTTCCTTTTCTTAACCAGCAAATCTTATCGTTTCTACAGATAGGTTCAAATGACAAATGACACACAACTGCACAGATATGATGCAGAATGTGGCCAATTCCATTCAAAAGCAAGTTTGAGATCTACAACACAATTGACAACTGGTTAGACTAGATCAGAAGTCTCCCACATTTACTAACAAAAGAGCCATTTGAACTGCCTGCCCCACCAAAAAAAAAAAAAAATCACAGAGAGCCATTAAACTGGCATGACTCTTAAAGATAACTTACAAGAGACAACACTGAATACTTTTGTTGCATTTTGTGTTATGACAAAGGCAAATGCCAAACCTAAACACCATCAGAAGTCATTTATCTACACAACGTCCCAGTCTCTAATTTTCACAACTATTTTGCATTTGTTTTTCAAGCCCTCGAGTAGATGCTCTGAATTTTAATTAATGATTTTTCATCCTGTTGTGAACGGCTTTCCAGACATTTCCAGAGTTGCTATGGAGCCTGCAGGAATAGCAGAGTTTGAGGACTTGATCCACTTCTTTTAAATATGTTTGGAGAGCACAGATTTCCACAGAAGTTCTGAAATCACTTTATTCCTCACTCAATTCCAGCTTGATACTTATAAGCAAGTGCTGCATCTTTGCACTGGAGATGTCTTTCAACATTATTCTTATTTTTGTTTGCCAATTAAGCGGATGCGATAGTCAGCATTGTTGATACTTAAAATAAATGAGTTTGTCCATAGGGAACTACACTCCATTTTCCTATTGAGTGAGGATCACCAACTCTAGACCTCTTGGGCCAGTGTCCTGTAGGTTTGAGATCAGGGTTACTCAAGTCAGTCCTACAAGAGCCGCAATCCTGTAAGTTTTCAGAACTTTATAGACAAGTTTCACAGCTTAAACCATGGGAGCCGCCATGTCTGCTCATTTCTGCCAAGGGCTTCCGGTTACCACGGTTACAGGATATTTTACACTGAGGACATACGCAAATCAACAACACACATAGGAAGAGCTCCCGAACTCGATGACTGAAAAGTGGATATTGTTAAACCCAGAAAGCGGTCTTGGACATTTTGTGCCGTACGTTGCTGCAGCAGCTTGTGAAAACAATTAAATATGAACCTTGTAAACTGAGCGAACTCACCATAGGACGGCAGCCACGCAGCTACGCGACCGACCACCGGGTGCAGCCCGCCGTCTCAAACTCTCCATTCTACTTAACTCAAAAAAAAATATCCACCGTAACCACCACTCAAGCCTTCTGACAGGAATCATCCAGACACTGGCTCGGTGCTGAACATCTGTCTTCGTGGACACTAAACTGCCGTGTGTGTGTCGCTATCAACACACAGCTGACTGTGTCACTATACAAGTCTATGGCGTTCCCGTTTATCACCTTAGGACTCAACAAAGTACAAAAATATATTGCTAGTTGTAACATCAGGTCATTTCATCATATTATCCTCCCAGTTCAGTGTCGTAGCAAGTGAGGAAGTAATAAAACATGTTCTTTTATAAGAAATAAATGAGAATGCTACCATTTTAGAGACATCACTATTCAATGTAAATGAATGCAGATATTATCGATCGGAAGCGCTTGGCAGAAATTGATTGACTGCGGAAGTAAAACGGAAATGTCTGTGAAACTCGTCTATAGGATGTTGGATCGATCAGTCAGATGTGTTGGACCAGGGTTACACCGAAAACCTGTAGCACTGCGGCTCTCATAGGACCAACTTGAGTAACCCTGTTTTAGATCACTCCCTGTTGCAACACACCTGAGTTAAATTAATGGGTCATTAAGTGCAAAACTAGATAACCTATTGGAGAACCATTAGAGTTGAATCAGGCGTGTAGCATCTGGTAAACATATAAAACCTAAAGGACACTGGCCCAAGAGGTTTGGAGTCTGAGTGATCCCTGCTCTAAAAGGGAGCATGCAACTCAAAAGCTATGGGTTGAGGAGAACCCTGGACTGAATAACACCTAGATTACATGCAGCCAGTCGCATTTCACACACACTGATGAGAAAACTGGACTTACTTGTTGCGCAGGCTGATGTTCTCCGGCTTGAAGACCTCTCTGTAGGATGATTTGCTGCCGATGATGACATCCAGTTTGTGCACAGACTCCACCACAGCCCTGGGAGAAAACAAGAGGATGATGGTAAAGATGAAGCGCCAGCTGTGACAGATCAAATACAAAGTCTACTATTGTATATTGGCATGCTAAAAGCGAAAACCCTATTCTGTTCCACTTCTCTGTAACAAAGACAGGAATAACAGATAGCAGATACGACGGAAAGCCACACTTGATCCATGAATACAAGGCTTTTATCAAACTT
The DNA here is from genome assembly GCA_023101725.1 of Atherinomorus stipes. NCBI lineage: Eukaryota > Metazoa > Chordata > Actinopteri > Atheriniformes > Atherinidae > Atherinomorus > Atherinomorus stipes. The sequence continues at coordinate 242,314 of JALJCO010008142.1, read as the reverse complement.
CACTGTGGGCACAGGAACAAGAAATAAAAGAAATAAATTTGTGAAACATACTGTCATGACATTTAAATAATCAATGGTAGATCCCCTCGGGCGGACTCTCTTTTGTAACAGCAAGCACTGATTGGCTAACGCTATGCTAACCAGCACAATAACGTTCAATTAGCACCTCGGTTAGCGGCCTCGTCAACTTACCTGTAAAGCCGCTTGATGAGAAGGACTTTCGCCTCTGGCTCGCTGTCCTGTCCCGGTCCACTCATATTAGCGACAAGCCAGATGTTTGATCACACGCTCCAGCGTCCGGTCACCGTTTCATTCGACCCTTCAGAAACACAGTTGTCACGGCTACTCGGGTTTGTTCCCCGGTAGCGACAACCGTGTTGATAGCCAGCTAGCGCGAGCTATCAAGATAACGTTAGCTTTCCTCCTATTTCCTCCGAGTCTCTTTCCTTTTGTGTGTCTTTGGCGAAACCCCCTCCACCCATCCGCTCTGAAAATCAGGTAGAAGGGGGTGTCCGGCAATTTACACTCTTCCTGGTCAGCTAAAAAGCTCAGTTATCCCTCTTGTGTTGTCCACCGTTCCGGCTGTCGCTACGAAGGCAGCCATTATTCCTATCAGGCAGAGACCGCCTGAATGTCGCGAGAAAACAAACGCGAATTCACGAGATTACACGGAGGGTTGCCAGATCGTCGACAAACCCACATTTCAGAAAAATTTGGAGAAACATTCTTGCTCTACACTTAAATCAGTGGTCCCCAACTTTTTTTTCTTTTTTTCTTTTTTTTGCCGGGCCCATTTTCATTTATAACAATAATTTATGTGGGAAGTTGTTATTGACATACAGTACGGTGAAAAAGTTTACACACCCTCCCATTTAAGAAAAAGCTAAATCTAAATTCACAATAGTAATTCAAATAACAATAAACTGAAAACAAATAAGAATAAATAAGAATGTACTAAACTATAATTTAGTAAAGTGAAACATTGATTTTGAATTGTTGTTTTAAAAATAATAATAATAATGATAAAAACAAACACTAACAAACATAGCATAGCATACATGCCCACCAAATCCACTGAATATCTATGGACCACCCAAAATCTCTTTGACTTATTGGAACTCATCTAAGTAAAGTGAAGCGATGTACAGATGAATTTTACCCTCTACTTTATATCTCAGCAGTACAGATATTTTCAAAATCAGAACAAACCTGAACTGACATTGAATCTGTCGGAAAAAATGAAAACATTGCACAATCTTTAATGATGCTGTTCTGCATCTAAACAGACATGAAAAAAGATTTCAGAATCATGAAATATATATAATATGAGCTGCATTCCAGTTTAAAATCAGGCCGTGTCGTTGTAATACCCTCCACTAATCAATAGAGGTCACAAAAATCCTAGGTTTTTTCTATGAGTCATGAACACTTTTAGAGTCGCACAGAGATGACTCTCCTGTCTGATGGATGATGGCAGGGTAGGTAATTGGAAGATGGAGAATGATCAGAGTATAAAATAAGGTTTATTTGCTGGGAGGTGGAGAATTTTTTTTCTCTTTATTGTCTTAAGCTTATTTCTCCTGCACACACAAACATACACACACACACACACAATGCACATTTTAACATGTTTGACACAGCAAATGCAAATGTATTGCTGACCCCATTGCATGTGTATCTTTTTCACAATGTGACTGGGTTGAATAATTACACAAATGTATTTGATGCTCATTTGTGGGCTTAAAGAGATGGAAGTGCTCAGTTTACACCGCATGAACTGTTTATTGCTCCTCCACTGTGTTCTGTTGTTGTTTCTTCTCTGTCCAAAGTCAAGAGTTGCCAACCCCCCCGAGCAACTGCAGGCCAGCAAACAAAACTGTAGGATGATGAAGACAATTACAACCACGATTTGGGAAGGGGACGGTGTGAAGAAATGATCTGCTGTGCTCAACAAAGAACAATCCCAGTCCCAAGATGCAGAATAAAATCTAAGCAAGCCTTATGAGAGCAGTGGGATGTAGCCACAAGCTGCAAACACTTACCTGAGAGCTAAAATTACATCCTAATGTAGAAATGTGTGAACATTTAATTTTTGTGCATTTTTGTTTTCAAACATTACATCAACTATTGTATGATGTCACTTGTGCACTGTGGAGACTAACAGACATGCACCATGGTCACATTGCTAACCTCATATGGCTTATCTTTTGTTCTGTTTTTATTCTTTGTTCATATCTGGTTCAGAAACAATTCTTAGATGTAGTTTTCTCTCAAAACAAATTTTCATAACTCATTTGTCTTGATTTTAAGTGAGCGGGTCATTTTGGCTCAGAACAGAAGAGGTGCCTAGATAATTTATTTACACTTCATATATATATATATTTATATATATTATATATATAAAAAAAATTCTAAATGTAAAATGAAATTCCTGTCATGTAAAACTATTATTGTGTTTTATATGTTGGTCTTTCCAGTGTACAATAAACAAGTTTTAACGTGCAACAAATGAATTCTCCTCATTCAACATAGATCTGTGAGAGGTAAAGAACACCACTCCCCTAAATTTTGATTGAAATGTTTACACAAGGGTTCTAAACTACCTGACTGAATCTACTTATAGTGTTATTCTGGTTCAATATACTGTTTTACATGTTTTTATGTTCTTAGTTAAGTATCTTATCTTTTGATATGTTAGGCTTTTATCATTGTGAAGTGCTTTGTGACTCTGTGTCTTTGAAAAGTGCGACATAAATAAAGTCTACTTACTTATTGACTTAAATGTATAGTAATAGATTTAATGATTAGATATAAACTACATGTTTGTTGGAGGTTTTTGCTTTCTGACACTTGGATAACTAAACAGTCCAACAGTCCAACTGATCCAGGAACATTCCTTCTGTTCCTGAGAGACAAACATAACAGAAGGGTTAATCTGTATCAAATCTGTATTGATTACGTTATTTTTCGGACTATAAGTCACACTTTTTTTTTCATAATTTGGCGCTTGTGCGACTAATACTCCAGTGCGACTTATATGAAAAAATATACAATTTGACATATTTTTAAGTATCAATTCATATTGACTGACATGAGTAAATATTACCGTCTAATGTCAAAAGAGGGCGTTTTAGGCTTGTGACAACAATATTCTACTCCTAGGGCAAAAATCCCAAAATAGCTTTATCTCAGTGAGATGAGTTTATTTTGGACATCTGGCTGTACTGACTGTGCGGTGGAACAAATCCTTAAAAAACATGTTTATCCTCCTTAGTTTTGATGTTTATGATCATTTACAGGCATTAACTTTGGAATTGGGCTGATTGGGTCATTTTTAGCAATAACAAGTAGGATATGAAAAATCTGAAAATCACCCTTTTTTAAATAAATGAATATGACTTATAGTCCAGTGCGACTTATATGTTTTTTTCCTGTTCATGATGCATTTCTTGACTGATGCGACTTATACTCAGGAGCAACTTATAGTCCAGAAAATACGGTATAAATAGTTTATTTGCTGTCATGATGCCCTGACAACAATACTGCCAGTGAAAAAGATGAGGGGCCAGTGACACAAACCACCTTAAATTGTTGTTTTTATTTGTCAATTTTCTGTATTAAGTTTTAAGACGAGGCTTCAAATATTCCTTTTTGATAAAGCTTATGGTTAGGGTTGGCTTGGATCACCCTTAACTTTAGCTTCATGCTATTGGTTTAGACTGGGGGATGTCTTTCTGGTTCTGCTGGGGATTGTCCTTCCTGTTAAAAAGGAGTTTTTCTTTCCATTGATGCCTCATGCAGCTCAGGATGGAGGATTGAATCAAAGTAAAGATTCAATGCAATCTGTTGGTTTCCTTTAGCTGTTTTTTTTTTTTTTCTTAAATATTTTAGCTAAGCTGTAATTTTAAAATGGACAGATGTGGATCAGTGGATGATAATTAGACTGAATTGAATTGAGGATTCCTAATATAAAAACAGCTGCAAAAATAACTAAGGTTTCTCATCAGGACATTCTTAAGAAACTTTGTTTTCTTTTAACATTATTTTAATCTTAAAGTTAAGTATATCTTAAACATACAGTATATGAAGTTAAGCCTATACTGCATATGCTCCAACCTTATAGCTAGATATAAGTGCTTAACAACCAACTTTAGGAAGAATTGGTTACATAAAAGTAATTATAGAAATGTAAACTTTAATTTTTTAAAACATTAAAGCTCGAACAAATTAACTCTGACACAATATGACCAAAACAAACAAACAAAATGTTAATGTATTACAGCAACTTTGGTCTGTTGTTCATAAGCCCCAGAGGCATCCTCAACATTTTGGATGACAGAGTTCTTGTCCTTGCATCAGTCCCTCAGTGAGATTTTATGACTTCACCAAATCTAGAAAAATAAAAAAAAACTTATTCAAACATCCCAAACTTAAAAATGTCCTGTCCATGGAAAGAAAAACAGTTGTTAATAAAAGTTGACAGACTGAGTTTTAGAGTTTTTTGATAAGACAATTAGAATTAAAATTTATTCACAAACCTCCCAATAATTTGGGATACAATTATTTAAAGTCACTTATGTTTCTTGATCCTGTCTGTAATGATAAATTATAGCTATTGGACAAAATGGGTTTTCCGTTTTAAGTATTTTCTACATTTTTAGATGCTAATAGGGTTATCTGGAAAATACCTGACTGATTATTGAATGCTGTGTGCCATCCTAAAATAGACTAAACATCGGGCCAAAAAGGTTTTTCCTTTATTTCAAATCGAGCTGTCTCAATTCTGTGTTCGTGTTACTGCCATTAGAAACCACGAGAAAACAAAACCCAGGAGTTGGATCATGACTCAGCAGTTTCCAGTGCTCATCTGCATCAAGCACCAATCAAACTGGCTCCTTTGAGGACTCTTATGAAGGATTTTTAGAAATTTGAAGCAAATGCATTTTTTAAATGGAAAAAAAAGGATAATTACCCGAAGCACTAATGTTACTTAAATGAGAGTAAATGAGGCATTTGTTTGGGACTATTTTCAGCGGGGGATTACGACATATTTGGAGCACTAATGAGTATTTCCCACAGCTGGACAGTGTATTAATGAATCTGGGATTGACTGAGGTGTGGAAATGAAGGAAGATGACTTCCAGCGCTTCACTTGCTCACTGTTAGTGGATAATTGAGAGGAATGAGAGACAGCGGGATTTAGATGCTGTCTTCAGATCTAGTGTAGAGCATAGACTTATCCCTTCAGTCTGAAATCGAGTGATACTTTAAACCTGAACAGATGGTGCCACAATGTCGTTTCCACCGGGAGGTCTGGGTCGGTACGGCATGGTTTAGTTCGGTAAAGCCTGGTCTCTGTTGCGTTTCAACAGTCAGCTGTACCTCCACCTGGTAAGTGGCGTATCGGCCGGTGTCCTGACAGTTTGGCATTATCATCAGACCGTTGGCTCAGGCGCATGTGTAGCTCAGAAAACAGCAAATGAACCTTTAATTCAGCAAACTAACTACTCAGAAATTGTATCTTCACAGTTGACTGTGAAGTCGCTTGCAATCTTGTGCAATATGTTTGATATAGGCTTTTTGACCGATATCCAATATACCGATATTGTCCAACTCTAAAATTCTGATATCTGATATCAACCGATACCGATATATGCACAGAACTGTGAGGTTGTATCGTTCATATTTTGAGATATACAACTATATTCTGCTCTGAGAGCAAAGATCCCACAATATCCTTAAATCAGCCAAAGGAGTTCATTTTGGACATCTGGCTGCCAGATATCAGATACTAGCAGGTATTAGCCAACACGTGGCTAATTCTAATGTTTCTGACAACTTGGTAACTTAACCAACAACTTAAAACCAGACATATTATAAGCAGCTTCAAAGAAAGTCAGTCTGTAGCAGCAGCAGCTGCACAGTAGTCACATGACTCTGAAAGGAATGCTGGGAAATGAAGTTCTTCCAGAACAACAGGTTTATTTCTACATGCTGGACCACTGCTAATGGAACAAGATCTCGTGAGATTTAATTGCTCTGTCATGAAAACTCATGAGATTTTACTAACGAAAATTTTCATTTGATTTTATTTTTCAAAATATCTACCAAAAAAACTAAACCGATATTTTCCGATATCACATTTTAATGCCAATATCAGCCGACAATATCAGCCATCCCTAGCAATATATTGCATATTAATTGCACATCACTCACGTGCATCTCTTATATGACTAAAGCTTGAGGGGAAATTCACTTAAAAACCCCAATGAAGTGTATGAAACTACTTTTACTGTAATGCCGTTTTCTTCTGTTGATTTTTTAGTAAGTGAGGTTGTAATGTTGTTATTGTTGCATCACGTTATTAATATCCAGCATCCTCTAACAAAATCCATGAGACTGAATATTTCATGTTTAACTCTGGAATAACCATAGTTGAATCAAACATCTAATAGCATTGGAACCTATCTGTCAAAAAGGTAAATGTCTTTATTAGAGATGTCCAATATTATCGGCCAATATTGGTATTGAAATGTGATATCTGAAAATATTTGTATCGGTTTTTATTATATTGATATTTCTACTATCAGAATCTTGCGATATTCTGTAACAGAACACCGGGATCCTGCAAGATTTCATTAATAAATCTTGTTGCATCCGCATTGGTCCAGAATGTAGAGGTCTCTGTTATTGTGAAGAACTTCATTTCCCAGCATTCCTTTCAGAGTCATGTGACTATGGTGCAGCTGCTGCTGCTACAGACTGACTTTCTTTGAAGCTGCTTATAATATGTCTGGTTTTAAGTTGTTGGTTAAGTTACCAAGTTGCCAGAAACATTATAATTAGCCACATGTTGGCTAATACCTGCTAGTATCTGATATCTGGCAGCCAGATGTACAAAATGAACTCAACTGGCTGAGTTAAGGATATTTTGGGATCTTTGCTCTCATAGCAGAATATAGTTGTATATCTCAAAATATGAGAGATACAGCTTCACAGTTGTCTGCATATATCGGTATCGGTTGATATTGGGAATTAAGAGTTGGACAACATCGGAATGTCGGATCTGTAAAAAAAAAAAAAATGGCAGTTTTGAACATCCTTTGTCTTTATAAACTATTCTTTCTGTATATTCCACCTATGAAAAATGGCATATGTAGTTATACAGTTTTGATAAAGTGTAAAGTGTGGTTGGATTGATAGGGATCAGGATCCCAACAGAAAGTGTCCCAAAAACAGTGGGACAGGTCGTGTCAGATATTTTAGCACCCCTTCATCTTTTGCCTGTGGAAATGTAACAGAAAGTGTACCAACTTGTACTGTTCCCCGAGGCTTTAATGGTCTTTTTTATAAAAATTATTTTTACCTTTACACCAGCATAAAAAAGTGACAGCCAGCCAGTACATGTAGCTTTTCTGCATAGGTGTAAAGGCACAAAGTCTCCCCTTAATGGCCATTTTGAGACTTTCCCGGAACAGTCTGTACCAAAACCTCTCTCATTTTGTGGGATTTCACTTCATCAGAGTGGGCTTTTGCAGAGATTATGTTCACATATTACATTTGATAAAGCAGGAATCTTCAGCACCTGCAGGTTTTTGTTGTGTTCATGCTAAAACACACTTGATTAAAGGATAACTTTCTTTTTTTCAACCTGGACATTATTTCTAAGAGTTTATACGTGCATTTAATCACCAGTTAAATTTCTGTATCACTTTGACTCCTACGGAAGATATTTTGTTGAGCCGCCCTTCGGCGTACATCCATATAATGAGAGAGACGGGGCAGCCTCTATAAGCCATTATCTACAGCAAAACTCCTTCATTTCATCAATACTTTAAGTAGAATGAACCTTCTCCTTAAAGTATTGGTGAAATAAGGAGTTTTACTGCAGATAATGCCTTATAGAGAGGCCGCCCGTCTCTCCCGTTATATCAAGTTCAAGTTCACTTTATTTCTGAAGCACTGACAAAGACAGATCAAGATGCTTTACAACAACAAAACATGATACAAATCACCAAAATTACACAGATTAATCTAAAAATGATCAAACAATATGAAAATCTTTTTTTTTATTGTGATGTGCACATAAAGATGATACAAGGTGAAGGGGTGTGATATGATAAAGGTAAGCATGTCAGATGATTATACAAAGAAAGATATTGGGGTTAGCAAGGTAAATGAGTTAATGGATAAATAAAATAATAAAAAAGCATACATAGAAGAGATAAGCAAACTCAGATGAGATCAGTCAATCATAATTGTTCGCATATAGTTAATAATTAGAGTGCATAGATGATGAAAGAAGCTGCTCGTGGAAACAGAAGCAGTGAGAATAATAACAAAATAATAGTAATTATAATGTTTATAATAATAATATTAATCACCATTACCATAATTACAGTGGGGGCAACTATTCTTACAACAACAATAACAATAATAATAATCGTCATCATCATCATCACCACCAGATGCCAGAGGACTGGCTCTTTAAGTCACTATGGATATTGCGTAGGGGTGCCCCATGTAGTCCACCCATATGCGCACCCCAGCTGTAAATAAGTTAAAGTAAAAGACTATTTTGTAGGGCTTGGAAAAAATTTTGATACATTGAAATATCGCAATATTTTCATATGCAGATTTCATATTGATAATTAAAAACACAATATTGATCTATTTTACCAACAAAATCTCGCAAAAGTCATCGTTCTTTCACAAAATCTCATGAGATTTCAAGAAAACCCAAAGAGATTTCTTAACAGAACAACAAAATCTCGCAAGATTTTGTTAGTAAAATAAATCGATATCCCGTTTTTAAATATTGATATGATATCAGCATATTTTTCCCAGCCCTACTATTTAGGAGCTAAGTTTCATTATATGGATGCACGCCCGAGGGTGACTCAACGAAACAGCTTCTGAAGGAGTAAAAGTGATACAGAAAGTTTATTGGTGAGTAATGCTGAGTTCCATTTCAACTCAGAAGTCGTAAATTCCCAGTTCCGAGTAGGAAGTTTCAACTGGAACGCCCCCTTGAAGTCGGATTTCCCACTCGGAAAGTCGGACAACTCTCACAGCTCCGATTTCAGATGGCCGCGCCCTGTGTTAGCAGTTTTAGAAGCTCCTGTAATGTTACATTTATTTACACTTCGTACTAATATTTTGTTGCATAAATCAGCCGTACACGTAGTATTGATTTATACAGATGTACGGGGAAGCTGCTGTCGTGTAATTCACATTTTTCATGTGGTATATGTGAACTACAACGCCATCTGTGCCAACAACAGCTAATAGCAATAGCCTTAGCAAACACGTTGTTTTGCTAGGCTGCTAACTGGTTTTCCGACCAGGGAACTGGAACGCAAGTTGGTTGGGTGTGACGTCACCCCCCAGTTCCCACTTCCCAGTTCCGAGGAAAATGGAACGTAGCATAAATGCACGTATAAACTACTAGAAATACGGTCCAGGTTGAAAAAAAAGAACGTTATTCTTTAATCAAGTATGTTTTAGCAAAAACACAACAAAAAGCGTCGTTCCAAAGGGACATTCATATTCAGCCTAAAGTGTTTTCTTTTTCAGTGAACCTGAAATTTTTCACTTTGAGCCAAATCTTCCTTTTCTTTTATATTCACAAGTCTTCCCTTTATGACTCTAAAAGCATTCAAATAGACCTTGTGGTTGCAGAAAATTAAATCATTTCATTATGAGTGTGCAACTAGAAGGGATGAAAGCAAACACACATAAAGTTAAGAATTTAATTATATTTTATTTAGTAATTTATTTAAGGTATTTCTATCTCCAGTTTCACCCACCCGAAAAATATAAATTCGGTGTATTCAAATAAAAAAGAAAGGAAAAAAAAGAAAAAGAATAAAAGGAACAATGGCGTCATCATCAACTGCATCAAAGGAACGAATCCAACAAAATCAAAGAGGCAATAATTATTATCATTATTACAATAATAATTCAGAATATCCACATTCATAACAAATCCATATACAACTGCAATACACTCTTCAACACCACTCTTCCAATAATATACACAAAAATCCCCAAATGTCTGTCCTGTCAAAACAACAATAGAGGAGTTTTTTGGGGAAAGGGGGCTTATGGCTTGTCAAAGGGATATGAAGATGAGTGACCAGCGGAGAAAATGGATTTAAGGTTAGTAAAGAGTATAAGGGGGAGGCACACTTATTTAGTAAGGACCTATACAAAAACAAGCAATGTTAAGTAATGATGGCATAACTTTCATGGAAGGATCCGCCAGTTTACCTGCATAAAATGGTTTCGACGTTTCCATGAGCGGCAGAATTTGGGGATCAAAATTTCAAGGAATATATAAGGGTTGTTGGAATAAATACATAACTCTGAATGACTACCACCGCAAACAGATATCATAGGAACCAAAAGTGATACGCAAGAAATCAAAACAGGTTGAATTTTTAAAGAAATGCAAATGGTTGGTTTCCTGGGGGGGGAAAAAAAAACAAAAAACAAAACAAACAAAAAAAGGTCTTAGTCTATACTATGTACAAACATTGCTTGGTCACCCAAATCTACTTAGAAAAGCTTTTTGAGTTGGTCAGAAAATCGGTGCAAGCTTATAAGATTATGTGAGTTGCTTCGTTTTAGAGAGCTTCAACAATGCAGCTATAAGTGACAGACCTTGCTGATATTCTAAAGTCTGAACAGAAAGTGCCTCTGATAGCTGTCGGTACATGTAAAAACCTTTCCATGCCTCAGTATTGGTAACTTGAGAAGACGTAGTCATAGAAAGAGAGAGAAACATTAGAGGAAAAAATAACTGTACACTCTGCATATACAAACAACCTGTATATACACATAGACATACCATATATACACATATATATCCAGTATGTACACAAAGATTTATCCAAGACACACACACATATATACAAGCACATTCACTCAATTCAGCAGGACCTCTAACATATCTCTCTCTGTACTTGTTTCAGTCAGAAGTGGAAATGGCAGGGATCTCGACTCAGACTGGTGTCGATGGGGTCCACAGGTAGAAATAAATGGGACTTTTCATCCCCTGCTCGCTTAAAACTCTACACACAGGTCGTCAAAGTGGAGTAGAAAAAACAAGAGCTGTAAGATCGTCCATCGTCCATAAATGGAGAGCTCCATGGCGACCGTTTCCCGGGAGGAGGAGACATCCTCCTGCGTCTTTTCATGAGACTTTCAAATGATAATAACCAAAGAAGAAGAAGAAGAAAGTGGCGGGTCACAGCAACGTGCAAACTCTTGTAGGAGGAGTAGGTAAAACACAAGTTTCTCCCTCGGTTCTTCAGGGTATCGCTTCTCTCCACAAGATTGTCTAAGTATGAAAACTCAGTTCATATAAAATGGATTGCTCCATTAGATAGAGGCATCTATCTATATCAAGAAATAAATATCTTCTCCGGAAGATTTCTAATGAAGAGTTTTTCTCGATTTCCCCCTAATACTATAGTAAGAATAATCAGTCTCGTTATAGAAATATAAAGAACAACATTCGGTCCAGTGTTTCAAAGTCTTCACTGAAGCAAGAGTTTTGTTTTGAAGCAGTTTTTGAATTAGGCTGTGCATATTTCATTTCCTTTAAAACCAAAGTCTGTATAAGATTCCAGCGAAAGAGCTAAAAATAAATAAATAATTAGAAGTGCGGCGAAGATGGAGTAAGACTGAAGTGGTTACATAATATGTTTAGAATACTAGATGATTAAATGAACAGGAATCAAGTGGTAATTTAAAAAGACTAAGAGTTAGAGAGAGAGAGAGGGGGGGGGGGGGGTAAATGCTTTGAAAGTAAATCAGCTTTAAGTGAAATCTGAAGAGGAGTCGAGCACCTTTAAAATGCATCTTACACCGCTCTCTCTCGTGCCGCAGATCGGGCCGTCCTCGGTCTTTTTGCGTTCCTCTGTGCTGATCGATCAGACTGCATAGCTGTTCTTTGCATGCTCGCCAACGTTACAGGCCGACTGTACGTCCAGCCTACCTTTCACAGGTAAAATGTAGATCCAAGAACGAGGTGCCAAACACATTTTAAAAATCCCTTTATCAAATCAGAGAGAGAGGGCCCAAATAAAGTGAAACCACCCCCCTCTCAAGTATTTCCTTACATGGTCCGCTGGGGCTCTGCACCATCCTTTGAGCAAAGAGAATGGGACCAACGCCCCAAATTCTCCCTTTGTCAGCCAATCGCATCACGAGAGAGGGCTCTGGACATTTGGCCATGCCACCCTGAAGACTGCCGATGGTGCATCAGCCAATTAGGTCCCACACTGTCCTCCATGAAGCTTTGAGAGTGGCTAAGGGGAGAAAAAAGGGAGACAGAGAGAGAGAAGAAACGGGGGGAGGGTGCTGGATCAGGGTAAAGCATAGCTGTTGAGCGATATCTGCATGGTGGCAGTCTCTCCAAAGCTGGACTCCACTCTTTTTTTTTTAGTTATCGTTTCTTCTGTAGGTGTTTGTGTTCAGCTCTGAGGCAACTGCTTGTTTACCTGAGTCACTGAGGTATTTTCACAGCAATGTTCATTCCTCATCGGCCCGTTTTAAATCCAACATTCACATTTTCCCCCACAGGTAAATTCACAAGAAGGAAGAAGTAGCCCTACGTGATGTCTGAACAGACAATCTGCCCCTGCGTTAGGACTGATAGCAGTATCAAAATATGGTGGTTCTACAGTTAAACATTAACTATGAATCTAATCTAAGGTAATCTCCTACTGGCCGTTTTGACACAGCGAAAAGAAGTGATGAGAACTCAACTCCTCCCGTTTCAACCTGCACATTTAAACAAGCCGAGTTGTTGTGACACCCGTATGTGAGGCAGATGGTGGGGGGGGGATAAAACAACAAATCCAGACAAACTTCACGACACGGTTCATACACAAAATGAAGGAATGTAAATGCACAATACAAACATTTCAAAGACTTATGTTTTCAGCATCTGACACATGAAAAGCTGTACAATTCAGTTAAAAACAAACACACACACACATATCAAACCATATTTCTAAAGTTATTGCACTTTGATGGCTCCTTTTGATTTGGTTGAATGCTGTCATCAAACTACTAAAAGAAATAAATCTCAAAATACGAAAACCAGACAACAGATTGTAGTTATTAATCTTTAAGAATTTGGGGTGTTTATTCTTATTTTGTTACTCAAGGCTTTATAAAGTGCTCTTGGTTGATGACAAGCTAGTGTATTGTCCAAATGATACTCCGTATATCCATCCCAGGCACTTGACGGCATGCTAAGCCAACTTAAATTGTTAATATACACCTGGAAACAATGATTTGTTACATTCCACTGGAAAATATGCTAAATTACATCACATGCCCAAAAGTGAAACTATAATAGGACAATAACTAACCTGTCATCTGTATTTATTTGCTCATAAAACATAAAAAATAAGCCCAAATAAGCAAAATGGGGGAGAAAAAAAAAGCTTCATTTGTTTAATTCAGTGTAACTGAAGTCAGTTTAAGGATCACTGCATGATGTAAACTGAAAATAAACAACCTGTGCATCTATTTTGAGGCGGATTTACTGTAAATTGAACCAGAGATTGGAGGAGTACCCCTAAAAACAAATAGAAAAAAGAAAAAAAAAGATGGAAACCCCCCCAAAAAACCCCATCAGACACGAAACAAGATGCACAAAATACAAAGACAGAGACAAAGAGAACATATTGGAGAGGGGGTGAGGGGATGTCCTGTCAAAGACAAGCTGCGGGAGAGAGAAACGACAGTGACTGGTGACAGAGGCAGTGCTATGGCAGACACATGGACAGAAAATGGCACCATTTGTTTCTGTTTTAGCACCAGTTTATCATACATCGGTTCTGAGATTGAGAAGAGAAAAACTGCACGAGCTCAGTCCAAAAAAACAAGAAGTCCCTCAGACTGAGGAAAGAAAGAAGTCCCCAGAAATGTCTCCCGCCATTCAAACCGCGATATTGTGTCTTTGAATCTCTGCTGTCAGCCCATCTGTTATTTCCCCTGCTAAAGCTAACATGGATCTCCGTGTGTTATCTCTAAAACCCTGTTGAACAACACTCGAAGGCACTAGGAAAAGCCAGACTACATCTCCACATCTCTACCCAAACAGATAGCAGCCAGGCGTGTTCACAATAGGTATATAGATGCATCCACATCCACGGGAGTCAAGGGTTACTATGAGCCCGTTTATAGCTCATAGCACCTCCTTGTTAATGGCTACTACGAAGTCTTTGGGGTGCAAGACATTCTATAGTGCTTGATCTTTACATGGAGTCAACAACAGGCAATGAGTTCACAGAGCAGGTGTTCACATATCGGCTTGGGTTGTGTGTCAAATGCTTGGTTTATGCAAGGTATCATTATCTTGTCCTGCAAGACTGATAGCATCTGAGGCTCCACGTGAGCATCGAGGGAGCAAGTGTCCATTAAAGAGCCCTTTTTATGTTGTGTTAATGTGTTATGCACTGTACAGTAGCTGTATGACTCATATTCATCTCCCACACAGTGTTCTTCTCTCTTGCCCGGTAATAAGGATACACATGGCCATTTCTTTTTCAAAGCATCGTCTTGCTAAGGAGGAAAAATATTTTTCAAAAAAAAAGAAAGAAAAGAAGCGGGGACGGCGGTTCTTTTGTGTCATCTCTCTCTGATCTGGCTCGATGTTGTGTTGGACCTACTCCCCCTTATTCTATGTCTGCAGTTGCTGTTGCCGTGGTTCCAGTTGCCTGTGAGGTTGTCATGGGGGAGGATGCTTGGTTGCCACAGAGCTCTCCATTCTGACTAGGATGTTGATGAGGAGATGGCAGGGAGGGAGGGTCTACAGTTTGGGGGAGGATTCCATTGTGGGGCGAGGTGACAGAGGAAGAGACTCTGAGGCCTTGATCGTTGAGTACCGCTCCTCCTTGTCCTCCTCCTCCTCCTCCCCCTCCACCTTCAGTTTTCACACCGGGGTCTGCAGAACCCAGGGAGGAAAGCTGGTCCTCCTAGCGAGATAGAGAAAGAGGGGAGGGGAAAGAGGAGTGGGAGCAGGGAGAGATGGTCGTAGGAGAGGCCATTCAATGAACGATGGGAGGGATGCAAGAGAAGATGTCCAATCAAGGCAGATAACATGACACATAACGGAAAAAAATGTTTAAGAGATGGGAGAAAGTAAGAGAAGTCACATAAAATTAGAAAGAGACGGAAAATCACCAGAAAAAGGGATGCGATTTGAAGCGTATAACATCAACATTGAAAAATAGAGAGAACCAGCATGTGTAAAAGCAATGATGGAGGCAAAAAGCAGGGAAGAATCAGAAAATGGAAAGACACGGTAAGGGGTGGGAAGAGGAGACACAGAGAAGAGAGAGAGCCCAATGAGTTACGAGGTTGATGCATGACGAACACCAGTAGAAATGGCAGCACAGGAAAAGGGACACGGAGAAAGAGGAGATGAAGGGGAATTAAAACTCTTGAGGTCACAGGATCCTGATCCTCTTGGGATGAGAAGCGAGGGGTGTTTGTCGTGTGACAGGTGTCAGGTGTGAGCACCAATCACGTTCAGTTACACCTTAACGTGCTCACAAGAGCTGCCAGCTTATCTTCAATACTTAGACTCTACAAGATAACGTCTTAAGACTTACTATAGTGTCAGCTTATTTCTAGAAATAACAAAAATCATGCAAAATGGTCAGGCCACATAGAGATCAGCGCCGAATTCAAAAAGCAAGGTAGCGTTAAAAGCCAAACCTGAGTCACAATTACCAACCAAACCTCCTGACAAGCGTCCGCTGGCTGCTTGTCCTGGTTGGAGCTTTTGATTGGTGATTTAGTGAAAGTTTGGCTTCATCTTTAAACGAAAAAGAAAAGAAAACTTGTATTAAAGTAACATCAATCCAGTTGTTTAATTATTTCTATTAAAGTTCCCATGAAATGTACTTTGATGTGTAAATGTGTACACGTCTTGCATCTCATCTCTAACATTTTCCTCCAGAAAAATGATAAAAATGTTGACTCAGGCTGCACTTTTGGCTTAAATTAAACTTTTCTCTCTCTAGTTTCTGTTTATACTTAAATGCAAACCTTTTTCCAGAGGTAGATTTATTAAACTGACATTGGTTAACTTCATGTGAATGTTCCTAACAGCTTCCATGACAGCTGCAGTTTCAGCTCAACCTGGCTATTTAATTGGACCCCCGTTCTTGTCTGAGGGATCCGGGCAGGAATCTGTACACTGAAGGTGTTCGACCATGCGGTGCCGTGGACTACGTGTGGAAATGTTTCTTGCGCCTGCGACCGGTAACTGAACGCTGTGGTTATAAAATCTGAATTTTATTAGTGGAAAGTGACTGCCTTGAACTCTTTGAAGTGGTTGGAAATGACACACAGTCTTAATGAGCTGCTTTTCAGTCACAATTTCTGGAGTGTTTTACTGCCTGACAAAAGAAATAGAAATATATGAGAACAAGAGCAGTTTTATTGGAAATTCAGCAATAAAGATGCAGAAAGATGTAACAATGGAGCATCTGCAGGACGTGCAGGAGAGATGTAGCCCCCGAATGCATCATGTTGCTGTTTTTTTTTTTTTCCAAAAAGCTTTGATTGTATAAACTAGAGATGCACCAATCCAATACCCGGATCAGATATCGGCTCTGATATTGACAAATTAGCTGGATTGGATATCAGATGAACTTGCACTCTAAGAATTGGTTGAATCTGACCAGTCTGGTTGGTAGTTATGTTTCCAACCAAAAATATTGGTTGTTTTAACCAAAATATTGGTTAATATTGGTTAATCTAACCGATATTTTGGTTAAAACAACCAAAAGATTGGTTGGACGCATCGCTACCAACCAGATTGGGAAAAAATTCAACCAACCTGTTTTTAGGGTGTGATCGATCCGGCATTTCAATCCAGTCATTTCTGTTTTTATTAATATCATAATAAATGTACACTTTGCTAATAGATCAAATTAAGTACATTCACATCTATGTTAATTTGTTACCTTTTTAACAAGTCTAATTGTTTGTGTCAAGCTTGATGCCTTCTGATGGCATCAGATTGAATTGGAAAAACATGGATCGTGTGTTTCTCGTGTAAACTGTCTTTAATAGACAGTTTTTTAATAGTTTTTAAATCTTTTAAAAGACCAGTTTTGGTCTGAGTGATGGGAGTAATCATGATGTGCTCATATTAATCACCCTATCCAGACTGGATTTGACATCCAATAAGGTTGGTCCCCTAGTTTCACATATTACTGGGTTTGCATACATACAGGGGGAAAACTATGGTTGCTAGTCACAAGGTCATAATAAATACCTATAATAAACTTAGATTTGGTTGCTGGATTGATAATAAGTTTCAATATAGACTTGTGGAAAATGCAAGTTCATAGCATTTCTGAACAATATTAGCTGGAATTTGTCATTAATTATCCCCACAGGTGATTGCTAGCTAAGCCTGGGACAGTGTTCGTGTTTTAATGATGGGAAATTAGATTCTTTTAACTGACTCCTGATTGTAAGAGTCACTCCCAAAAAATAGTAATTTAATATATTTATACGAATGTAGTTGGAATAGCAGTCATTCATCTTCTAGTCTATACTTTGCATTTAGCTAGCTAGTGGTAGCAGTAATGAGACAGTGAATGAGAGGTAAGGAGTCATGACTCACGAGGCAGAAAAAGTCATTCTTGAATTTTTATCTATTTGTTCAGAAACTTGTTAACGTAGCTTCTTCTGTTGGACTGAAATTCAAATGTGATACAAAATATTGAGTCTGTTACATGTAGATCTGTACATAAATGGTTTGATCGCGATATGATATATCAATACAGTGGATTGCGATTTGATGTTTGTTGATATCTTAAATTCAGTCCCTATATGATTTCAATTCGATTTAAGGTCAACAGATCGACATGAAATATGAAACAATATTACACGTAATAAACAAGATTATTGTTTTCTTAACATAACTAGTACATATGCAGGACAATCTCCCTGTTTCTGTCCACATCAAAACTGTAAACATGGGTTTTTTTGTTAAAATTTTTTTTAATGCCTTATTTTTCATTTATTTATTTAGTAAAAAAACCCCAAAAAACATTAACATGAGAATCCCTACTCAGGTGGAAAACTTTGTGTTGGAGGAACTTCAAAATAAAGCCATTTTCAAAATAAAAGTGGGTCTGATATTGACTATTGGCCAATTTTGGATTTTGAATCGATTTAGGATCAACACATCGATACACTATATATCATATTGATATAGACTGTTAAATCAGAGTTCTCAAATTTTCCAAGTGATCAGGTCGACAGCAATAATGTCAGTTATCTGAGAAATCTGATTAACACACCTTCAGTATCTTCCATTGAAAGGATGGAGGTTCAACATGAGTGTAGTACAAAAGAAAACATGATGCTGCACAGTAGCAGCAAATCAGAGTATAAACAAAATAAAAGATTCATATTTAGTCTATTTTATGGCTCATTAGTTCCCACATTAGCAGCTAAGGCTAAGACAATGGGGTCTGTTATGCTAAATATAGATTTATTTTTTCAAATGACAGGAAGTTACATCACTACGTATGTAAATCTGAGAGATTTTTGATAATGGACTGGAGAAAGTAGACACGGCTTTTTCAAATGTCCTTTCTCAGAAGTTCATGTAGATGTATGGGATGTCATTGTTACAATTGTCTGAATTCTCCCAGTAGTTGCATTTTAGTGGTCATGTAAACAGACTTTGCTTCAGTCCTGCAACAAATTATCCACGCAAAAACCTTCCTGTTGGAACATTTTGGCATCTTATTATTCAAAAGCATAATTACCGTATTTTCCAGACTATAAGTGGAACTTTTTAATAGTTTGGCTGCTCGTGTGACTTATATTTCAAATTGCTGTACAATTAACATATTTTTTAAGTGTTAATTCATATCGACTGACTTGAGCGAAGGAATAAACATCACCATCTAATGTCACATGAGGGAGCTTTAGACTTGTGACAAATATATTCTACTCCAAGAGCAGAGATCCCAAAACAGCCTTATCTCAGTGAGAGAAGTTCATTTTGGACATCTGGCTGTACTGCCTGTGCGGTGGAATAAATCCTCCAAAAACATGTTTATCCTTCTTAGTTGCAATGTTTATGATTATTTACAGGCATTAACTTTGGAATAGGAGCGGTTGGGGAACTTTTAGCAGTGACAAATAGGATATGAAAAATCTGAAAATCGCCCTATTTTACATAAATAAATACAACTTGCAGTCCAGTGTGACTTGTTTTTTTCCCTCTTCATGATGCATTTTTTGACTGATGTGACTTATACTCCAGAGTGACTTATAGTCTGGAAAATACATTACATGTAAACCCACTGAAAAGCAGCTCATATGCATCATTAACAACAATTACTGACTGCAGTACAGTATTCATCTTGAAATTGATAAGTAAATATTAAGATTGAGTAGGATTTCCTTTGTGATTTATTCCAGACACACTGAGGAGCTCAGATTCATGGGAAGCAGAGCATCTGAAAGAGTCTTATGTTTTAGAGATTTGCACTAAACATTTCATGGGAACTTTAAACCTGTTTGCATGCCTTCACTCACGTGGAGGGAAAAAAGGTTATTCTGGAGAAAAAATAACACTATCAGGAAACTCTTCAAGAGGAACTAAACATGATTTAAACATGAAGCATTTAAAAAGTTCTGCATCAGTTTATTGGTTGTAACCTCTTGAAATGATTGCAAATGATTTATTGTGTCTGGCACATATGCTGTATGGCATGGAAACAATTACTCTGATTGATCAGAGTCTCACAGAGGCGCTTGGGCATATGTGATCCATGTACGGCATTAGATGCTTCTTTAATTCAGTATAAAATATTGTAATATGAGTGAAATGAAGTGCTGCAGAAGGAAGAGACAGGAAGGAGGGACCCAGCAGAAAAATATGAATCAAATGATTAAAAAAAAAGCAAATTATCACTGCATAAAGCTGAATCTAATGGGTGTGTCCACTGTGAGTGGAAGGTGTTTCCATTTCACTTGGAAAAAAAGAAGAAGAAAGAAATGTGAAAAGATGAAAGACGGAAAAATTTCCCCCAAAATTTTGAGGGGAATTAGCGGGCCATTTCTCTTCTCAATCAGAACCAAAATGAATGAAAACACTTTGAGCTGCTAACCGGTGCTACGAACAGTTACAGGATGCCAGTAACACCAGTCCGATGACACTCGTTTCATTTCTCAAACATAACCAGCAGCGGTGTTTAATATCCATGTGTAGACCAAAACACATGTCTATTAAACTCAGAAATCAAGCAGATAAACAAACACATGGCAAATTGTTTACTGACATCCTTTTAAACTTACCAAGCTTGCTTTGCTCTTTGTGGCTGTAGTGTTTTTCTTTGACTTGGTGCATTCAAATTAGATTTTTTTAGATTGATTTTTGTTTGCCAATGAAAATTGCAGTATTGGAGACAGAAACACAGAACACTGAGTGGACAACTGAAATGTTAGGGTGTGTTTAATGATGCAGAGAGAGTATCATACACATAAAATCTTACCCATCTCCTCCAATCTCCAGTCTTTTCAATTTGGATGGTGAATGTCTAAAGCAAACTGGGAACTCTTCCATGTTTGAAATAAAACCTGCTGTAAGCGTTAGCTTCATCAGTTTGGCATTAAAACTTAAAACAAACACTCTAAGATGGACTTATCGACCAACTGAAGAGCTCTAACTATAATGTAAAGACAAAGCAAAACAACAACAAAAAAACAAAACAAAAAACAAACAGTATGCATGTCGGACATCATCAGACGCACAGGAACAGCTGGTCTGCATCTTCACTCAACCAAATAATATGACCAGGCGTCAAACACTTACACAAACGCACAAATACCACAACACAAACTCACTGACGGACATGGGAAACACACAAAACATGTGCACGTTAATCAGTGTTCTTCGGGGAAGGATTGGGTCAGATACGGAGATTTCACATAATTCCTGTTGTTGGTCAGAGGGTGCAGTGGGAGGGATGGAAATCTTGGGTGGAAATGCAAGCTGATGCGTTCAGGAAAGCATGGCGATAAAAAAATGTGGTGTATTTCAAGGAAAAGAAAGCAATAAAACACAAATATTTCATTGACTTACAGACAGATGTGTCAACAGAGATGTTTGAACATCTGCAGCTAACAGGTCCATATTTGTGGTTTTCATTCAGCAAACACGCAAAATGTTCAATGCGTCATGTCATAATCTCAACTAAAAGTGGAGCCATGAGGGGTGTTTGTATGGATTGTGTAAATCCCCCCCAACCTTCTTTTTTTAAAAGTAGCATAAAATAAATATTCATGTCAAAATAAATACTTATAAAGTTTAGGGCAAAAATAAGATTATTAAATATGATGAAAGTTATGATCTGTGAGGAATCAGTGGCATCCTCTGATCAAGTTGTTTATATATTTTTCAACAAGCAAATAGTTGTAGAAGGTCACTGTTATTGGAAACAATCTGCAAAAAGGCTATGAATGAATCTGCAGGGAGATTTAAAGATACAAAGATCTTAGCAGTAGCTGTAGTAATCATATTTTTAGAATTGAATTTCATCTAACCATCTTTTTAGTTATTATAGAGAAAAAGCAACATTTGTGATTTGAGATAACCTGAGCACGTTCTTCTTAGAGGTCTGTCACAGAAACGTTCTCGAGTTACCAACAAATACAAGGACACATGTCACTGTGTTGAGAAAGTGACAAGAAAAACAACCACAGGTCACTCTACCTCTGCCAAAACAAAGAGGTCAACTCAATTTCCTTTGTTTTTAATGTGAAACTGATGGAAAGTCACCTCACTTTTATAAATGACTTATTTATTGCCTTTAAGGCTGCATGATGTGCATGTAAAAACACACGAAACTGCCTAAATTTCAGCTTTAACATCAAAGTGGTTCTGTAAGAGATACACAAGCATCCTAACTGTTTGATTTTACAGTTCTTCCTCATGCCCATTAAACAAAAGCAGACTTTAACACTCGCAGGGTAGGATATTAGGGTAGGATAGGGGTACGGAAAGTATTCAGACCCCTTTAAACTTTTACTCTTTGTTTCATTGCAGCCATTTGCTAAAATAAAAAAAAGTTCATTCTATTTCTCATTCATGTACACTCAGCACCACATCTTGACAGAAAAAAACAGAAATGTAGAAATTTTTACAAATTTATTAATAAAGAAAACTGAAATATCACCTGGTCATAAATATTCAAACCCTTTGCAGTGACATCTCATACTTTTAACTCACAGGTTGTCCATTTCTTCTGATCCTCCTTGAGATGGTTCTACTCCTTCATTGGAGTCCAGCTGTGTTTGATTAAACTGATTGGATTTGATTAGGAAAGGCACACACCTGTCTGTATAAGACCTTCCAGCTCACAGTGCATGTCAGAGTAGATGAGGATCATGAGGTGGAAGGAACTGTCCAAGGAGCTCAGAGACAGAATTGTGGTGAGACACAGATCTGGACAAGGTTACAAAAGAATTTCTGCAGCACTAAAGGTTCCTAAGAGCACGGTGGCCTCCATAGTCCTTAAATGGAAGAAGTTTGGGACGACCAGAACTCTTCCTGGACCCGGCCTTCCAGCCAAACTGAGTAATGGTGGGAGAAGAGTTTTGGTGAGAGAGATAAAGACAGAAGCCAAAGATCACTGTGGCTGAGCTCCAGAGATGCAGTAGGGAGATGGAGAAAGTTCCACAAAGTCAACTATCACTGCAGCCTCCACCAGTCGGGGCTTTATGGCAGAGTGGCCCGATGGAAGCCTCTCCTCAGTGCAGACATATGAAAGCCCGCATAGAGTTTACCAAAAAACACATGAAGGACTCCCAGACTGAGAGAAATAAGATTCTCTGGTCTGATGAGACCAAGATTGAACTTTTTGGAGTTAATTCTAAGCGGTATCTGTGGAGAAAACCAGGCACTGCTCATCACCTGCCCAATGGGCTTTATGCACATCTCCAGTACTTCCTGAACTTAGTACTGCACCTTTGTTTCCTGTCTTTCAAGATTGGATGAACTGATTAAACCAGGTGTGTCTGACCATTTGCTGAGATCAGACACACCTGGATTAATCAGTTCATCCAATCATGAAAGACAGAAACAAAGGTGCAGTACTAAGTTCAGGAAGTACTGGAGATGTGCATAAAGCCTATACCATCCCAACAGTGAAACATGGTGGTGGCAGCATCATGCTATGGGGGTGTTTCGCAGCTGCAGGGACAGGAGGACTGGCTGCAGTTGAAGGAAAGATGAATACGGCCAAGTACAGAGATCCTGGAAGAAAAGCTCTTCCAGAGTTCAGGAGCTCAGACTGGGCGGAAGGTTCACCTTCCAACAAGACAATGACCCTCAGCACACAGCTGAAATAACAAAGGAGTGGATCAGAACAATTCTGGACCATTCTGGACTGGACCAGCCAGAACCCTGACTTAAACCCAACTGAGCATCTCTGGGGAGACCTGAAAATGGCTGAACACCACCGTTCACCATCCAACCTGACAGAACTGGAGAGGATCTGCAAGGAAGAACGCAGAAGATCCCAAATCCAGATGTGAAACACTTGTTGCATCATTCCCAAGAAGACTCATGAATGTACGAGCTCAGAAGCTGCTTCTACTCAGTACTGAGCAAAGTACTGAATACGTACAACCATGTGACATTTCAGTTTTTTTAATAAATTGCAAAAAAATTCTACATTTCTGTTTTTTCTGTAAAGATGGGGTGCTGAGTGTATTAATGAGAAGTAAAATGAACTTTTTTATTTTGGCAAATGGCTGCAATGAAACAAAGTGTGAAAAGTCCTCCTTCAGCAGCTGCTGGGAAGTTTCTGTTTGATTCTGTCTGAAACATTTAGCATTTAGCTGTTTTCTCTTAAAGGCAAAATGCATAATCAGCCTTTTCATTTATTTATTTAGAAGATAAGACTGCAGGACTCAAAGACATCACTTGCATCCCTTAGTATCACATAAATAATTATCATAGTGGAACGTTGGGGAGATTTTACTAGAGAAAACCTCCAGGTGTTAAAAATTTAAAACAGAAAGAGTAAAAATCAACCTTGTTTTGGCATTACCTCAAAGGTTGATCTCAAGGCTAAATGTGTTAAGGGCGGCAGGAAATTTGTTCCTTACAACACCTTTAACCATCGCAGGCAAAAACAGACAACCAAATTAAGTGAGGACCACTTGATACATGCATGATCCTTCATAACTGTCCTGAGACTGCAAATACTTTCTGGAAGTGGGAGAAAATGAGAATTTTTTCACTTCTATATTTCCTCCTCAAATCCAATTAACACTCTATTATAACTGAACACAGAAGAGCCTATTGATTCTTATACAATCCATATGTTATGCCTAACAGTTAATATATTTCTATTTTAGTAAAATTGGTAAAATGTGTGAGTGGTTTACTCTACTCATTAAAACAGTAGTGAAACAATCCATCGCAGCATCCATGGAGCATGATGAGAATTTTGTTTTGCAGTTTTGGCTTATCTTATTTCCAGGGGTTAGTAATCCCTAGCAACGAAATGATAAAAAAAAATCTCCTTAGAAGTACAACTGGGAAACAATGCTGGAAAAGAAAGAGAGGGTGGTACATTGGTACTTTATCGAGTGGTAAATTAGACCACTTTGGTACCTTTTCAATTACACATGTTTTATTTTTCCTACAAATGCAGCACATGCTGCTTTTCTGTTATTATTAACCCTTTCCCACTGGCCAAAAACCTGTTTAAACCCGTGAACAATCGTCTTTTAGTGGCAGTGGCAAAGGCTCATTGACTCGCGTCAAATGACTTGGCAAGCGACGCGGGTTAAAACTGCCTTCAAGTGGCTCGGCTCCGATCGGCATGCAGTGGGAACACCAGACCCAGGTTGACCCGCAAATTTATGTGATGACGTTGGGCTGTACGTGGCTACATTGTGACATCGCGCCAGTCGCATATCATATAAAGTACCAAAACAACTCTGCTTCGGCCACAAATTCAAGTCGCCTGCGCTCCATCTGCACAAGAAAATCATCCGCTGGTTTTTCTCCATTTTGAGGATGGACAAAGGTGCAACAAGAAAGCACGTTGACTACAGCCTGACTTGCTCTCCACTGATCACTTTCCTGATTTCTGTCGCACAGCTGACAGCTGGCATCCTAGGTACCTGAGCCACCTCATCTGGCTCCTCTCAATGCAGAAGAACAGCGGCTCTACTTTGAACCCCTTAGGTCAGTGATTCCCAACCCTGGTCCTCAAGGCACACTATCCTGAAGACTTTCCATGTTACCCTGTTGAAACACAGCTGACTCACATTAATGGGTCAGGTGCAGAGTTCGTCAGAGATCCATTTAATTTGAATCAGCTGTGTCTTAGCAGGGCAAAAAGGAAAGTCTTCAGGATAGTGTGCCTTGAGGACCAGGGTTGGGAATCACTGCCTTAGGTGAGCCATAGGTGAAGGTAGAAACGTATATCATAAATCGAGAGCTTTGCCTTCTGGCTCAGCTCCTTCTTCACCACGACAGACTGATGCAGAGTCTCCATCACTGCAAACACCGCACTGATCCGCCTGTCGATATCTCGCTCCATTCTTCCCTCACTCATGAACAAGACCCAGAGATACTCGAACTCCTCCAGCACACCTGAATCAAATGAATGGCTCGTTACCAGGCCACTGCAGAGCTGATTGCCATGCACGTGAGGGAATTCAGTCATTTCATTCAGGTGTGCTGAAAAAGGTTTGCTTTAAAACAGTGGTGTCCAAAGTCGGTCCTCAAGGGCCGATGTCCTGACGGTATTCCATGCCTCCTTGCACCAGCACAGCTGACTTAAATTAAATGAATCTAAAAGCCTATGAACTTGAGTCAGGTGTGTGATAGAGAAGGGAGACATGGAAAACTTGCAGAATTGTGGCCCTCGAGGACCGGAGCTGGAAAAGTTTCAAGATAGTCACTCTCAAGGACTGGACTTGGGCACCTCTGGTCTATAGACTTCTTCTATGGCCTCCAAGTCAAAGTCTGGGGGTGTCCAGATTAAGTCAGACTAATGTGTTAAACATTTTAACAGTCGTTTTAGTGGACTACAGGATCATTTATTCTACATCTGTGGCAAAGGTTTTCAAACATCACTGCCCACATACTCTCCATGTGTTTTATGTGGGCATGGTTATTCGGTAGCCCAGGCCCTCAATGTGTACCTCGCCATAATCTGGCATTGCAAGTAGGGATACGTGAAGCACTAGGGGTGGGTCCATGGATTCTGGATGGTTGGCAGCCTATGTGGAGAACGAGGACATGCTTGTGAAAAGGGGGGGAGAGATGTGACAGTGTGGGGCCCTGTCACTATGCCTCCGAGTGGTCATGCGCCTTGGCTACTTGGCCAAGGGGATATCCCTTTGGCCAAATGGTCATGACTCTCCCCGGGAGTCTGGGGATCAAATCTCGCCTGGGATGTCCTTTGTACCTTGCCACAGTCATTCATCCACTAGAGGGCAGTGCAGAATTTACAGTTCACTTCCAAGATGTGACCTTAGTTTCAACAACAAACATTGTGGTGATAAGGCGGGAAGCGCAGTAGATGGCAGCCATCCGGGCAGCCACTGAATACATCATCCTTTTGTTGGGCACACATGTAAGCTACACTGTGCAACATTTCTCCCATGATTTCTGGCGTTATTGCTCTGTTTGGCTATACATCTAAAAGGTCTCTGACAATGTACTGAAATACACATCAAATTAATGCAGAGGATGGACAGAAAACTCCATTTGTTTGTGCATTCATACATTGAGGATAAATGAGCCTGAACACATTTGATTTGTTTCTAACACCATGTAAACATACTGATAATCTTTAACTGTAATCACATTGTTTGCTAGGGAGATTTTATGGACAGCAAAAGTGCAAAATACACTCATTGCAAAAAAGGAACAGCTGATAAAAGCAGCAAAGTTTTAATTTATTTCAAATCTGTCTTCTTGTTAGAAGCAGAACGGGGTGTCTGCATAGCTTCTCCTCTGGAGCTAGAGTAAAGTCAGTGCTCTGCACATGTACATGATTATAAGTATCACAGTGTAGACTTGACATAAACACACTGCGGTTTTCTGTGTACAGATTTAAATATTTATCATGTTTTGTTGTCACTCTAACACAGAGGTGTGCCTCTCAAACTTCTGTGACAGGTCTCTTTTTTTCCCTGAGATGCTGAATGGAAATGGAAGTGAGCTTGTCTGTGTGTTGGCCTGCAGTGAGCTCAGAGGGGTGCTGCATGTGGACGAGGATGCACATATAGAACAGCAGAAGTGAAAAAGATGCAGGAATGACGGATGGAGAGTGAGAGTTTGCCGGTTTGGTTATTACCTGGGTACTCGGGGTGGGACAGGTGCAAGACGGGGCTGCACTAGGATGGACTGACGCCTCCCCTAAGAGAAATCACCGTATCTCATCAACATAGGAGGAGAGGATTGGAAAGGAAAGGAGGGCGAAAAGCAAGAGGCAGGAGGAGAAAACTGGGGGCAAAAAGACGGAGGGAAAGCTTGTGTGCAAGAGGGTGGATTCAGAAGGGCAGTGAGGGTTGACAGCCACCAAAACGATACGTACAAGATGCACAACACAAAGTGAACAGAAAACAAGGACATGAATATACAGATAAAAATCCTTCCACATGAACATTTACATAAACTGTATAACAGCAAACATACACACATAAGATTGTCAGACATCCAACAGCTTGAATGCATTAGCGCAGCATGCCATGCAGTGTATCGTTGACACAAGTCATGCATATACAAGATGAAAGAAAAAGGTGTTAAATCGTGCAACTCCAAAACGACATCTGGATGTGAAAACAGCTGATTAATCGCCATCACGGCCGAATCTGGCACGTTTCCTGCTTCAGAAAGGTAGAAGAACATGCTTATATCAAACATGCAGTTATCAACTCTAACAAGTTAAAAACACAGTTAGAAAACCCAGAATCATATTTACATCAATGCATCTGCAAAAACACAAATGAAAGATCTTTCTTTTCCACCTTATTGTAACACACAACCACCTCACACACAGAAATTCAAACTCTCAAAAAGCTGCAACAATGGGAGCAAAAGGAAGAATTAAATCTTAAATGAGAAATTAATTTGACTGATGTAACCAGAACTCAGGAAGACGCCTCACTGATTGCTCATAACTCAAAATGTTATGATTTAGCTAAATCTAAACAAATCAAACAAGATGGTGTAAATCAGTGGTGGGCCGTCAGGGCCAGCAAAGCCTTCTCTGTAGCCTAAACACTATCAGAAGCACTAACCTACATTTACAATCTAAATTATACTTTTTTTTTCTTTTTTTTTTTGCAACTGTACCCATATATCGATCCATTCTCTTCATTTCTTAGCGTTTCTCTTGGCTGCGTTTTTCCATTACCTGTATGTGGGTGTTAGAATTTTTTGTCCAATCAGATTTTTAGCCTCTGTTTGTTGCCATGTCAGTCTAATCTGCCCAGGGTCTTCAGAATCAGCAGTGCTGGCCGATGTAACCTTGAAGGTAGAATCCGAAGTCCCCCCCACCGTTTCTGTTTGCTTACAACAGCATTCAAACTGAGCGCCCCTCCCTCTCAGGCTAATGGCCGCCTCGTTCAGCCTATGCAGCTTCAACGACTCCTTCAGAGCTCAGAAGCGTTACCCCAAACCAATATTAACCCTGGTTTTCCCTGCTGTTAGCATTTGATACAGTCAGAGAGCAAAACTAAAATAGAATAAATAAATAAATAAAATGAAATTATGTCCTCAACTCTTGCCTCAGTCCTGAGTTACTGTTTTCATCTATCAGTGTTAAAGTAGAAGAAAAGAGTTTTTATATTTTTGTCTTTGCATGCATGGAGATAGTTTAACTGTGTTGTGTGAAGTCGTGGCTGCTGTCATCTGTGGATCTTCATGATGGACTGTGTTGAACAGCAGCACATGATGCTGCTTTGTAGTCGTGGATTAATGTTCTCGCATATGTTATAATGAGAGGCTGAGACGAAAGAGTTCAGGTCCAGTAAAAGATCGCTGTACCCGAACTGTCTCGTCTCAGCTTCTTATTATAACATTTGTGAAAACATCGGTAACCCACAGCTGTACTACAATTATACATGTTACTCAAAGCTACAACAGAAGCATGTTAAATAAAAGCCACAAAACATACAGAATATAATCTAATTTTATTTCAAACTCAGAATGAACTACGATCTCCTGCGATTTCTTGCAGTTAAACACGTTACAACGATATTCTGCCATCTGTGATCCTCATTTTGTTCACGATCATTTAAAAGCAATAATTTTGAAATCAGAGTGAAAAAAAAAGCATTATTTCAGCAGAGGGGATAATTTAGGACATTAATACGTTAATTTGCGGAGATTATGCACGTTCTGGATGCATTAATAACATCTGCATGGTCACGTGTTATTTCCTGTCAATGTCATCAGAGCGGCTCTGCAGATTTCATTCTAATCTGATGCTTTCTGATATCAGAAATGATGAATAATCGCTTCCAAAACCTCCTCCCGGATAAACATTCATTCGGACGTGATTGAATTACATTTAAAACTTGGTATCTTAACAAACGCCCTCTCTTTAAAATCCCTGGAGCAGCTCACCACATACAGATGACAAAACGATGCATCGTTGGTCACATGATCGAAACAATGGAGGCAAAACTTCTGGTTCTGCAGAGTCGAGTAAACGGGCTCAAATGCAACATCCAGAGCGGAAACATGATCCATTTTTGACGTTTGAAGTCTGGCCCACACAGGAAGACAAGATTCCCAACCGTTACGTACTTCCGGTTTTTGTGAAAAAGGTCTATAGACTTAGCATTGTGCAGCTTTCCGTGTCAGTGGCACGTAGTTTGAAGCAGTTACATGTCATGAAATGAGTTAAAATTGTTCGTGCTCATGTTATATATTTTTGTCAGATCAGGTTTGTATTTCTGGCTTATTGGACCTTAGAATCAAACAACAAAAAAAATGAATGGGAGTCAATGGGGCAAAAAAATAATTATCTTCTGGTCCCAGTCACTCTCTGCATTGGATTCCAGATATGTTGGTTGTGGATTTAAAGGGACTTGAGGCAAGATTAAGAAACGAAACTCGCGACTGCCGCGACTGATGCTTCAGGTAACTGCAG
Source organism: Atherinomorus stipes (assembly GCA_023101725.1). Lineage (NCBI taxonomy): Eukaryota > Metazoa > Chordata > Actinopteri > Atheriniformes > Atherinidae > Atherinomorus > Atherinomorus stipes. The sequence continues at coordinate 212,114 of JALJCO010008142.1, read as the reverse complement.
CCACGAGCCAAGCCGTCACGGGAGCGTGCACAAACTGAAGCTATAATGTTGTTTACTCACCTTTTTCTCCGTAGTTTCACTTTTTAGTGTCTTTCAGTTGATCTGGATCGTTTGCTGACGGCAGAATAATCCATAACAATCACTTACAGTGTTTGAATTTACCGCGACCGGCTTCGTCCTGTATCAAAACTGCGGGTGTAGCGTCATTTGACGTCACGTCCGCAGGGCAGCGCGGGAAATTCGGACACCGAATTGCAGCGCATTTTGCAGCACACAGCCTGTTCAAGGCAACGGAGAGAAACATGGGTGGAAACGTTATTTTTGGTATTTAGCGCTTCATCACCCATTAGTATGAAAAAAAGGGACATTCATGCTTGGTTTTTTTCAAATTCCTGCCTCAAGTCCCTTTAAATGACAATTTTTTGTGCAAAGAAAAAAATTGAAAAAGGTGGAGATATTAGATTATTTCAGGTTTTGCTTGAAGCGGCTTTGTGGACAGCTCTTGTGAGTAATGTGCATCACCAGCTGCCCAAGGTGTGCTAGCGTGGCCATTCTATGTCACCGCTTTTTTTCCAAGGACATGAAAAAAGCATGGACAGAGGTGGAAACCACTGTAAGTCAGGACATGTCGGGTTTCCATCACGCCGATGGAATGATGGTCGGTTTGATTTGCGCCAGTCGAAGGAAGCGGCATCATCACTGGTGACAACAGCTGTAGTCCACAAATAAGCTTCAAGTAAAACTTGAAATAATCAAGGTTCTTCCCAGTATCTTATTTTTTCATTGCACAAAATGTTTTATTTAATTCCACAAGCAGCATATCTGGAATCCAGGGCAGAGAACGACTGGTGGCAGACTTCTCCCCACTGATTTCCGTTCATGTTTTTTCGTTTCTAAAGTCCTATGTGGCTCACCGAATGGGGCGTGACTTTGACTCTCCATAATGCCACATGTATTGCAGCAATCTGCACTTAACAATACGTTTGGGTTAAAAGTTTTTACGGCCACAGTGGCAGCTGGAGGAGGAGGAGAAATGGACTTGGACATTTTCAAGGCGGACTTTTCCAGAAAAGCTTGACATGGTGATGGAAGGTTGTCCGACTCTGAAGCTGGACATAGAAAAGCATTTACTGATGGAGCTGAAATGAAAACATCTTTTCTTTCAAATACCCATCTTTACCACTAGATGTCAGTAATTCTTACATACCCTACCTTTAATGAGGCGAAAGCATCAGTGTTTTCTTCACTAAACTCAGTATATTTAATGATGTGCAAATTAATGCACACTAAATTAAATAATAAAGTATTTGTTTATTAAACCATATTTTCATTTATTTTCTAAAAAATTTAAGAAAAACACTTTTAGTGCCATCTGTGAAGTGATCTGGTAAAGATTTCTCTGGACGTGTATCATGTCAAGTTTTCACCACTTTGTGGAATTTTTATAAAATATTAAATATAATCTTATAAGAAATTATATTATTTAATATTGAGCCACAAATCTCTTCACATGTGGTTATTGGCAGTATTTTTTATTTTATTTTATGGCAGTATATGGAAGTTTTTGTTTCACCTTCATCATCAATGATGATGGTGATGATATCATCTGTATTGTATGTAACTCAATGTATTCCCTTATTTCTTTTTGTCATGTACAGTTCATTGTTGCCTTATGTATAAAACATGCTATATAAATAAATCTTCCTGGTCTTAGAATGACTTTTTCCTCTCTGCTGTCAGCCCATACATGCATGGATGGGAATTGAACTGAACAGTTGGTTTGATGCAGTCCATTGGTTTCCTTAGATAGGCAATCTTGTTTTTTTTTTATGACTGTAAAGTTTTTATGGGTCTGTATATGTGCCTTGAGATGACTTTGTTGTGAATTGGTGCAGTAACGATGAATTGAATTTATTATCATCTAAAAGTGACAAACATCTCAAATGTTGAAGTTTCTTAAGTAGAAATGATCAAATTTGAAATAGAAAACATCGGTTTTTACCTGTTAAATACAACATTTCACTATCGGTTGAAATATTTTACATTCTTATTTGAAATATTTACTTGTTTTTTCAATGAATAATTAAAAAGATTTTTCCTCAAACACTGGTGAGGATTTTTTAAGCCAATGAAATGACAACAGTGTTGTATCGATAAGAGGATTTAGAGTAATTACCAGCAAAAAAAAAAAAACCTGTGTGACCTTATTTATCCATGCATCAGTTCATACATTGGTGTCTTTTTAGTTGTAGCTATAATATTTTCATAAAACCTGTTTTGCAGAGTTTGATTATTTTGTATGCATCAGACTGCTGCTGGGACTGGATACACCATGCTGCACCTGTGTTATTATGCAAAGTCTAATTAAGCGTTTGCTGTTGTTTTGGAAGGTGGTGGCAGTGGCCCGAGGAAGCGACGACATCATGCCTCATCCCCTCTCACTCCCTGCTAATTTGCTTTCCAGTTCTCAGCCGGTGCAGCAGCTTCACCTATTAAAGCTGAGTGTCATCGTAACGGCCCAACAGTCTGTGGATCCTAAGTGCTGAGGTGATGAAGACAGAAGCCCAAAGCTAAAATACAAATGAAGCAGTGTCTTCTGACAAAACAGCCGCACAACATGCTCACTCACAGCTGCTGGTTATTTTAGCTTCAGGCACCACGAGCTGCATGTAGATTAAAGGAGCCTTTCTGCACAAAAACAATTTCCTCATCTCATTGCGTTCATCCACCACTGCTCTGCACCCATTTCAGAGCAGCAACAAAAACTGTACAACAGAATCTAGATGAATCCATATGATATTAGAGAGGTTTGAGAGAAATGACCATTTATGATACCTAAATCATGACTTTGGAAGCTTCACTATTTTTTCTAGAGATGCACAATATCAGCCCAAAATAGATATCGGCCGATATTGACTTTAAAGGCATATGCCACCTCTGGGTGAAATTGAGCCCCCCCCCCCGCAGTCCCCTGAGTTGGACAAGTGGGCAGAAGTTTAATCGCCCAGTCATTCTCTGACTCTTGCAGCACTGACTTTAGCTTAGCTTAGCATAGTTGCCGTAATCGGGTGGTTTCTAATAGCATCAGTTGGCGAAAGTGAGCTAATTAACTCAAATTTTTTTCCAATTACGTTTCGGGATCCGCACATTCTGATCGAGTACAAACAAGAAGCCGATTTCACATCAAAGGACTGACTAGGTGGCATTCAATAAGGAACTATATGCTGCCAAAGTAGAGAGGTGAAGCACCGCTGATAGTAGCAAAGGCAGCACGCATGCGCAGCATCCCCAACTTCTGTAAACAGGGTTGCCACCGGACATTACCTTTAAAAGCCTCTCTGAAATGAGGATATATAGAAATATCAAATTGTAAATAAAACAGTTATTAATATAATTGATCAATATATAACAGGCGCTGTTTGGTGGCGAACCCACAAAATGTTTTTTCCATTCTTTTTTTTTCACCTCTGCCAAGGAGGTAATGTTTTCGGTAGCATTGGTTTGTCTGCCCGTCCGTTTGTCTGTCAGCCAGCAACTTTAAGGAAAAAGTTCTGGGCGGATTGACCTGAAATCTTCACCAGCTGTGTGCCTCAGCCCAAGGATGAAGCCATTAAAGTTTTGGTGGTGATCCAGATCACCTTCTAGATCCAGGAATGTTTTAAAGGATTCTTTATCATTGTGAGATTGGCCATGTTGGAAAGGCTGTTGATGAGGCGTGAGTGCCCCCTTGTGGCAGAAATGTGCAGCTGCACTACTAAGCACATGATGTCAGGATGCAGAAATGAAACGTATGAGCAGCAGCGAGCTCGAGGAGAGAAGACTGTTGGACAGACTTCTAGCCAGTTGAATATGGTGAACTATGTGCGTCTATGAAGAACTGGTAACTAGTTGTATTTCTGCCTGAACAGGATGTTTATTTAGCCTTTAATGTTATTTAGCTGATTTGCTTATTCAGAAGTGTTTCTCCATTCACCATGTGCCTTTTTATGCTATCAAGCTAGCTGATCTGTTACATGCCAGTTACTGTAACTGTTATCCTTGAACAAATATGCATGTTTAGTCGTAACTGAAAGGGATTTATTAGTAATAATTAATATCTTAAATGAGTTTATTTGCTTAACGAATGTTCCTCATGGCTTTGTATTTCTGTGTTTATAGACCACACTCACTTCCATCCAGGTGTTCACCTCAACTAGCCTTGAATTCCTCACCTGTGCGTTCAGACCGAACGCGTTGTCGGCGGCAAAAACGTGCTTGACACCCAAAGTGTGATGCTGGTTCACATAAAATCAGACGCTGACGTTCAGAGACCAAAAAGCTGCTGACGCGAGGCAAGAGCATCTAGAGTGGTGGTGGATCTGGCTGTTTTCCTTGTCTGTGTGTTACTATGGCGGATGAAACTGAGCAGCTGCCTGGCTTTATTTACTCCACGAGGCCAGAGAGCGATGTTGTTGGGCGTCTCTGCACTATGTGGGGATTCAACAGACTATTTAGAGGTGCTCTGAGTTTAGTTAGTTTCACCGTTTACTCCAGGAACCGCACGCTGACGGTGGGCGCTGTCAGCTTTCATACTATCCACCCCAGCTTAATGACCTACAGTCCCGCATCAGGACGGCATTATAGGCTTATTAATCTGATCGGGACGGCAGGTCATCAACCTGGGACCGGACTCAGATCACAGTTTATCCTCCACTGTCTCCGTGGAGTGGAGATATTCCCCGCTGTCTCCTCTGTATTTCCCGTCCTGTCAGAAAATGTGTCTGCGTCACGACTGACACATGCTGAGTCTCTGATTGGTTGATGCCCCGCGGCAGGCAAAAGTTCAGATTTTCCATCTCCGGTGTTGCTGCACCTGCCGCGCCACAGGCGCAGCGAACGCCAAACGCTCCTAGACGCGCATCGGCCATTAACTTTGCATGTAAATCTGACGCCCAAACCGCGCTTGGTCTGAACACACTGTAAGCCTGTTGTTTGTTGCATTACTGTGCTGTTGTGATTAAGAGTGACCAGTAAAGACAGTTAACTGTACAAGCAAGTCCTATGTTTTCTGACTGACACCCCATGGTGAACATCAAACCTCCTTACCAACACCTAAACAGTCTTACATCAACATCACCCTAATAGGCCACATTTTTGGAGTTTTTCCATATAACTCCATACAAATGTCCCGAGTGTTTGGTAAAAAATGACAAGAAAGAATCTCAATGAGTTCTATCATTTTTCAAAAGTTGATCCGCTTTTCTGTGTTTTTTACTTGTTAAACCATGGGGCATGGGGACAACATAAGGCCCCACCCTCTGTGAGGGTGAAGATGTGGCTCATCTTTACAAGGTTGCTTCAGTTTTAAAAACGCTGCATTTTCTCCGTGTGTGTTTGAAGATTGATTTGAAGCTTTTACTTTTAGTGGGTTATAAATGTCTTAATGGTCTTGGACCTTTTTATTTGACCTGGTTTTAATTTACGAGCCCTCACAGACCCCTAGGTCCTCTGGTACGACTAGTTAGTTGTTCCTGTGGACCCATGTAAATACGAATTTATGTAAATACACGTCTGATTAACTCCTAACTGCACACTTATTTTGTCTTGGTGTGTTGTTGTACAGCAAAAATACTTGAAGTTAAGGTGGTGTCATAAGCACTTTAATGTCTCTATTCTATATGTAAGTGCACTGTTTCTCTTTTATATATATTTTAAGTGCTTTGTTTCTTTTTTTTAATCTTAAGAGTTTTCAAAAGTAATTTTCATTGTGTCCTTCATTATATTAATTTTGGGGTCAAATGCAACATCGGCCCCAAATATCTGCAGGTTGTTTTGGCTATTGCTGCAACTGATGAGAAAATAACGTATCAGGCCATAAAAAATTGGCATCAGTCAATTCCTATCACTTTCCCTCTTAATTCCCGAGCAGGCAGTGTTTGTTACTACATAGTATTGAGTAAAATTTCATGTGCTCATCTGTGGTTGTATTTCCGCTCATTTAACCATAAGTTTTTTTTTTCTTAATAAGACATGAAACCTTTCAAGTATAAAAAGATTGATTTTCTTTTTCGCCTAATTGGAAATAAAGATGCTGGAAACATTACAGTATCGGTCAAAGGTGTCATGGGGCAGATGTCTGGACTGGAAGTCTTTAAAAACCGTGTTTGCTTTCAGCTGCAGGTGGAGTGTTGGATGGGTTTTCCATTATTCTGCTGCTGGGTGACGCCTCAGCTGCTTTAGTCATCCTCTTTTTACCTGCCCCGCATCTGGCAACCAGCAGTCAGGTTTATCAGGCGGGAGGTTGCAGCAGTTCCCTGCCAGATCCTCGTTGTTGCTGCGCTGTCTGACGATTGCTCCCCTGAAGCTGCTGCCTCATGCAGTTTTCACTCTGCGTCGCCTTGGAGCCTCTGCCTGCCTGCCCACACTCCACCTGCTTCCACCTGCCTCGGTTGGCCGCATAGTCTTCTGCCTTTCAGATTCTGAAGAACTCAAGTACCGGCTCTTTGTTGCAACTTTCAGACTTTGTGTCTCATTTCTGGAATGAATCTAACTTTGACTTTCCTTCTTGGCAGATCTGAGTGAACCAGTGAGCTCCTCCACCCTCTGCCAGCTTGACATCTCAATAAATTCATAGTCGGTGTTGCATACAGTCTGTATCTGCTCTCTGAGCCTGTTATTTTGCCGCATTATGACAAAGTTTGGACATACGTTAAATTTTAATGGGTAGATGTGTCCAGACTTTTAACTGGTATGAAGATGTTACAAAAAGGAGAAATCCTTATGTGTTAGAAATTTCACTTAAAAATGTGTCAAATGTGTAGAAAAATCAAATATAGATAACTATATATATTATTACTATATAATAACTTAAAGGTACAGTATGTAACAATATCAAAGGTCAATGGCAGAAAAATGTAATATTTAATTCAAAACTTTGTTTCTATTGATGTGGAATTGTTTCACTGGAATAGCTGTTGTGTTTATTTTCTTAGAATGAGTCAATAGGGGATTATCACGCTTCTGTGTTCCTGTTTCTGGAACTTGTCAAATTTAAGTGCTTCCTCTTCCGAGCCAGTTCAACAGTAGCTGAATCCAGTGTCACTGCTCTGTTCCTCTTCGTAAATTGAATAAACGCCAACCCTACTTAAATTTTCATGGATTCCTAACTGAAGCGATGCGAAGGAATTAGTGGATCAAAGCAAAAGTGAAGGGCTGAGCTTTATAATGAAACATGTTTGTCTGTAGCCGGCACTTCAATGATGCAGATTACACAGCTGGCGTTAGCATGCTAGCGTTAGCATGCTAGCGTTAGCCAGCTAGCGTTTGCTGACGCGCCTAACTTTGAGCGTATGAAAACACACAAGCATCTGAAAACCGGGTCTGTACCCTCCCGTTTCCAGTGGATCAACTGGGGACTGCCAAGAAAGGAGACCGCTTTTCATCGCTAAAATTGGAGCTTTGTGTAAAAAAAAAAAAAAAAAAAAAAGAGAAAATAGAAACTAAAAGCACACAGTACAGGCAGCTACATACTAAAATGATGTGTTAAAGTACATTTACTAAAGTAACAGTTTTTGGGAAAGTTGTAGAACTTGGTTCTTTGACTTGGCAGCAGTGTAGCGCCGTTTCTGGTCCCCTCTAAACTCCAAACACGAGTTAAATGTGACTATTTCATGAAGTGTGGTGGCACTGAGTTCCCTTATGTAGTTATTTCATTGTCAGTACCATGAAAAAGCTGCCAAAACTGTCTCTATGGACATAAATCAAAAGATTACATTTTCTCTTAATGAAGTGAGAATAAGTTAAATTAAAGGGGCTTCAGTTAATCCTTTATACCTTCTAGAAATGATACTCTGTCTTGGTTTTATGTTTTTGGTTGCAAATATTTTATTCTTTATATTTGCCATAATACTATGAAGCTGACATCATCCTTGTTATGTGACGATATAGCTCATGGGTTTGTATTTATATATATATATATATATATATATATATATATTACTTAGAATATATCACGGTCACATTAGCTGTGATAAAGTTGACTGGTGTAACACTGATGAAGCCTCTGCAGCTCTTCCTCTTGGCATGTTTAATTATCTTATTCCCTTCCTGCAGCTTTGAAGGGCAACTAGAAATCTCCTGTAAGGCTTTTCTTTGATTTTCCCTGCAATTTATTAAGGAAGATTTGCAAACTTGACCCTGTGAAATGAGGAACATGTGAAATAGAGCCACTTTTTGAAGGCATTAAGTAAAAGGAACACAGCATGGAGCAGAATCATTTCTTTACCTTTCATTTGATAGTCAGAATTCATTTAAAGCATCTCATCTGCCTTGTAGAGGAGATGAAAGCGGCTTTTTAAAGCAGCTGAATTTTCATGTCCAATCCTACGATTCAAATTAACACACCTGCTGCCATAAACATAGAAACAGAGTCATGATTTAGTGGAAAATGTTTTTCTATACCACTATATGTGATGTCAATGTATGGTGAATAAAGAAATAAGGGATTTAACACATTTGTACTTCTCAGTTTTGTGTTGCAGAAGCAAATGGCAGCAGGGCAGACACATGCTAACTCTCAGGTGCCACAAAGCCGCTGTTTTTGTGGTTGAGACCATCTAATATTAAAGATCTCCAAGAGGTGGGACCAATCCAATCCAGTATCGGGCTCTGATATCGACCTGTTTCACAGATGAGATACTAGCAAGAATTCCCTGATACAACTCACAGATCCAGAGAGGATTAAAATGTAAAAAAAAAAAAAAAGAAAAAAAAAGATGGAGATGAAAAATAAATAAATAAATAGGGCTGTCAAAAGATTAATCCTAAATTAATCCCATTGTCAAACAAGAGGTTTATTTATTCTCCAGTACTACTCTATGCAAAAAACACATTATTAACTTTTGTTTTACAACTTAAAGACTAAAACCAAGCCAGAAATCTGGGAGTAGTCCAGGACTCAGACCTAAATTTCAGCTTCACATTAATACAGTTGTGAATTCACCCTTTTAGGACCGTATCAGAAGCATTCTGGACTAAACTGCCACCATCTGAAGGACTTTAGGAGGACATGTAAGGACAGGGTTTCAGTACTCTAGTCTACTAAAGATAAATGCAGAATTCCTGCTGAGACACCTTTCATCCTAAATATGTTCGAGAAGTGATAAAAGTAATGTGATTAATCAGGATTATGTTTTTAAGCCCTAATGAATAATCATAATTCTTGTTGTGCAATGTCGTCCTACAGTAGTCCTCAAAATTATTCATACCCTCCAATTAGAGAAAATGCCTAATTCACAATAGTAATTCAAATAGAAACTAAAAATAAATAAAAACTTCACATAATTATAATTTGGTGAAATAAAATGTTGCTTTTGAATTGTGGCAGGAAATAATAATTTAAGAAAAATTAAACAAATAAAACTGACCCAGATACTTTAGAGCATCTTTCCCATGAACAGTGGACCAAAATACCTGTCAACAGATTGGACGTTACAGGAAACTCGATTGCGGTGATTATCTCCCAAGTGTTGCGCAACTAAATTTTAGCTTCGGAGCCCCATCATGTTTGTTTGCTTGTTTTATTTTTTATTTGTTTTATATATTATATTTTTCTTTCAAACCACCATTCAAAATCAATGTCATGATTTTCATTAAAGTTTTATTTATTATTACTTTTGTCAATTTTATCTCATTTCACTGACAGCTGATTTTTGTTTCCTGTGAGCTTGAGTTGCTTATAAGTGGTGATCCGTCCTTATTCACTTGTTATGGTGTCACATATCAGTGATGTCATCAAAGCCATCGCTGTAAAAATGCCTGCAAATGAAGACGAGTCGCCACAAAAAAAAGCCGGTTAAAGCTCACAGGGGGTCCGACTAATGTTTGGTAACAAAACTTTGGTGAAATGAAGGAGACTGTGGCTGATAATGCCTTATTTAGAGGCTGCACGCGGTTACTGACATACGCTGATCTGGAGTGGATCTAAATATCTCCTGAAGGAATTCAAGTTACACCAAAACTGTCTGGGTGAGTAAATGAACGTATTTCATGCCAGAAAACAGGTCCTGGTTGAAAAAAAAACCAACTTCCCCTTTAACTTTGCTCACTGAAACATAAACTTTAAACGTTTACACAGAATCATGTTAATAAGCTGTTGCTACTTGACCTACAGTACAGCAAGTAGTTGTGAGATGTTCCACCTGTTTGTTTTTCCTTTTGCTTCTATTATAAAGCTTAACAGCGTTTCTGATGTTGTTTCTGCTTTTAAACTGCTGCCATTCAGTTTAGATTTTAAGTAGTTTTACATGTGATTTGTCATGTTTGTGCTTCTCTCTATCAAATATCTACTTTCTTTGAAAGCCATTTTTAAGGCAGTCTGTTTCTCTTCACACTTTTCAGTCAACCTCGTTTAATGGGATCATATTGACTCCAGTTAGACATCCTGTCATTTACATTTTCCCTGTTTGCATATACAACTCTGTATAGTTATTTTAGACACCCTCTGGTGCTCGTACCAGTATAACTTTTACTTGTTGCAGAGTGTTGTGACTTTCTTGTCTTCGTCTGTGTCCTAATTAAACAGATGTCCAAGTCAGTGAGAATGAGTGAGCCACTGCTCTAATTACCTCTTCCATTTTTAGCAACACAACTGCATACGCAACATAGATATGTGCGTATATGCTTACTATATTTGCAGCATGACTCATGCTTTCAAGTGGGCTGGTTCAATTTGAGAGGATAAGCAAGGGGGGTGTGTTGAGAGCATGAAATGAAAAGCACTGAGGGAAGCAAGCTCCTGAAGACACGCAGCATAATAAGATTGGAGGCTCAGCTGTTCAATAACTTGAATGCAAGTCGGGTTGTGCGTCATGTGGTTCGAGGGGCTTTTACCCAAACATGCTCGACACCATCGCAGCGGCAGAAATGCTCAGGAACCCAGCTCGAGTCTTCGAAGCTTGAGCTGAGGAATGCAAACAGCAACACTCTTTGATCTTCAAAGCTGCCTGTCATGTTGGCGGACGGATGGCGGTCAAACCCAAACACAACGGACAGGTCAGGGACAGGGCAAGCCAATCAGAGGGACCACATACACACAGCAGACAAATCATAACAACAGCAGGGGGGGAAGAAGAGAAGGAGGGGGAGAGGAGATAGCACGGGCCACTGTACGGACTCGACGAGAGAAGAAGCAGTCTCACAGACCTGATCAGCGAAAATCCGGGTTTTTGGCTCAAGAATGGGTCCTCCCCTTAACTCATCCTCCACAGCCATGAGTCTTGGAAGCAGAGAGAGAGAGAGAGAGAGAGAAAGGGGGAGGGTGACAGAAAGAGAGGGAGTATTATGAATTTAAGATTTAACAAGACGTTGAGCAGGTGCATCTCCAACATGTGAGTCAACAACAGCGCTGGTTTACCTGGATCCCAAACCCTGATTAGCAGCCCAGTCTTTGAAGTCAGAGCAAGTTGCTGAGCAGCGGTAACCCAAGCCATGCTTTATAAGGCACTGCCAATTTTCACCGGTGGAGCCTTTTCTCTTCTCGCCCCCCCCCCCCCCCCCTCCCCCTTCGCCTCCTCATGGGATTCATCAAAGCATTTGTGTCCAATTTAAGGTGTTTACAAAGTGCAATCTGCGGCCAACTGTGGGTAATTACGCTCAGTTTCCGGTGCAATAAATGGATCCCAATCATCCCCAGGGAATTGCCCCCCCACACCCCCCCCATCTTATGTAAGACTAACTGACCAAGTCACGGGTGGAGAATCCTTTGACTAATCATTTCAAAGACTCAGCTCGCAGATATGAGCGAGGATGCTGCTGCAGTTTTCATGAGCAGGTTTCCCAGCTCGCCTGATCGCCCTGATAAAGAAACTCAGTATTTTCCACACGCATCTATCTCATCGCCAGCTGGCTGATCTAAAGATAATCTAAATAAATAAAAAACTCTTCACATGATAGATTTAATTGCTTCATGAGGTTTAATCTCACACTGACAGCAGGACAGTTATTGTAAATTTTTAATGGATGTTAAGCTTTTATAATAGAAAAAAAGGAGTTAATTCTCACATTTATGTTCAATTAATTCAGAAAGGTGAGCCAAAAAACTTCCACTTGTGTGTAAAGCTATTAATATGAACATTTAATCAGCTCAGAATAAAAAAAACACCACCGATCAAGTCATTTTGCGCCACTCAAGGGGCTTTTTTCATCACATTCATATCGTTTTATTCAGAAGACAGAGGCACAAGTTTGACAATAAAGAATGAAAATCCACAGGTAAAGTTTCAAACATAAGCGTTTGGATGTTTTATTCCATAAATAATGTACAGTGTCGAGAGTTATTTTACAAAAGAAGAGAATAGGAAAGGAAAAGAGTCAATCATAAGCACAGACAGAAATATTTGCACTGTCCCAGAAAACAATGACTGTAACATGGGGAATACAGCATTAAGATTCGACATGACTTCAAAAGGCAGACAATGATTTGTGTGGGTGATATGTTACAAAAAGGAGGGAGAAAGGAAAAGAAAAAAGATCCAGTTGTACTTCAAGTAGTGTGCTTTTGAGGTCAAGTCGTACATTGAATCAAAACAAGAGATCAACCAACATGAGGTCACAATGTCGGAATATTTTGCTACAGAGAAAAAAAGGCAAGAGACAAAGGATGTAAAGGTAATGTAAAGTCAACAAAAACACAGACCTGGATCAAAAATCAGCTGCAAATACTTTCTTTTTGTTTGCTTTTTTTCTGTTTTTCTCAGGAATATGCAACGTAAAGAGGATCGGTGTGATTGGAAGCGTACCTCCCAGCGTCAGATCGGTGCTGGCGCGTCGCCTCGTCCGCTTAAAACAAGAACTATTTGCAACTTTTTGACACAGGTCTGCGCAGCAGTGACAATGAAACCTTGGCTGTTGCTATAAGCCATGTCAATCACACACACATCAAGCCAAAACTCACCACTATGAATTCATTTGCATGGTTTGAACAGAAGACTTGCCGTAGTACAATCTATACAGCCTGTCAGTATATTCTTGCTACAAAAGAGAGGCAGATATACCGACACCAGAATGTTCTCCGTATCTCTGGAGAGGGAGAAAGAAAAGAACACCGTTTCCCTTTAAATGATGATAATAATTATAATTAGAATAATAATGAAATCATACTGTAACTGCATATGTCAAATGACAGTACTCTCTAACGTTCGTAAAACACCGATTCTGATCACCACGTCACCGGACACCACCAATGACGGACTGCATGTCAAAAGGTCATACCAAGCATATACAGCAAAATCATACAAGGAAAAGAAAATCAAGTTTGCTTTAATTATAAATAATATCCATTGCAGGCTTTTGTTTGAAGAGATAAAATTCACAAACACCGTACAGAGAAGGAAAAGCCAAAAAACAAGGTAAGGAACTTAAATACATACTTTGCAGTTTGTCAGAGTCGCGTCATCATTGTCATCTTGTCTGTGTTGTGTTCTGCACTTTACAGTATTCCAGGTCTTTTTTAGTTTGTGTTTAAATACTGCAGCTGGCAGCTGGTGGAGGAGTTTGGCAGGAAGTCACTGTTTCTATGTACACACGATGCATACAATACATCAGGATCCTGCATGTGCATTTGCACAAACAGCACATGATATTGTATCTGTTATTATTGCGCTTCTCCGGCTAAAAACTTAGCTATTGCAAGGTTAAAATAGTTACAATCTCACTCTCAATAGAATTCATATACATCTCATATAATATTATTGTTATGGCTCTTGCATCACTGGATTTATAATGCTATGGATAATAGTTAAAAATAGATTATTACTATAACAGGTGCAACAAAGACTATAGTTGCTGCATTTGTTAAACATAAATCTCTTCAGTTCACAGCAAACATCTTGGGGAAGATAAATAGCTTCATTCATATTTATAATTTATATATTGTGGCTAAAAAAAAAAAAGGAGGAGCCTGTAGCCAACTCATGGGATGTAGCCTAAAGACAAAAATAAATAGATCCAAGTGCTACAGGTAAAGTGGATTCAGTGGATTTGACCTAAAACTCAACATGTGGCTTTGGTTTAAATCAGATTGTTGAGAACAGAAAAGTGTACCTGCTAATGAAGACGTTGGAGTTGCTCTGAGCTTAAAGTAAAGTTCACGCACAGAACATTAAGGCTTCTCTGAAAGGAAATCTCCACACAACGCTAAGTGTGTAAGTTCTGCAGAAAAAAAGATGTTTTTTTTCCTTTTTTAAGCCTATGCAGGAGACGGGATCTGAAGTTGTCACTGTGCACTCCTGCAGCAGAACCTGAGCTCGCATTTTCACGAACATGATATATCTGAGTGTGAGAAGTTGAACAGAAAAGTCAACTGAGGATGGAACTTAAACATAAGGCTATGGTTGCACTTGTTATTTCACTAAGATCCTGGAGTCCAGTCAATCCAACAGGATGGCCTGAGACGGTACTTCTTGGCGTCCGCGCTCTCTGCTTGCTTTGCATTGCTCATTTTGTGCATTAAAATTCATAACGTGTCCAGATGATGCACAAGTGTTGCAATGCATGGCCTGGCTCAGTCAGCTGTGAGGCAAACTGACTTGGAAGCATCCAGATCTGCTACTTAATTCATCCTTGTGTGGTCAGATAATCAAGGTAGGTCACAAGTGTAAGCCTTGACAATGTGAGTTTCCTCATGTGTGCAGATTTGTTTATACCCAAGAGGGGGAGGATGACCAAGGGTGAAGCTTCAAGCTCTCTGACAGTTTGTAATGCGGCACAGTTCTATGCCTTTCTGCTTGAATCTTCACCCTTCAATGACTCATTCAAGTTTTGTCTTCTCCTCTCATATTACAGCGTCTTATGTATATAAAAAAGAGAGAGAGGTACTGTATGAGTCCCCATGTTCCTTCTGCAGAAAGAAACATCAGCAGTCCTTCGGAGAAGAGGATTCACCTTGATTTAAAATGGAAGAGCTAATATCAAACTGTGGTCTTCCATAGTCCTGTGCATGAAAGTCCAAAGCAATTCTTTAAAAAGTGCAGACATGTCTTTTTTTCCCTCTTTAAAGTTATCAAATTCTCAATCCTGTTGTGCTTTACTGTGCAATCTGGCGGGAGACTGGATTAAAAACTAAGTGGATCTCTTACAGGATCCCAGAATCCAGTTAAACAGCAGTACTGTTCCTAAAAATGGCTGCTGGTGGGTGCAACAGCACAGGATGAGGGAGGGTGCTTTAACCATGTTTATATACAAGGTAAGGGCGTTTAAAGATGCTTTCCCTTAAAAGATGAGCAGGACTCTCTGTCTTCATTCCAAGTCTTCTTTCCTGGAGTGGGTTAGAAGTGGCAACATTCATCTTACCACATAAGATGTGAACATATTGCACCATTTCCCCCTTTAAACTCTTTTATAACATAACTAAGCTAGGCAGCAGTGCTAACGTGCAGTCACACACAACTCTGCAGAAATCCTGAAAACACAGCAAATATTTGGTTTTCATGCTTGAACAAACTGAGAAGCGATCGATATTCCACTTTTTCCCTTCAACTACTTAATTTGTTGGCAATCAATAAAAACTAAAGACTGCACTCAAAGACTGCCCCATTACAGTTTAACAAGAAAGAAAAGAAGAAACAAAACAAACACTCAATAAATTAAGACTCGGCTGGAGTTTCCAAATGCAAAGCTAACAACAAATAAGCCGTGTTGCCGGGTTGTGGCAGCTGCAACAAGCGTTTAGAGGACAATCAGACTCGTTCTGTTGAGCCTGAAAAGAAGCCGCCACAGGGGGACATGCCCTGCATGCTTATCCAAGAAGATATGGATCTCTGTCCTCCGTATTATGGTCTCTCATTTAATTTGCCACTCATTACATGTCAGCAGCTTTGGCTTTCAATATACAGCTCCCTGCCTCGCTCCCAGGGCTACAGTACTTAATGAAACTGAAACCAGCCTCCCACCCTGCAATATTCTGTGCAAGATAACAACCTCTGGTAAATAGAGTCCTTTTCCAATATGCAATATGCATTTTAGGCAATAACTGCTTCAAGTTCATGTTTCATCTTGTTAAACAGAATGCAATATGCTAAAGTTGCTCTGTGGAAGCCCTCTGCCTCCACTTACTCCTCAGAAGAATGATGGTTTTAATTACTGTAACCCATCAGAGTCGGAGAGAATATGCCGCATATCTGGGAAAACTTACAGTATGTACAACAATTGCTCCATAAAAAGCAAAAAGGAAGAATGT
Source organism: Atherinomorus stipes (assembly GCA_023101725.1). Taxonomy (NCBI): domain Eukaryota; kingdom Metazoa; phylum Chordata; class Actinopteri; order Atheriniformes; family Atherinidae; genus Atherinomorus; species Atherinomorus stipes. Next base: position 195,901 of record JALJCO010008142.1, on the reverse strand, counting down.
GGCCAGCCCACGGCCTGCCTATGAAAAAAAAAAATCACATAATGTCTCAGCTGTCTTTTGCCCTCCATCCCAACAACAGCCTCCATTTACCTGCTAATTATTCCTTTAATTTGGGAGTCTTTTTCCACTTGCTGTTGCCGTAGCCTCCTCTCACTGTCCTCGAGCCGATTCTGGTACTGAAGGAGGATCTTATTGGTCTGCTGCTCCTGCATGAGGAGCCTCCGCTCGTACTCCTCCAACTTTTTGTGGGACATCACCAGACGCTCCTTCAGGGAGTTGATCTCCTCCTCGTACTCCCGTACCTGGGGGGGTAGGGGGAGACGTGGAGAGAGGGTAAGCTTGACATGCGGGTGGGTGGTGATGGCGGTGGGAATCAAAACACTCCGTCCGTCCACATTTATTCAGCAGAGAAAAACTACAACAGATTTGTGAACATCTGGCTCACGACTGCGTTAACGTACGAGTGATCGCCTCCGCAAATATGACTCAGAAACAAATAAAAATAACAGCTTACGGATGGGAAAATGTTACGACTTTCATAAAACATGACTTTAAAAGGAACTGCAAAAACAAGGTTTAATAAATCATGTCTTTTATAGAGTGTTCCAGTTGAAGCACAAGGAAAGGACTTCAACCATCAACCCCAGAGCTTAGATACGTCTTAAACTATTATACTGTATTCCAGTCAAATTTGACCTGTTTCCAAGTTTAGATCAAAAGTACCAATTGCATGTTTTCTTTTCTTTAATTGGAACAAGATTCTTTTTTTTAATTTGTTTTTTTTAATATATGTGCAACATTAATAAATTTGACATTTTTGTCTCACCTCGCCGTGAATCAGCACTATTGTATTGTCTGGCTTATAAATGTATAGTACCGTATCACTCCCATTAAAGAAAGGGCGAAATTCACAATAGTAATTTAAACAACGAGAAAACTAATAATAAATAAAAATTTACAAAATTATAATTTAGTATAATAAAATGTTGCTTTTGAACTGTGTTTGAAAAGAATTACTTAAAAAAAAAAACAACAACAACCAAACAAAGCTGTCCCAGACACATTAGAGCACCTTGCTCTAATGTGCAGACGTCTGATTGGACGTCACAGAAAACACCTGATTGCAGTGACTGTCTCAAAATATTGCTCAATAAAATTTTAGTTAAGGAGCCCCATCATGCTTGTTTACTTGTTTTATTTTTCATTTGTTTTTTATATTTCTGAACCACAATTTTACTGACGGCTGATTTTTTCCGTCTTTAATGGGAGTGTGTCTAAGCTTTCACACTGTACTGTATGTCGAAAGCATGAATGTGGATGCATTATTGTATATAGTACTGTAGTATAGTACTGTAGGTGTGTGTATATGTTTTATAAGTATTTTTATGGGTGTTTTCTCTAATGTTCATAGAGACTTCTGCACCTGTTGACCGGTATGTGGGTTCACTATTCATGGGAAAGGTGCTTTAATGTGTCTGGGACAGTTTTGTTTGTGTTTTAAAAATGATTAATTTGGACTACAATTCAAAAGCAATTCTTATTTCACTAAATTACAATTTTGTAAATTTTTATTTAGTATTAGTTTATTTAATTTCTTGTTATTTGAATTACTATTGGGAATTTATCATTTTTTTAGTTGGTGAGTATGAATAATTTTGGATGACTGTACATATGTGCATATATATTGTAAGTACAATTTTTATATTATTGGCTAAGCCTCAGAAATAGCTATTCTAACACAGGAAAAATAAATTGCCCCCCCCAAAAAAGGTAAATTCTGAAGGTCTCTTAGCAAAAATAAAAATAACATACAGCAACAGCCAAAAAACAGTCAATTTTTTTGGTGTATTTTACTCTAATATTTGCTTGCTACACTCAAATAATCACACTTTTTGTCTCACTATAGGAAATATAAAGAGTTAAATTAAATTGAAAATAACAGTTTCTTATGAGATGAAAAGTCTATGTGGCCAAAAACGTAACATTTTAAACTGTATTTACATGTATACGAATATACACCAAGGTAGCCATGAGGTGAAAAGTAATATTGGATAGTAAGTCTTGGTTTTTGAGTATTTTGGGCTGAGTTCAATCACAGGTCAAATTTGAACCACTAACAATAACCACTTTTGAACAAATTACAAGGGATTAACTATAAAATGGAATACAAGGCTAGAAGGGGGGGAATTTCCTCATATACAGTCGTGCTCAAGATTATTGACACCCTTCAATGAAAGAAAAGGCTAAATTCACAATAATAACTTGGATAACAAAAAAAACTAAAGAAACTAATGATACTGTATATAAAACTTACAAAATTAAAATTAAGTGAAATAAAATATTGCTTTTGAATTGTGGTTGGAAATGATCATTTAAAAACAAACAAACAAAACTGGCCTGGACACATTACAGCACCTTTCCTGTGAAATGTGGACCAAAACATCTGTCAACAGGTGTAAAAGTCTCTTTGAACATTACAGAAAACACCTGATTGCAGTGATTGCCTCATTGAACCACAATTCAAATTCAGTGTCATGATTTTCATAGAATTTTTATTCATTATTACTTTTGTCAATTTCAACTGACAACTGATTTTTTTCCTTCTTTAATTGGAGGGTGTCAATGATCTTAAGCACGACTGTATTAAGGAGAAATGGAAAGCTCTGCTTTCTGTCATGGAGAATATGATGTAAAAATTTGGCTAGATTCTTCAGCGCATCGACTCAAACCGATTCCCACAGGGAAAGCTAAAGTGTACTGGAGATCATCACATTACAAATCATTTCCATGTTTTTTGTTCTTGCCTAATTAATTCAGCTGTCTTGAGTTAAGGACGGCAACTTGTCCATCTCTATTGACACCATATTTAGGCTTGAGGCCATGTTCGGTGAAAGGGATTACCAATATAAGTATTGGTATTTTCTCATCTAGTGTAACAGAACAACAAGGACTGTTTATCAAGTCTCATGCATTCAGAGTAAAATTCTAAATGAAAATAAAAAAACGACACCTACCCGGTCCATGCGTGACTCATCCATGCTCTTTGAGTATTCCTTCAGCTTGAATTCCTCGCGGTCAATCCTGGAGCTTTCGATGTCGGCCGACAGGTGAGGCATGTTGGAGACCCACGCCACCGTCCGCTCATTCGCTGGGGTTGGTGGGTTGAGTGTAGATGGAGACTGGGAGCCCTGCAAACAAAGGGCAGCACACTGAATATGAGAATATGAGTTCTCAGCTGGATCAAAGTCACTTTCTGAACAAATGATGCAAGATGTTGTTAAAAGAGCCTCAGAATGACATAAAAACGTGTATTGGAGTATTTTTCTATATCAGACTGCAGAAAATCAGCTGTAAACAGTTACATTTCCTGCTGCGAGCTCCAGAGCTGATGTAAAAACTGGGAGAAAGCGTACAGATATTACCTGTTTGCTCATGGTGGGTTTAAGGAGGTGCTGCTGGGACTGCTGCTGAGGCGACTGCTGAGTGCTCTGACTGGTCGTTCCTTGTGGACTCCCACTTTCCCTGACAGAACTCTGCTGGTGGGGAAGACCTGGGGCGGTGTTGTCTTTGACGGACAGCTGCCGGGGCCCTTGCTGCCTGCCGCCGTATCCGGACTCCGGCGACTGCAGGAGGTTCCCGCTCTGCGGCCGGGTTTTACCGGCAGCAGAAGGCGCGACGGCCGCGCTGACGGACAGCTGGTGGGAGGTCTGGGACTTGACGCGCTGGGTGGGAGGTGGAGCAACAGAACTCTGCCGCATGGGTTGGACTGTGGAAGGAGGCGTGGTCGCCAAGGAGGAGTGAGAGGTTCCTGTCTGGGATGTCATGCCCATCATTTGTTGCTGCTGGAGATTATCCTGAGAAAGAAGTAAACAATAAATAAGAACTTTTATGCTTTGCTTTTTGTCAGCTCCATAGTATCCTAGAGTAGATACCACCAGACTGAGCTCAATTCCCCAAAAGGTACCAAGTTCTTTAACCCAAAGCTCCTCTTTCCTTAAACAAGGAAGACATTCTTCGAAGAAGGGTCAAATTATTGGTCCTTTTTCATCATTAAAACCAGGAAGGATGGTGGTGAAACATCATATTTATGACACAAATGTAGCTAAGTGAACATCTTGACTGAATGTGAGCTGAGACAAGAGAAGTTGGGTAAAATCAACACCAGAATATAGTGTCTAACATTAAGAGTAATAGGATGAAAGCTAGTCATAAAGTTAGCTAGGTAGCATAAAAATTGGACTGCAGCGCAATAACTGATCTTTTTTAACCTAGAGCATGATTTGTATGAACTCTGGTGTAATTGTTTTAGGTTTTTAGGTTGATTTGATCCTCGTTTTTAATTATTTTTAGTTATTTAGTTATTTTTGAACTGAATTTGAGTAGATAGAGAGCATGTATGTGTGTGTTTATTGTCTGTGATAAACTTGGGGGACTTGTTTGATGTTTTATGTTGTTTTTAATTGTGTAAAGGTCTTTGTGATGCTACTATGCAAAGTTTGATTGACTGAATAAGAAAGAGGGTCATGTCATCTGATGAGTCCAAATTCACCCTGTTGAGGCAGATGAAGTGATGCAGCCATCATTACTTGAGCCTGCTTGTGCATGGTGGGGGCAGCAGTATGATTTGGGTTTGTTTAGCTGATTAAGTTTAGATTTTATATACATGCATACGTGTGTATATGAATATATACTGTATATATAAAATAACAGGATATATATCCTGCTATTTCATAGTATTTTGCTATATTTCAGTCTTTAAAGGTGCCATGACATCAAATTTCAGTTTTTCCTGGGGATTTGGGGATATATCTTGATCTTTAGTACACTGATGAGGTCATGTGAATGTCAAGAGCGAGTATCGTAGTCCCTGTTCATGGGTTAGCTTTGTATCTTTGTCCAAAAACAGCTGAATCAGACTACAGTTTATCATTCTACGTAGCCTATCAGTCTACGTAATACATATTCTCCAATGAGATCGCACCATCAAGCAACAGCCTCCCCCCTTTCCCCAGCTGATTCACCAGCTGAGTCGCGTCAGCATGTTTGACTGCAACCTTGAACATGGGTGAATTCAGGTCAGGGTTTTCAAAAAAATGCATTGAAAAAAAAAAACAACTTCTGCAGCAACACTGAAGGAGGAGACCACAATGTTGTCATTACCTGTAAGTTTATCTATTTTCTGAATGCTGTCTTGTCTGATAAACACAGTTCATTATCTTAAGTGCCCATGATGCTAACAGATAGCCTAGTAGCAAACAAGCACACGCAGTTGGCAGGTTGACCTAGTTTTTCCAAATAAGGTTATAGCCAATCAAATATTAAGTCAACTTGGTCTCTGGGCAGATCATATATTACCATACCCAACCCTTTTAGTGAGGAGGGAAATCTGGCGTACAAAAACAAACTCACTGAAAAAAGTACTGTTATTTTTCTTTAGGGAATTGATATATGCAGCAATATCAGCTACATGAAGTAGTTATAGTATAGCAGTACGGCAGATATAGCAGTATATATGGATATACTGCTGTCATCACTCCTCTAAATGTTTTTAGTCATCACTGAACCGACATTTACCTGCATGTGCATGGACATCTGCCTGCGTCCGTAGTCCGCCCTGCTGTAGTCGTCACTGTAGCTGTGTGAGTGGATGATGCTGGGTTGGCCCAGGTGACCGTCCCTGGTCCTGAGCGTGGACAGATCCTCACTGCGAGAGAACCCCCCATGGGCAAACTGTGGGATGTAGGTCTGATGGGAAGGCTCAGGCTCGGGGGCCAGGAGGAGAGGAGCTGGGGGTTGAGCCCGGCTGTGCTGGTGATGGAGCTGTTGCTGTTGAGGTCCATCAGCCGTCGCCAGATGAAAGAGTGGATTCTGGAAGGAAAGCGGGTAGCGCATGGCGGCGGCCTGCTGTTGCTGCTGCTGGGATAGCGAGTCGGTGGTGGTGCCCATCTGGCTCAGCTGGCTCAGCCGGAGGCCGCCGGACATGCTGGAGCCGCCGGAGCCAGCTGACAACCTCCCACCGGCCCGCAGCTGGCTGCTCAGGCCCGACCCCAGGCCGCCACCGCCTCCGCTGCTCAGCCCTCCGAAGCTGCCCATACCGGCGATGGAGGCCTGGGAGGAGTTGAGCATGTCCACCGACTGCAGGTTAGACACGCTGTTCATTCGGGAATCCTGGAGGTCCATCATAGATACGCTTTTACTGACACTGAGCACCTAGATAGTAGGGATATGAGAGGCTAGTGTGCCCCTGTTATTTTGTTATGTCAGGTGGCCACGGATGATATGGGTGAGGGTGGTGCAGGTGTTTTTACCGCGAGGCCTGCTTGGGTATCGGAATGCCTGAAAGTATTTCCCAGGAAATACCGCTAGGATGAGTAGCGAGGTGAATCATTAAAAAAAAAAGCAGATGCCATGATAAACTAGAGCCTCAACAACACAATGAAGACTCTAAAAGTATGACTAACATGCATGTCATACTGACCTCACTTCTGGTAGGATTAAACTAGTGGATGGGATGATGATTCCCCAGTTCAGAGTGACAAAACTCACCTTAGGGTCTGGTTCTGTGATGTCCGAACTGCTCGTGCAGTATGCTGGACTGGAGCGGGCCAGGGGAGGACGTGATACGTAAAACATGTCTTTGGAGGCTCGATGAGGATGGTCGCGGTCCTGAAAACTCATCTGGGCGCGTGATGGCATGACCCCTCCGGTGGAGGTGGGGGAAGGCAAACGAGTGATATCTATAGAGCTGGAGAACAGCAGTGAGGAAGGTCAACTGTTGCGGTGAAGGTGAAAACTCTTCAGTTATGTAATTCTGTACAAAAAATTGCATTTATTGCACATAAAAACTGCATGAAAACTACAAACAGCTTTTCTTTAATATGCCCAAACTCTGGGGACTGAAAGCAAAGTTCTACCAGGTCTGATGGTGATATGATGGGGGACAAGATCTGAAATATATTGGCCCCGGTTACATGATGTTTTTTAATTTAGAATTAATAAATATTCTGAATTAACTCATTGATTGCCAGGTGTTTTCAGAGAAAAGCACTTCATATTGCCAGAATTTTTAAGCATTTTCACATGGGGTAGTTGCAGCAAAAAATATCTGCTTTTGACCAAAAAGCTGAGAAACAAGCTTTTTTGGCAGCAATGTGCTTCAAGTAGAAAAGTGACTTTGATGCCAATATTTTTACATTAGCGATATACTTCGCTGCTGTAGCTCAACCTATTGATCATGTCTTTGATCGATCGTGTCACTGTCGCTGATCAGTTTTTATTTCAAACATTCCTCTAATGTCTGCCGCCTAAACTGCTTCAATCACGAGCGCTTCATCATTGTCTCTCTCCCCCACGTATGAATTGAGCAGACTTCCTGAAGCCATTTTGACCTAAAGTTTGACCACAACACGACTTTCGGGTTGACCACAACATGTATTTTTAAGCTTGTCTGACACTGCCATCTACTGGATCGGTTGAAAATTACAGAAATAAAAACGATCAGCTATTATTTTTTCTTTGACAAGCTCCGCCAGAGTGTCCTGCAGCTCCCCCGATTAAAACCCGCAATTAACGTTTATAGACGTGAATGGCAGCCAGTGAGTAAAACAATTCAGAATTAAATTATTCTCCTTCATGTTAAGATGTAAATAATAATTCTGAATTACGGTTTACATGAAAAACACATTTATCAAATTCTGCTTTAGATCATGCAGCCTGGTGGCGTGGTGGTTAGCACTGCAGCTTAAAGTAAAAAGGTTGCTCGTTCGATTCCTGGCTGGGGAGGGGGGTTCAAAACACAAGTGGGCGATGAGAGTTATGGTGCGATTTCCAAAATCACGCAATAACTCGTGTCAAAACACCGGTGAGCGAGTTATCGCACGATTTCGGAACAAGATTTGATCTCCAGCTTCCCCAGATTTGAACACAGACACCAAAACAAATAGCGATCGGCTGGTAATGTAGATACTTTAGTTCATTTCTCTCTCTGGTGTGTTGTTGGACACTCATTGAGACTATCTGAGCCCTTCAGCATGGAAAAAAAAGCATGCTTTTAGGGTGAACTTGGACTCAGGGGCCAGTTGCCCCATACTTATCATTAGCTGGGCTGCTAGGCTGCCTGCCCAGATAAATACTGGAGCTGTCTTGAAAATTCCTTTCTCCATCACTCACATATATGAAAGGACGTATGAAAACAGACCCCAGGTTAAAAAAAAAGTGAAATTCCGCTTTAAAACTCCTGTAAATGCGGTCACTGCCCGTTTTTCAATATGTTTACTTTTGCATACTTGCGTTCTTGTGTACTTTTGAAACATAATCAGTAGAGGTACTGTACAAGTACTGTTCCAATTCAAAGAACGCATCAAGACAAGTACGTTTCACATTCCCGGATGTGTACTTGCTCCGCCCACTTTTCCGAGTCTGCATTAAAGGTGACTTTCATGAACTTCAGGCACCCTTATATCCCATAAGGCATTGCGGCGTAAGAATAGCGAAGGAGAAAAGTCATAGCGCTTACGGTTGGGGAAAAAATATCGATACACTGAAATATCGCGAGATTTTAATATGCAAATATATCAATATTTTAAAATGTGGTATCGATCTATTTTACTAAGTAAAGGGTTTTTGTGAAATCTTGTGGAATTTCACCGTTATGTTACAAACTCTCGCAAAATTTTGTTGGCAAAATAAATCAATATCGCATTTTTGAATATCTATATGAAATCTGCATATGAAAATATTGCGATATTTCAGTGTATCAATATTTTTTTCCCAGCCCTAATAGCAATAAGTGCTGAAAATACTCTTTATTAACGTCCCTACCTGTTAAGATCCCTCATCATGAGATTCTGAAACTCTGACGAGATGCCACGGTTGAAGCTCGGCCGTGACAGCAGCCTGTCCGACTGTCTGTCCTGCATCCTGTCTGTCTGATGGCTCGGCTGTCTCTGGAGGTGTGGGTTACGCAAGGCCATGCTGATGTCATTCAGGAGGCGGGGCAAAGGACCCAGTTTGATGACAGCATCCTGTCGTTTGAAGGAAAAGAAATGGCTTGTGTTTTACTGCAGATTGATAAAAAGTCCTTCATTTTTATCGGTTCTAACGTAAGTGCTTCATTTAAATGCCATTTTCCCACCTCCACTCACCTGATGCTGCGAAGCTGATGACAGCTCTGAAGTTACAGTCTGATTTAGCACAACGTTGAGGTGAGAGAACATCTTTCAGACCAAACTGATCTAATTTAGTCTTTAAGTTACATATTCAGTGTGCACAGTGATAAAACACTCATAGATTTCACTAATATGTCGCACAATGTGCACATATCCAAATGTTTCTTAGATAGCTAGAGGGAGCAAACAAAATTTTGCAGGAGGCCTTAGTTGGAATATAAACTGTGAGTTTTAGGTGCATCTAATGGTGCGTGATTTAGACTGGACTATTTTGTGTTTACCTTGCTGAGCTGACCCATGACCTCCCACAGGAGACTGTGCAGGATAGACAGCTCCCTGCCCAGGTCGATGTATCCCTCAAAGCCGCCTGCATTGCTGACGCTGTCCAGGTTGGAGATCTCGTACAAGAACTGCTGCATGGAGCCCCACTCCATCTCTAAAAACTCATTCATGAAACACATGTACTCCTCTTTGTTGCCAAACCTGCAGGTGGAAGAAGAAGGAAGATGGGGTATAAATAAATAAAAAAAGAGTAAAAATTCAACTTTAATAAGAATTCAATCATTTGACTGTATCATAAAAGGAACCTCTGCCAAGTATGGTGTATTTCTGAATGAGCGGAGAATAACTTTTGTTTTCATATGTTGGTGCCATCACAGTCCGAATCAAATTTACAGTTGCATGAAGAGCAAACAATGTCAAACACTTTGGAGAAATTAGGTTCTCCCCACTATCAGCTTTCAACTGATGATTAAAGGGATAGTACACCCACGGAATGATGGTCCTTCATTTTCCACTCATCCTCATGCTGAGCAAGACTCTGGAGCACTTTTGTTGCTCACAATACTACGGAAGCAGCAGTGTTCAGGGCCTACTCTGCCGATAATGAAAGTGTAGAAGAAGAAATTCGCTGTTTACATTGCGCTAAGAGCGAACGAGCTGCGAACAAACCGGTACAAACACAAGAGGGGTTGGCTATTGATTTAAAACAAAGAAAGAAAGAAAGAAAAAGGGAACGCGCAATCTCGTCTGCTGCTGCTTCTGTAGTGTTGTGAACTCGCACGAACGCGCTAATAGGAAGTGTAATGTAGTCCTGTTTAGGCTATAAAAATACACTAAATGATGTCGAAACTATGGACGCTACCCACTCAGGACACTTGGAGTACATTGGATGAGCAGTATGGAGGAATATTGCCAAGTTTTTGTGGACTTTTCTTTTTGTGTTGAGTGCCGGTGAACTCCGAAAACGTGTCCGATCTCCAGCTGCATTTGAGATGTTAAAAAGTGCTCCAGAGTCTTGTTCAGCATGATGGTGAGTAGAAAATGAACGCACATCATTCTGTGGGTGTACTATTCCTTTAAGGTGGATCTTCATCAAACACATAATCCAGTCAAACATAAAGCATGCATAGTTAGCCACTGGCTGCTAGATGCTGCAAATCAAGCTGCACTGACTTGGAGAAGTTCGCCAGGTTTTGCACTACTTTAGCGATGAGGGTGAGCGTGCGTGACGTTTGCTCGTCGGGGTACTCCTGGGTGAGGTTGAAAAGCGATGGTGACATGATGGCAGGACAAAGGAAGCGCAGGAAGAGAGAACCGCTGATGAGCCGGTCGGCGATATCTTCCCGACCCCTCTCTGCACAGCGCACTCTCCACGAAGCAAAAACTTCCTTTAGCTCCCGAGGGAACACACTGAAGAAGAAAAATACATTCAGCATTCTAGGAAACAATCTACAGTGTTTTCTATCTGTAATAAAGTCATTTTTATAATTTCTTTCTAGTCACTAACAACTCACCAATGGGAATTAACGATTTTGCAGAGTGCAAGTTCACAGCACATTCGAAGATTGGCTTGGTGGTCTGGCAGCACAGAGGGTGGTATTCTCATAGGGTCCACTTCGCAATTTTCCTCTGACTCATACAAGGCCCTTATGAACTCCCCTGCAAGTGACATTTCATGAGCAACAAGTTTGGTGTCATTAATGCAAAAGTCAACATCATCAGTCACCAAGAGTCACACAAAATGAATCCATCTCAAGTCAAAAACAGCTTCTCAAAAATGCAAATCCTCACTGATCATGATTTTAATGCCATTGAGATGAATTTTACTGGAAAAGAAATCTGAGTTTTACTGATTTTCACTCCACAAGAATAATGATACTAAATAATGAATGATAATATAATAATAAAACTAAATGTGCACATATAAAATGTAAAACTGCAGCACATTTACAGGAAAATAAAAAATCTGTGTGAGGTGAGGTGAACCGGTCATATTAGTTTTGTGGACAAGTGTGTTTCTTTGTTTTATGGAACTACAGAACCAAATTCTGACAGAGATTGGACTTATCGATGCTCGACAAAAGGATGGAGCTTCTTTAACATTTTAATTTGTTTGCAATCCATAATAAAATGTGCCATAAATGGGATAATGCTCTGAATAGTCATTTATTACTGTGATAATAACTGATGAAATGAAAAACTACTTCAACACCATTAGGTAAGAGAAGCTCTTAGGGTCTGGATGATATCGTTAAAATGACCAGAACTATTTACGCGAGTGCTCCCTGGATGCTGCACCTACAGCTGCCCACTGCTCTGGATGCCTCAAGTGAGCGTGATGACTTTAGAGGGTTGAATGCGGGGGTCAAGTTCTGTGCATGAAGCATGCTTGGGTAAATTCTACTCATTATGCAAAGCATGAAGCCAGAGAAGCAGAAAGGATGTCTTCTCTGCATCACTTCTGCATCTCATATCAGCGTAAACCTGGAAGAAGTGAGCTGATTTCCACTGAAGCTCCAGTTCTTCCACAGGGATTATGATCAACCAGTAAGGTTGAAGTTTTCCTCCTAAGACATGAAATGAAATGAATGAATGAAATGAAAAATACTTTATTTATCCCAAAAGGGAAATTCAACATTGCAAAAAGCTCACTCGTTGCTTTTATTTTATTCTTTTTTGGACATGTTGGATTCCAACTTGCACCTCAGATACAGTCTATTTATGTGTTGGTTTTCTCATCTTTTAATGTATTTTGAAAAGGATTTGAAGGGTTTAGCATCTCCGTTTTCACAGCTGTCCCTCCTTCTGCATTGTTAGCAGCTTCCTTTATATCACTGAGGACAACAGCATTAAATGCACCAACTGTTAAGACAAAGGACAAAGAACAATACAGTAGTTTCTACACAGTCATCCTCACTTCGGTCAGCTTCACAGGTGATTTTTTAATTAATTAAAACACATTTTAAACATTTTTTCACATGATTCTGCTGTTTTATTGATATTTTTGTTGTTTTTGGCACTTCTTATTTTCAATAATCGAGGAATTATTGAACAGTTTCCAATAGATTTATATGCTTCCATACACAAAGATGGATTATTGAATGTCATCTAGATAACTTTACTGGCCACTGTTATGAATGAAAGTGTATTTTGTTAATATTCTACTTACTATAATGTAGAATTTCTTACTGTTTGGATTCTGTTTGGTTTAGTTTTTGCTGTATTTCTGTTTTCTAGTTTTATTTCCTCACACCCTTGTGTTTTAAGATGCCTTCTTCTGGTTTATTTCATTTACTTAGTTTTATTACTTGTTTTATGTCACTGTGTCTATACGTTTGTGTATTCAGCTCAGTTTACATCCTGCTCACCTGCTCCTCACTGGTTTTTATTCCCGGTTTATTTTCTGCTTGGTTTCTTTTGTTCTCTGCCAGTTTTTTGTTTCTCATGCTGTTCTCAGTCACCATAGTTTTGCTTTTGTTTAGTTGGTTTAAGGTTTTTAATTTACTGGAACCACCTGTCCCCTGGTCCTGCATTTGGGTCCAGCTCTTTGTCTCTCTCCAATAAGAACTCAGAAATAATCATTAACCTAACCAAGCTTATGAATAAAGCATGTCAAACCTTTAAATTTCATTAATTTCTGTAGAATATTCTTGGATGAACAGGCATCAGATTTGTGCGGTAATCCAATCTATCATCAAACTCCACAAAGCTAGACTGAAACATAGTGTGACTTTAGATAAGCGGAGAAATACAATCTCTCCACCGAAACAATCTTTAAAGCAAAAACTATGTGGCTTGCTGTGGAAAAAAGAAGTGTTACAACAGCAACTTGATCTTGGCTAAAAATAGCAGCTTTACATCGAAAAGTGAGACGGGTAGCTGCAGCAGTCTACCAGTCTTTCAACCAAAGATAACTAATAAATTTAGGACTTTTAGACTAATCCTGCTGCTTCTTCCTCAGTCTACTACCTGACCAAGCATATGCAGCATGACATGGGTTGATAAAAGCCACACATGGGAACCAAGTCTTAAAACTCAGACAAAGCAAATGCCAAATGAGTCTAGTTAGGTAGTCAGCAGCAGGACACGTCTCCTCCAGGATGTGACCAACAGTTCATACTTTTCCTCCACCAGAGGGACTCAGACATCGTCTCGTTTGCATCAAACGTGATGTTGATGCTAAGTTCACTGAATACTGTCGCACAGCCTGCAGTCAACTTTAAGACAGGATGAAATAAATAACAGTCTGGAATGGAAATTTGGAAATATTCATGATTTAATCTGCTGTAATTCCCATTAACTGTCATCAGGCTGCATGATTCCTAATTTTTATTTAATAATTGGGGACAAAGGCAATCCTGATGGCAATATCTAGGGAATGCTTAAATATATATTACATATATATATATATATATTTCTATCAGACTTACTCACATTATTGTTATTTTTTTCCTTTGGTAATTGAATTAAACTAAAAAAAGAGGCAAATTTTGTACAAACACTGGAGTCTGCAGTAAATTATGTTCAGTTTTCTACAGCCCAGAGCCTGTCTTCGGTAAATGAGTAGTGTTATTATTAGCTGTGCTATTCTGATTAAAGTAAATATTCACATTTAAGGTTTGTAGATATCTAAGTATGCTGTTTGGACAGATTAAGTAAGGGAAATGTTTTAATTCAGACCAATACTAGTTTATTAATGGTTTGCTTCCTCGACCTGCACATTGTCTTCACGCACTTTCTGTAGCGCTTGTTTTTGCAGGTCAGTACACCGGAAGTTAAAGGAAGAGACGGAGACGATACAGTTTTGTACCGTAGCTGTACGTTTGTGTTGGCACTATCAGCCAACTTTGGATGTTGTTTAGCTGTGGTTTAACTTTGGGTCACTCCTGTAACAAGACAGTCCTGTGGAAACCAAATAAATGTTTGTCTGACGTCTTTTACACCAGAGTACTGTGAAGTTCTTACCAGCTAACAACTTAGCTGATTCTGCACGAGTGACACAAACAGCGTCTTTCGCTTTCTGAAACTGAGCCCTGGTCCGATGTGGTCGAGATGCAAACAATTCATAAATTAATAAAATGAGCTTATATGAATTTTCCTAAAATTATAAAGGGTTCACAAATCAGAAGCTGTGTGTTAATGAATCTACAAGATCTGTAAAATAATTCAGTCCAGATTAGATATCCTCAGTCCTGTAGTTTTTTAGCAGGACCTGGTCTAATGTGGCCTGAGTCCCAAAGAAAAGTACCTAACTCAGAGGTAAATTTCATGGCTCTGATCATTTCTTCATTCAGCCTCAGCAACAGTCTTTAAAAAATAAACAGCGTGATGTCATTCATCGTTTTAAATGATGGCACAAGATCTCGTTACACCCCTAGTAAATAAATAAAAACAATGCTTCTCAAACTTCATCCCAGCATCGCCGTCTCTGCTGCATCGTGTGTGCACTCTAGCATTGATCTGGGCTGCAGATGAATAGTTTTCCAAGGCCTGCTTAACTTCTGATTGATAGATAATTTGTTTCATTGAGAACAAAGCTGTGTTCCTCTCACACCTTAAGCCTGGGATACACTGTGTGATATTTTCAATTGTTGCTCGCAGCTTCAACTCAAATTGTGCGAATTAGTTGCAGAGTTCAAAAGTTCACCGCTTGCAATGTTTGTCCTCACACCGTACGAACCGACGCTCGGATGTAATCTGATTACTCACACTGTTCGTCCTCAAAGACAGGTCGGGATCGTAAACAATCCCGACATGCAACGCAATAATTACAGCTAGTAGTAGAAGAAGAAGAAGATGAGAAAAACAACATCAACAACAGCAGCAACAGTATGTTATCACCAAAAAAAACGTGCTGCCTTGGCGATTTGCGCTCTTCTTTGTGAAGAATTCGCCAAAAAGAAAGGGTGAAATTGGGTGACCAGACGTGGACAGAACAGTCTGTCTGTTCTACAACGAGAACTCCGTCCAAATGACAAGCTGGGTCGTCATGCTGCCTCTGGTTTACTTCCGGTTTTGTTTCTCGCATGTGAAATGTGAAAATCTCTGAGGAAAGAGTTCAGTCTGGTCGTGGCGCCGCTTCAACATAAGATTCACTTACGAGCCACAACCAAAATATCAAATGGTAAATGGAGTGTACTTATATAGCGCATTTCCAATCGTACTGACTGCTCAAAGCGCTTCACACTACATGTCACATTCACCCAGTCACATACACAATCACACATTCATACCCTGATGGGCACATCGGGAGGCAACTTGGGGTTCAGGGTCTTGCCCAAGGACACTTCCACATGTAGCCTGGGGAAGCCTGAAATCGATCCCCCGACACTCTGGTTGAAGGACGACTGCTCTTCCACCTGAGCTGCAGCCGCCCAAGTCAAGCAGGTTTGATTTTCTTGAGACCAACATTTTCTGATCGCGGGGCTTGTCGTGAGGTGCCAATCGCCTCTCACGACCCCCTTGTATACTGCACGACACATGATTTGGCCAAGAGTCGGCCCAATCCCCAAAATTGTTGCGCAACTGGAAAATCGGCTCAAAAATCGCACAATGTACGCCGGGCTTTAGGTAGATAAGCTCAACTTGATGACTGCCCCCATTTGAGCGTATCAAGTTATTAAATCATATATTTTTTACCACAAAAACTCTGCCTGCCAGAATAATTTAAGCCCTCTGTACAGCAACATGCCGAGCTTGAGTCAGACCACTTTCCCAGCTCACCGATCGCATCCTTGAGGTACTTATGTCCAATCAGTTTGAGGTACTCTTCTATGGCTTTGGTGGCCAGAGTGTTCTCTCTGAATATAAGGTGTTCTCGGTCGATGAATCGGTCTACCTCACACATCGCCATGTCTGACAAGAAATCCTGCAGAAAGAGAGAGATGCACTTTTATTACAAAGCTCTGTTTTTAATAGTTTTTAAAAAAGTAATATAATCTGTGTCCAGTACCTTAGCTTTCCCTGTGCTCTGCAGTATATGCACCAAGGCGCAGGCCACTTCCTCTTTGCTTTTGACACTCAGCACGGGCTCCAGCACAGCACACAAGGTGCGGTAGTTGTTGGTGACATACTCTGCAAACTCCTTGTATAGCTCCATGGGCAGGATGTTCATGGTTTGGAAGCGGGATTTGAGGCGTAGCGATGCATTGATGATCTTCCCTCCACCGACACCGGCTCCCTTTGTAAGCACGCTGGGCTGGATGACGGGGTACCACTGCTCCACAAACTGACGCCCGGTGATGCTTGAGATGGGGATGCTTACAAGTCCTAGATATGTGCTCTTTTCCTTCAAGGACAAGAAATGCACAGGTGAGCATTTTCTTATTTCACAATCCTGCAAAACTATATCTGACAGAAATTACTTAAAAGAAGTTTATTTTTTATCATTTTGTGTCAGCAACAGATGCATGATGACTTTTGCATTTTTTAAATAAATAATTTCAGTAAGAAAACAGCAGCAAAGTTTGCCAAATGCCAGTATAACCAAGAGAGGAGAAAGACCCTTCACTGTTGCTCGGTTCTGGGACAAAATGTGGAGCGCTGTTAGATTTGATGCTAACGGAGAAATTTAAGAAACATGGAGAATCAAAGAAAACAACCTACAAAACATAGAAGAAAATGAATGAAAATAGGGTCCTGTGCAGCCGCTGCCAGGTTAAGCTAACATTTCATGTTGACTGTGACTATAAACTGTTACCTGAGAGCAGAAGCTGTTGGCTAACTTTGCCACCAGACAAAGTAAGGTTAAAGGGGGAGTTCAGTTTTTTTCAATCTGGACCTATTTTCTAGCATGAAATACGTTAATTTTCTTGCCCAGAGTTTTGGTCTAACTTAAATTCCTTCAGGAGATATTAAGATCCACTCCAGATCAGTGTTTGCCCAATATAATGTAAGTGATGTGGGCAACCTGGCGCACCCTCTAAATAAGGCATTATCTGCCACAAACTCCTTCATTTAACCAATATTTTGTCACGAAATATTCGTTGGACGCCCTTTTGAACTCAAAGCAGCTTAAAGTGGCTTTTTTTGTCCTTATTTACAGACACTTTTACAGTGGCAGCTTTAATGACGTCACTGTCATGCAACACCACAGAAAGTGAATGTGTGTAAATAAGGACGGATCACCACAAAAAATCAGAGCAGAACTTTCTTCTCAGGGAGCTCCAAGAAATGTGTAATTGGTTGGACATTTGAGACGGGCGGGGTTAAAGGAATAGTACACCCACAGAGTGATGTAACTTTATTTTCCACTTAACCTCATGGTGAGTGAGTCTGGAGCACTTCTTTAATATCTCAAATGCAGCCGGAGATCAGGAAGGCTTCTCGTTTTCCCCCAAATTTCATATAATGGAGTTCGCTGGGACCCAAGCCAAAAAGGTCCATAAAAGTCCACAAAAACTTGTCAATATTCCTCCATATTGCTCGTCCAATGTAATCCAAGTGTCCTGAGTGGGTAGCGTCCAGAATTTACTCCAAACAACACCATTTAGTATATTTTTAGAGCCTAAACAGTAGTACATCGCATCTCCTGCAAGCACACCGATGCGCGTTCATGAAACTACGGAAGCTGTAGCAGACGAGATCGCGCGTTCTCTTTTTCTTTCTTTCTTTGTTTTAAATCAATATCCAACCCCTCTTGTGTTTGTCCCGGTTTGTCTGCAGCTCTGTCCCTCTTAGCACAATGTAAACAGCGAATTTCTTCTTCTACGCTTGTACACTACTCACAAAAAGTTAGGGATATTCAACTTTCAGTTTTTGGAGAACAGACTGATGCAGAATAAACATTTAACCATTAAACAATGTACATGTGCATTGAAAAGTTTAGAGAACGTTTAATTCAGTTCACCTGCAAAGGTTGTAGTGGATTTTAGATTCATTTTGACTTCATACAAAAAGCCAAATATCCTGAACTTTTTGTGAGTAGTGTATTATCGGCAGATTGGGCTCTGAACGCCGAGGCTTCCATAGTTCCGTGAACGCACACATGCGCGCTTTGTGAAAGTAAGATTTGCTACTGTTTAGGCTCTAGAAATATACTAAATGATGTTGTTTGGAGTAAATTATGGACTCTACCCACTAAGGACACTTGGATTACATTGGACGAGCAGTATGGAGGAGTATTGACAAGTTTTTGTGGACTTTTATGGACCTTTTTGGCTCGGGTCACAGCAAACTCCATTATATGAAATTTGGGGGAAAACGAGAAGCCTTCCTGATCGCCGGCGGCATTTCAGATCAACTCCGTCCTGTCACAGACAAAGTTTATTTAAATGTATAATCACTGGGTGAACACAATCGCCCCCCCGTGTGTACCCGGTCGCAGAGCTTCTTGTGGAGTATGAAATGACTTTTCGAAAAATAACTTTTTTCTTGTTCTTGCAGCCTCACGGGCAAGACCAAAGTTCTCGCGGAGTCTGGAACAAGCTTATTCTCCACCTGTTTTCTGACTGAAAGGCTTCTACTCTGGGAATGTTCAGAGTGCTTCTAAATGCAAATAAGTTGCTCCATTCTAAAAAAGAAAAACCTGCTTTCATTAACAGGTTTTAGAGACATTTTTCAACGCCGCCCTCCAGATCTCTCCGTCACCTTGCGTCTCTTCTTGTCCGTCTCCTTGTATAGATGAAGGCGTAGGTTGCGGACGGCTGGCAGGTTGTTAAATTCAAAGTGCTCGCCCCAGAAAACGGTGTCGGTGCGGGGCTTGCTGGTGGTGCGGGCGTACAGCATGTCGTCCAGACAAAGCTCGCAGTAGTAGCGTTTCTTTGCTGGAAGTTCCCGGGCCTCTATGATCCATAGTTTGAGCACATTGTCCACCCTCCGGCTGTTGTCCTGTGTGAAGAAGAAGTCGGGTCAAACAAAGTCAAATGCGTTTAATAATAACCAGTATAAGGCTTTACAGATAGAGGCTGATGTAATGTAGGGGGAAACATAAAGATACTAAAGTAAAAAATCCAAAGATGTGGAAGCAGAGTTGGTGTGAGGAAAGGGCGACAGCAGATCAGCCTGCAGGAGAACAGAGTAAATGACAGGAAATAAATGGCTGGTGACACGGCGGGTTGGCTGCTGTGGATAGTAGACTGGGGTTGATGAGTTCTTAGCTCTCGACGTGAACACAGAGACAGAAAACAGCACGACGGGCACACAAAAGAAAGATGACAGAGGATGAAAAGAGTTATCCACTTAAACAAAAACACACAATGCACATGTGCAGCAAAGACAAAGGACAAACAATGATGGCAATGTTTCTGCAGACAGCTACACTTCCTAATCATGACTACAAACCCCGAGTTCTGTCTGGCACCTCCCGCAGCAGAGGAGCCGAGTCATGTTTCAGTGAACTCGGGCTGAGTCATCTCATTTGGGCTGAAATGTCATCATTAGCTTCAGACTATTTGAGTTCTAATACCAAATCCCAGAAGTGTGAGCACCAAGGAGATCCTCAGCACTAAAGTTTGCCGTTTGCATGCTCCATGGGAACTGCTGCCAAACATAAGGCATAATTAATTCCAAAGCTCTGAGTTTGAATGTGCTGGGCATCTGGTGGCTCAGTTTGCCAGAGTGCATACAGTGCAGCAGCACCAGCGTGGGCTCCGGTTCTCCGCCTCCACATCGTGTTATGCCGTCCCTTTTCTGCCCTATCTCAATTTCACTATCAAAAGACTAATAACACTGTATCGTGGTGGAGTGGGTGCCTTGCTGTTGCACAGGAAGAAAGAAGTACGGCTCAAAGAGGGGCTTAAAGGGTCCGGAAAGTTAAGAAGAGTAATGATAATCCTCGTCTCTGCGGTGAGTCTTATCTCTGCTGGTGCATCTGGTCTGTGATGCACGGTGTGTTGTTAAGAGGTAGGGGAGGGAATGGGATTTTGGAGCAACTGTGAGGAATCCTTGGAGCTTCATGACTCAGCCAGGACCCCCGTGGCATGAGCATCTGGACGAGGCATCCAGCGTGCATGACGCTTCATCTCAGACAGGCTTAATTTCTCTTCAGCTCCTGGTTGTTATCAAAGCAGCATGTCTTTCATGACTGCTCACCTTTAATAATAAGCACGATGGGAGCATGGGACAAGTTTACCAAACTGTCAGATCTGGGTGAAAATTAGGGTATTGATGAGGCAATATGAAGGGCTGAGATTAGCTGAGAGGATGAAAATAAAATCCTTGTAATTTAGAGATGCACTGGGAAAATGCCTCCTTAAATTGCACAGTGTTGCTGAAAACATAACACTGAAGGTCTGATCAGTCTCACTGTCAGCCTCTGGTTTCGTTAAGAATTTTTCAAACAAGAGCTCACATTTAAGACCCTAACTGACAAAAGGTTTGCACAGACTAAAATGAGCACTAACTTGATTGCACACGCAATAATAGGCCACAGTTGATTTACTAACAGGGCGCGAGGAGGTTTGCGCCTGTTAAATGGGCAAATTAATACCCGCAAACCATTTTACCTGTCTGCCATTGATGAACAGGCAATTTGGAAGTTTCTGCCAGAACATGCAAAATACTGGGAGGAGACTATGCAAACAACTCAGGTTTACGCACGCAATGTGATTTATAAACCATGCAACGGAGAGCGGACGGAATTTTTTGCGTCTGTTTTAGCAGGTCCGAAAAGCAGATGTTAACTGGCAGGTTCGTGCACTGATGGCTGGAAGAGTGCTGCCTGCAGGACTGCAAACATGCAGCAGTGGGTCAGAATTATTTGGATATTTGAACTAGAAGTCAGCGTTAGCCTGTTGTTACCCTTAGCATGCAATCCGTCAGTTTCCTCAACGATTAACCCGTAAACAGCTTGCAGATTTATAACTTTATTACTTCAGGAGACATTGTGATTCTAAAGGCCTTTTCACACCGGGACCGATGCGAATAAACGGCACAAAATTGGGAATAATTCAGAGGAGAAATATGAACGCATTTATAGGCCCACAGACCTGCTCCGACGTGAAGTTACGAAGATGCAAGAACAAACTCATTTGTTATTCCAGAGGAACGTGAGCACATGCAGCAGTGACGGAGGGAGAGGCGGCTGCAGGTAAACGTCTGGATGCTGAAAAACAGCTGATCTCACTGTGGAGATGCCAAATGCGGATTTTAACTATAACACCTGTAGCTAATAACCTCAAACGGCTACAAAATGTAGGGAAACACTGTTACTTCAGCAGTGATTTTTTCCCCTCTTTTTCCAAACAAGATGCTGCGACACAAAGATGATAACACCTGTGCCATAATGATACAGAGGCAGCGACCAAGCCACTCTTCGGTCAGAGCGCCCTCTCTGATTGGTGGATTCTCTATCTGTTGGATGAGAGTATCAAGAAAATCGACCTCAGTTTGAAAAAATAAACATTGCAAAATTGCAACACGGAATTTTGTCACTGATGTGAGTGCTCCTGTTGACTTGACATTAATTTAAGTATTGCCGTGTGAATCTGTCAGACAAAATATTCGGAGTAGGTGTGTAACTTAACTCGGCTCTGCAGCGTTGGTTAAGACTCATAAAGACCAACGCAGTTGAAGCAGCTCATGCTTGTGCACAACATTAGCATCACTTCCACTTGTCGCCAGAGGGGGGCGCACTTCTGGGAAAAAGCTGGAACTTGCGCTGTACTCCTTTAAATAACAATCATCATCAATATTTAACACGGGTTCTTCTAGACTGAGGAATCAGAAAATTGGCAGCTGTAACATAATGGTAGTTAAAGCTGACATTAATTATGCCGTTTTATTAGAGTTGTCAGTTTAATGTACTGATTAGATTAATTAATTACACTGCAAATTATTGCATTAAAAAATAATCACGATTAATTCAGAGTGTCAATTCAATGCAAGAGCATTTTAAATTTGAATGACCCGGGCAGTGGGTGGTGGTAATGCACCTAAAGCTGTTTGCCACCCGGCAATAAACCCCAGAAGAAGAAGAAGACGTGTCAGAGTCACTGTACAGAACTTCATAGGCTCGGTTGGAGCAGGGTTGCATGGAAAACTTCAAGGACTGCAGCCGTTGAGGACCATTGTTCCCACGACTGCTTTAGCAGATAAGTGATTAAAATATGATTAATTAGATTAATTAATTAGATTCATTTTTTAAAATCGTCTGACAGCTCTAGTTTTTATTTCCCTTTATTTTTGCCAATGCCAGATCAGACTGCGTGCTCCTCCAGACCGCGGCTGCTGCTCTGAGGTTGCTGACCTGCGTGAAGTTTGACCCCCACAAAACTCAGAGAAAATAACAAGTAACGTAGCACAAACTAATGATACTATTTTTTACTGAGTTTTGATTGGGGTGGGGGCCAATTACGCAGGTCCAGCACCTGGTATTGTGCCAAAGAGCATGCACTCTATGCATAATATCAGACCATCTTCAACAGCGTCTTCTCATCCATGTCCTTATCAACTGGCCTCTGGCTACATTGTTTTTATTTTATTATACTTATTTTATATTCTAGATTTTATTTGCCTCATATTGTATCTCTGGAACTAATGTCTCTCTATCAGGTCAAATTTCATTTTGCACTGACCACATGCTCCTCTGAACTTTCTGTGGCAAAGCAATAGCTCACGAAGCTAAATGCTCATTGAAATGCTGCTGTTTGCACCTGTTACCAAGTGCATGTGCAATCTTAGATCGCCCGCAAACGTTGAAGAGACAGCGCACGCAATTTATCTGCGCTACAAACAAGTTAGCGCTCTTAGAGGTCTGAGTAAATCAGGGCCTAAGTTCCTCCAACTCCATTAGATGCATAAATGTGGAATAAACTGTAAGATTTTATATTCAGCCTGATTTAGGTGGAATTAGATTAAAACACATTTATCAGGTCCGTTATCATTCAGGAGAATCCAAAATAAAATATTTACTCTTTTCTGACTGGGTCGCTCGTCCTGAACAGAACTAGTCCAACAGTATTGTATGATCTGCAAATCTCTTAGTAAATCAGCAAATCCATGATGTGATGAGCTGAATAATAATTTGGCTTCATATGACTCAGAATCCACTCATATTAAAGGGATATTTCTGTTTGTTTGTAATGGGGTAGTGTAAAGTACAGTACATAGAATAGTTTGTGTTACCTGCAGTAGATGCTGGTCACCGAGCTCTCAGTTTGGAGACGTAGGGAAAGTATTTTTGTTTTTACATTTTTTTTAAACAGGAGAGTTTTGCTGGCTGCTGCTCAGAATGGGAAAGCAGAAACAGAAGATCGGATTTTGGGCATCTAAAACAACTCAAACCTCTGTGTCAGGGTGACACTCGCCTGGCTCAGATGACAATCAGATAGTTAAGAACTGAACAAGAAGCAGCTGAGGAGATGCAGTTAGTGATGGGATATCGATACCATGGAGCTGATACTTTGAAAGTATTGGATTCTATACTTTTTTGAGTATCGAGATACCACTGTACAGATACAAAACATGCAATTTGTTTTCACTTCTGAGAATTTTAGGCAATGAAATGATGTGAAAGCACAGACTTTATCAGGGGATCATATACTAATAAAGGAAATGACTGTGTTCCTCTCTCTGACACTGCTTACTGTGGTCACAGCAGAGAAACGTGAGAATCTGCAAAAAAATCAGTGGAATATGTGCTTGATGTGGTAGTAGGAGGATCGGTTCTGGTCTACTGTCTGCTGCTGGTGGTAAATGAGATTCTGGGGGGGGGGGGGGCTAGCTGATACTGGGGCTGGGGTCTGTCTCCGTCTGATCAGTGCCCTGCCTTTCTCTTCATTCTTGTATCTTCCGCTACAAAATCAGACTGGTTCCAGGATATATTTCTCCACATTTTCATGCTAACACTACTTTAAAGCAGAACCCAGTAACTTCAGCTTGGGGCTCCCCCTAGTGGCGTCCTTTTACTGTCGTAAAGTTCAACCCCCCCCACACCCCCACAGCACACAGACGGCTTCTCTACCTGTCTTTCCTCTATTTTGATCCCTGGATATATTGCTAAGCTTTTCCTAGCTTGTTGATGCTACTTTGCTACGTTAGTAGCAGCAGATCATCTCCCTCTGCTCAAAGCAGAGTCCTGTCTCTCCTGCAATGGGACGTTTTACCCACGATTTGCGGGTAAATATGCCGTGGATTATATTTTTCTCTGGTGTTGGCGGGTAGCAGGTAAGAATACGAACTTTTATTTACTTTTTGTGGACATGACAAGTGATGATTGAGTCTGAAGCAGTGCTGCTTCACCCGGCGCCCAGGCAGCGCAAGCTACGTGAATCAGTTCTTCTC
Source organism: Atherinomorus stipes (assembly GCA_023101725.1). Taxonomy (NCBI): domain Eukaryota; kingdom Metazoa; phylum Chordata; class Actinopteri; order Atheriniformes; family Atherinidae; genus Atherinomorus; species Atherinomorus stipes. Next base: position 171,230 of record JALJCO010008142.1, on the reverse strand, counting down.
TTTAGTCCAGCAAAGAGTTGGTAATGAGAGCCAGGAGCCGGTGTTTAAGTGGTGGGAAGCGAAAGAAATGTTTTCTTCGAATTAGTGCTGGTAGTCTGGTTCAAATCAGCGCTGGAAGCAGCTTGGTAGATAGGGGATCTGAGTACTGTACAGCAGTTTCTGTTGTTGCAAGTTCTGTGCGGCTCAGGCAGACTTGCCAAGAGCTGCTTGCAGGCCAGAGGCACCGCCGGGAGGGGGGGAAACATCGAATCGCTTCATAAACACTGTTTAGCCCCACAGGGATTCCAAAAAGCATTTATTGAGGTAAAAAAGTTACTGAGTACTCCTTTAAAACCAATTAGCGGCCTTGGTAGACTCCTGTTTGAATGAAACTGGTTCATGTAGCATTAGCTTAGTTAGAGTTAAGTAACGTGGATAATAAGGTTCTCTTTGAGCATCTTTATAATTTACTTTCAGTTGTAATAGGAAAATCTCTTTTTGCTGATTTGTAGTCCCTAAATACAATCATGGAAAACTAAATACGACCTGGTTTGTCCACATTATCTTAAAACCCGTCTACTGTAGCTTCATGCTAACCGTGCATTCCAGTTGTCTCGGAACTTGTTTTTTTCCAAGGTAACTTTGGGCAGAAGTGGCGTTGAGAAATTGTATTTCTGAGCTGCGAGCTCATAATTTGCAGAGGACTCCAACATTGTAGATTAAATGGCTGCGTCCAGTACCATTGTTCTGTTTACTAAACTTCTATAAAAGATATTTTCTGTTCGTAAGCTTCTGGTGTAAACAGCACCAAGTTGTTATTGAAGTTTACATTCTCGCAGCGTTTTTTTCTTTTAAGTGCTGCGTGAATATGTGTCGTTTCGTAAAATTGGCTTCTGTTGTCACGGTGATATTCTTATAATGTCTGTTATTTTTCCAGCTTGGACTGTAGCTTGTACCTATTTTTTCTCGAGATGGTGCAACTGGAATGGCAAATACCTGATTATGACATCACCAACGACCTTATAGTTCGGATTCCCGAGACAACTAAAACGTACCATTACATCAGGTTAATAGCCTTACAAAACATGAATAATAAAATATCTTCTAGAAATTATAATATAATATAATATAATTGATCCCAATTAGTGTACCAATTAGGAAATTAATTCTCTGCATTTTGACCCATCTCAGGTTGAACCAGTAGGTTGCCGATTGAGGCACCCAGGGAGCAGTTGGGGGGGTTAGAAGACCTTGCTCGGGGGTCCATGGTGTTTCACCTGGCTGCCGTGTCGGGGACTCAACCACTGGGCTACCCACTCCCACCTACATATGCATATAAAATATGCCGCTAGATGTCAACATTCTTATAAGATGACTAGTTTTGAAACTACTTCAAAATTAACTTCAAACTTTTGCAGAGATACTGAGAGTCCATGAAGGTCTGAACCTGACAGTTGCCTGAGGTGGCACCTGGGGTGTCCAATCAGATTTTTGATAACTGCCTGACGCAAAAGTTTAACAGTGTAGAAATCCATAATAAAACACTTGATAGTAAACTAATATATACTTTTATTTTTTATTTTTTTGTTTTTTTAAGTTTTGAGTTGTTTTAAATAAAGTAAAACTTATTCTTTTGTTGGGTTGACCAGCAGTTAGCTTGGCCCTCCCATCAGGAATCTTATCTGCTTCTCCAATCAGCAAGCATCAAGACAATCTTCTGCTGGTAAAACTTTACTTAAGTTTTTTTTTTTTTTTTTTACAAAAACCTCCACTAATATTTAAAAACAAACAGAAAAAAAACAGATATAATCTTGAAAAACAGGGTTTTATTGTTTGTTTTTGTGTCTCTACAGTAAAAGATGGACAAGACGAGTTAAGCTGATGTGGATCACTGGTAACCGGGTAACCGTCTGAATCCTATCTCTGCAAGTTTGGAACAACCAGCAGGTTATACTGGTCGCTACATCACCCTTTAGGTTGATGTTTCTATTGGTGCTTCATCCTTTTTCTAACTTTTCAGCTGTTTTTATGTAACAAAACATCTTAAAATCACCTGCATAGCCCACTTATCAAATCTGCTTGAATTAGCTCTTACATGGGGCTGACTGCGCATTGGGACTCATGTTTTCCTCCCATCAGCACATCTCAGTATCAACCATCACAGACATGCTGGGCTGATAAACATCAGCCTGCTGAGTACATTTCTCTGAAATCACATTACCTGATTTGTGTTTTTTTTTAAAACAGCGATTGGGGCCCTCCACACTGAAACATCACCGATTGCGGCTTTAACATTTGCCCCGAGAAGCGACTAAATAGCTCGACACAGACACACACAGACGCAGGGATGGAGTTCACACAGAGAAATGAAGCGGTGCACTCGTATTGAAAACAAACAACAACGGGAGACAGGGAGGAGAGAGAGAGACACACAGACAGAGGGATCATCCTTTTTTTTCTTCCTCTACCGCATCCCTTTCTCTCCCCTCACCTTGTTGGGCTTGACAGCTCTCTGCAGGTTCTCGATCCATTTGTCTCTCTCTGCAGCTGAGCGACACGCAAAGCACTTGGTTCCCGATGCTGTAGTCACCTGAGGTTATAGCCAATGGTAAATTCAACAACCACAGCCATTAGTCACCATGGAGACTGCAGCTAAGGCGCCAAAACAATGTCTTGCATTCACTCTCAACCTCTGTCATGTTCCACTAATGAAAAGGTGATGGAAAAGCTGAGCTAATTTCAATATCTGTGCTGTGTGCCTTTCACAGGATAATGAGAAAAATAGCATTCAGTTCACATCTGTTTTTCCTCTCGTCAGATTTTTTGTGCCATTAACTCTTTTGTACACTGTATTTGTGTGTGAGGTTGCTTTTGCTTGTCCGTCATGCAGCTCAGCTCTCACCTCAAAGCAGTACTCCTGTCCCAGGATGCTCGAATGGACAGGTTTGATGATGGCGTCCTCGTCCAGGGTGAGGTCCAGCGCCTCGGCGGCGCTGCTGGGAGACAGCAAGGACTCATGGGAGTGGGACTCTTTGAAGCTCTGCATCAAACGGGTCCTGGGAGAGCGATAGTTTGTTAGATGTTGGTGAGGGAGATGGGAAGGGAGGAGTTCTTTCATTGAAAGCAGCCTAAGATTCAGCACAAGAAACAGCAGAGAAGCTCCCCATGACAATATCTGCACGTTATTTACAATCTGATGAAGGATTTCATTGTCAACATTGACATGTGGTGACAAACATTTAAATACTTCTATATGACTATACAGACTGGACATGATGTCTCAAACCGTTGCAGACTTTGAATTCTTCTCCCTTTGAAACATGACAGGACATGAAAGAGACATTGCAATTAAAAAACGGTGATGGGAACACCTACATTTAGGAAGGGAAAAAAAGCCCTCTTAAATATGGTTAAAAAAAAGTTTTTATGCCATCATTAGGTGGTTTTTCAGACGTTTCAATAACCAGTATGTTGCAAAAGTGTCATGGAAACAAGCCATCATGTGTGAAGTAGGGGGGCAAACATTCCTTCTTAATTATGATGTTTCTGATCATTTACAAGCATCGACTTTGGAAACGGAGTGATGGGGAAGTTTAACCAGTCACATATTCAGTAGGCCATTACGAAAAATCTGTAAAACGCCGTAATTCAGCTAACAGAGTTCCTTTTCGGTCAACATGTGGATACGGTTTAACTTCTGTATGTTTAAGTAACGACAGTTATTTATGTCGAATCCACACATTTATAACACATGACCAAGACTTGGTTATCTCTTGGTTATCCCATTCCGTCGTGTTAATTATATGTTACCCATATATATATATATATATATATATATATATTTAGGGTAAGAATGGGTAAACTGGGACACTTTCTGAAAATGCAACCTCAACGTAAATTCTGATTATGAACCAAACATCCACACAAAACCTTTTTATTTTAATCTCATGCTGCCCTTTGATGAGCTCAATGGTGATTTTAGTCACAGAAGAAAACACATATAAAAGCTTCAGCTTAACTGTCCCAGTTTGCCCGTACTCACCCTATATATACCCTGATACAGTCGCCTTTAAAATTATTCATACCCTCCAATTAAAGAAGGGAAAAAATCAGCTGTCAGTGAAATAAGATGAAATTGACAAAAGTAATGATAAATACAAATTCTATGAAAATCATGACATTTATTTTGAACTGTGGTTCAACAGAAATATTAAAAACAAACGCACAAAAAATAAAACAAGTAAACAAGCATGATGGGGCTTCTGAAGCTAAAATTTTGTTGAGCAACACTTTGAGGCAATCACTGCAATCAGGTGTTTTCATAATAAAAAAGACGTGTACACCTTTTTACAGGTATGTTGGTCCAGTGTTAATGGGAAAGGTGCTTTAATGTGTCTGAGACAGTTAAAATTTTTTTTTATTTCCAACCAAAATTCAAAAGCAGTATATTACATCACTAAATTAAAATTTTGTAATTTTCTTTTTATTATTAGTTTCTTTACTTTCCTGCTATTTGAATTATTGTTATAAATTTAGCCTTTTCTTTAATTGGAGGGTATGAATAATTTTGAGGGCAACTGTATACAGTATATAACCCCAATAGGGGTTATATACTGTATACAGTATATACTGAAAAAAGCAACATTAATGCAACCGAAAAGTATGGGAAGTCCTTTCCGATCAAACCCACGCTTTTTGAATGGCTCGGTGGTGAATGCATCACTGGCTGATTTCGGCTGATGAACCCTTTAAAATCCAATTTATCTGTTGTATAAAGAATCATTTTAAAGGATCATGTACAGTCAAAAATTATTTGAGCAGTTGCGTACAATCAAATTGATCCCAGTTTTCATTCATGTTATTCTGAACCTAAATACATATTTGTCTGTTCATACAGTAGCTAGATCCACACTTTTTGCCCCCAAACATTTCAAACTCTATAAACAGGACTTTAAAATACGATAAATCTTATTAACATCCTCAATCCTGACACATACATCAGCACAAACCTGTTTTCTTAAGCCCATCCACCCCGATCGCCTGTTCGCTCCTACGCACACATGCATGCATGCAGACAGCTGACAGTCGCATAGCCACCACAAACATATGAAGACATAATGAGTCTAACCAGAGCGCTGGTCAGGTGAGATGAAGCCCCCCGACCGGACAAAAAGAAAGGGGGACGGAGATGAGAAAAAAGACTAAAGGCAGAAAACACACTTTACAGTATATCCCTCGACTCGGCTTCTGCTTCTCCCCTGCTTGCACTCACGCTGCTTTTGTCTATATTCAGTCATAGCGTTCATCAAGAGAGCGCTGATTACATGTAGAGAACTGAAGAGAGAGGAGCTCAGAGAGAGGGAGAGATAAAAAATAGACCCAAAGGAATGAGTCAGATTGAAGGGAATACAGAGGAGGGGAGGAAAAGAGTGGGGGAAGTTATGAGAGGAGGAAAGAGTGAGAGAAAAGGGGTTGCAGAAAAAAATAATCTCAGAGGAAATCATGTTCATTATGTAAACACTACTGTAGATCCTTTGGAGAGAAAGAAAGTGAGAGTATGGATTAGAGGAAAGAAAGTGGAGGGAAAGGTGGATATGTGCGGGTTGGGAAGCATGAAGGGATTAAGAGGACAGCAGGAGTGCTGGAGGTAAAGAACGAGTCTCAGCGGGGAAACATTAAAAGACAACACACATTTTCAAATTGTTTGTAACGCATCATGACAGATGAAGAAGACACCTGAGAGGGAAACTCAGCCGCAATGACTGAAGTCAAAGATACAGCAAACGAAAGACAAGCAAGTCTGAACAGTGTGATATAACTAAAGGTTTTATGTTTTTCTATCAATCTTTTAAATATGAAGATCATTGTCATCTGTTTATCTGACCTGAATATGAAGCTAATATTAACATTTCACCATTGTTGGTGCACTAAATAAAGGTTTTAAAAACAAATCATCAGGGATGTTCGATATAATCGGACGATATTGGCATTCAAATGTGATATCAAAAAATATTGGTATTGGCTTTTTAGACCGATATTTTTAAAAAACGAAATCTCGCAAGATCTTGTTCCATTAGCATTGGTCCAGCATGTAGAAAAGTCCTTGTTATCCTGGAAGAACTTCATATCCCAGCATTCCTTTCAGAGTCATGTGACTATGGTGCAGCTGCTGCTGCTACAGACTGACTTGCTTTGAAGCTGCTTATAATATGTCTGGTTTTAAGTTGTTGGTTAAGTTACCAAGTTGCCAGAAACATTAGAATTAGCCACATGTTGGCTAATACCTGCTAGTATCTGATATCTGGCAGCCAGATGTCCAAAATGATGTCCTCTGGCCAAGTTAAGGATATTTTGGGATCTTTATTCTCAGAACAGAATATAGTTGTATCTCTCAAAGTATGAGAGATACAGCCTCACAGTTCTCTACACATATTGGTATCGGTTGACATTGGATATCAGAATTTAAGAGTTGGACAATATCAGTAAAAAAGCCAGTATCAAACATCCCTACAAGTCATCATTAATTAAGACAAACTTAATCAGTGTTGCTTTATTTAGGTTATGCAGAATGCTAACATTAGCATGCTAATATATACAGAAAGCAGTGGTTCTTAAAGCTGGGTGTCGCTTTAAGATAATTTCAAGCGGTTGCCAGATTATTGTTTGTCTGTCTGGATAGATAGATAGAAACTTTATTAATCTCCCATGGTAGAAATTCAGATGTCGAGTTACACATCCATACATACGCAAACATATATACATAAAAAAGATCAAATTACCAACAATGGAACCAAGAAAACCTACATTTATCACGTGAATTCAGGATTTCAATTAGGGCTGTCAAGAGATTAATCTGTGAAATCAGCATGTTAAATTTTGAACACATTAATGCATAAACAATGAAGTTATGACACTCGCCATATTAAAAATCTATCTTGGGCATTATCTCGGTAAAAGAAGCTCATTTTGGCATGTCTGTTACAGTGGTAAACCAAATTTTCCAAAAACCACTTTATCCTTATTATTTATGAAGATTCTTATGTTTTTCAAACCTTACATTTACAATTTTTATCATCAAGTATCCAGAAACAAATTGTTTCAGGTTCATTTTCAAAAATCCGAATTTGGCATGACTGTATCTCAGAGAGAAAGAACGATTTTCAGCAAATAGTTGTTTTAACACAGCTATGAACACAACTTATCAAAAAATGTTTTATCTTACTTTTTTTTAGGAAGACTGAGTGTTTCCACAATTAACCACTCACTCATTGCAGGTTGCTACACCAAAGTGTGTTATCTTGGTTGGAGATCAAAAGTTTGAGAACCACTGAAGTACGACTCCACCAGTTAATAAACTTAATAAATACCAATATGATTTCCCCAAACTTTTTGATGTTTTGATATCAACTAATGGATCGAAATGGGTCTGCTCCAAATGAGTCATCCTGCAGCCATCTTCAAAATGCAAGGCTTGAAAACTATCAATCCCCCGGGATTAATAACATTATTAATATTAGTCCAGCATGTTACCAGAAACCAGTCTACATGTGCTTTGTGAACTTTGAGGAGGCATTTGATCGTGTCCCCCGGGGATTCCTGTGGGGAGTGCTCTGGGATTACGGAGTGCCAGACCCCCTTGTTTAAGCTGTCCGGTCCCTGTACGACCGGTGCCAGAGCTTGGTCCGCATTTCCAGCTGTAGGTCGAATTCATTTCCGGTGAGGGTTGGACTCCGCCAAGGCTGCCCTTTGTCACCGATCCTGTTCATAACCTTTATGGACAGGATTTCTAGGTGCAGCCGAGGTGTTGAGGGAATCCGGTTTGGTGGCCTCAGGATCGGATCTCTGCTTTTCACAGATGATGTGGTTCTGTTGGCATCATCAGGCCATGATCTCCAACTCTCACTGGAGCGATTTGCAGCCGAGTGTGAAGCGGCCGGGACGAAAAATCAGCACCTCCAACTCAGAGACCATGGTTCTCACCCGGAAAAGGGTGGAATGTCCTCTCTGGGTCGGAAGCGAGGTCCTGCCCCAGGTGTAGGAGTTCAAGTATCTCGGGGTCTTGTTGACGAGTGAGGGAAAAATGGAGCGGGAGATTGGCCATCGGATTGGTGCGGCATCTGCAGTGATGCGGACTCTGCATCGGTCTGTCGTGGTGAAGAAGGAGCTGAGCCAGAAGGCGAAGCTCTCGATTTACCGTCGTTCTACGTTCCTACCCTCACCTATGGTCATGAGCTGTGGGTTATGACCGAAAGAACCAGATCACAGGTACAAAGCGGTCGAAATGAGTTTCCTCCGCAGGGTGGCCGGGTTCTCCCTTAGAGATGGGGTGAGGAGCTCGGTCATCCAGGGGGGACTCAAAGTAGAGCTGCTGCTCCTCCACATCCAAAGGGGCCAGATGAGGAAGCATCCTGATCAGATGCCTTCTGGACGCCTCCCTGGTGAGATGTTCCACACACGTCCCACCAGGGCAAGGCCGCGGGAGGAGACCCAGGATATTCTGGAGGGACTATGTCTCCCGGCTGGCCTGGGAACACCTCGGGATCCCCCCGGATGAGCTGGCGGCTGTGGCCGGGGAGAGGGAAGTCTGGGCTTCCCTGCTTAGGCAGCTGCCCCCGCGACCTGACCCCGGATAAGCGGAAGAAGACGGTACAGTAAGGTATATTAATATTAGGATCTTGACTGAATTATTGATTAACATGTTGAAAATAAGCTCCTCTCACCAAGATAATGCCAAACTTGGATTTGAAAAAGGAATGAATAATAACTTTGTTGTTTATGAGTTAATGCCTTAGCAAATTAATGTGTTAACTCCACACCGATAGCCCTAGTTTCTTCACATTGGTACCGGGTTCCAATTTCTTGTCATGAATACACCAAAAAAACCCTGTCGATTATGTTAGAAATAAACTTCTCAACAGTGGCAATAGCAGATGACCTCATGTAAAGCAGAGTTTCCTGGTCACACTATAACAGAGGAATCAATATTTCCCTCTGATAAGGTTTTGACCATAATTAATGAAGTAGCACAGTAGTCAACTAATAAAGGATCATTTGTAAGCCAAACAATACTATTTTACAGTGCATTTCTCCATACATGCATATGTTAGTGGGATTTGGTCAGTGAACCTGGAAATCATTGGAATCAAACATTCCAGAACAATAAGGAATATTTCACGACAATAAATTCCTGGGATATTTCTAACAAAGACAACATTAAGTTGAAGGGTCTTGAACTCGGTTCTGTTGTGGAGCAGTGCATGATATAATGATACTGTCCCCTCCAAAATGAAATGTAAACATGTTATAATTTGAAAGTGAAACCATTTTGGAACCTCGAAAATGTAGTCATTTGACATGTTTGCACATGCAAGACGAACTAAGGGCAAGGTTGGTGTGTATAAAAACGTGAGCTATCCCATTGCACACACAAAACAGACTGATCCACGAACAGTGTACAAAAAGGGTTGTGTCTTTCAAAGTAGCTAAATAGCGCATCCTGACCAAATAGTACGTCTGCTCCAATGAATATTCATTATGGGGTGTCTACACGCAACTGTGTGTGTGTTGAGGAGAAAATGTAAATATATTAATTTAGCACTCACAAAGTGATTTATCAACCCTGAAACGGATTGCGTGGCTGGTTTTTAGCATGTATTTTAGTACGTCTGAAAAGCAGGTGAAAACTTGCAGCTCTTCGCACAAAAGGCTTCTGAGACGGACAATCCTGGACACACAACTGATTCAACATCATGTTTAATGAGCAGTGAGGGCAACGTATTCAGTTCTTATTGTTGAATTCAAGTTTTCGAATGAGTTTTTGAATAATGCCTTCACAGAATAATGCATTCAGACATTCACAGCCCCCCCCCCCCCCCCCGGCCACAGAACAACATGTATGAGCCACTCCAATGTTTAGCAAACAACAGTTTCTTCCATCATGTCACAAACGCGAGTAAAACAGATGTCATTGTATGAACGTCGCTAACTGCTAGCAGAATGATGTTAGCTACCTGCTAACATCAAACAAGTGTGCGCAGCTTCCGGGACAGAGCATTACTCTCACCAATCAATCACTCATTGATCAGTCTCATCTATTGCCCGTTGAACTGATCGTCATTCACTCTTACTACAGTAGTAAAAGTGATTGACGAGCCAATGGACAAATAAAAAATGCAAGGAATGCACAGATGATTGGCGGATGTTTTTCCAAAATCACCCATAAACCGTGGTTCAGGCCCCCGCACTAAATTCTGGATTGCACGGGCAAATTACTGCACGCAAATTTGGATCTTAGTAGATCCAGCCCTAAATGTCAAGCGACAGATAAGCCCAGTTTCCACCAGCAGGTCTGCGTCTCCACAGATAAAAACTGGGACGGGTACCCTTATATCCGACCCGACCTACTTTTTCAGTACCCTTCGGGAAGGGGTACTGATCTAACTGATCCGGACCAAAGAGGTTGAGCTAACACAAAGGGGTGCGTTGATTCGCTGAAAAATCTGTCACTTCCCGCGTGACCCGGCATAAAAACAAAGCGGGGTGACTCCTTTGTGTCTGTCATGTGTGGTGCTTTGGCTAAAAGGTGTTGCATGGCGATAATGTCACGCAATCACGTAGCAGCGCTATCCAGTAGGGATGCACCGATGCATTGGCTGGACATCGGTATCGGCCAATGTTTGCCTTGTTAACTGCCATCGGCCATCGGCCAATAGAAATGACATTCGCCGATGGCAGTGGCCGATTATTATATAGCCTACATATATATATATGTACATATATGTATATATGTGTATATATATATATATACACATATAATGATTTACATGTGTCATCAACACTGTTCTTAAGAAAAACTCTTTTTCCCCCACTTTTTTGGGCGGATGGGGGGAGATACTGGTAGAAGGCATCCGCGCACTTTCCTCAGTAGAGAAACGAAGATGGCGGCGGTCGTGTGGCAATATTTTACCGTTTCAGAAAAAGATCAGCATTATGCAGTTTGCAGTACATGCTCCACAAATATTTTTTATTGGGCCATGAAAATAATCTTCTCACTGAGTATGATTTTGTTTATTAGGCTAAAACCACTCAATTTTGTTGTGCAATATACTGAAGCATTCTTTTTAGTGATTATCAGTCCCAGGTTTTTGAAAAGTTTTCAGAAAAGAGCTTGTTATAACTAATGTCAACCACAAAGTGACATTAAAGGTTGTTTCTGTTTCATAAATTGGTCTGATTGAATTTGTGCTCATTCAAGGATAGACTGATGAAGAGCTGAAAGACTTGTAAATTTCTGTGGCACAAAGGAAGTAATAAATAAAAATAGAAAACATCGGCCATCGGCCAAGTTGTTATGTTAAACATCGGTATCGGTATCGGCCCAGAGTTTCACAATCAGTGCATCTCTACTATCCAGTTAATACTCTGCCTCCAGGTAAGGGGACAGTTTGCTGTGGGGACACAACGTGAAATCAACACATCCGTACTAAAACACACCCGATCCGGCCTGGCCCGACCCGACCCAGTCCTGCCGGTGGAAACGGGGCTGTAGATGCTAATTTTGTTTACCAGAGTGAACAGATTTTATCATTTTAATCGGCACTCTAGTTTAGATATTTTACATTATGGTGTGAGAGTGCATTTGTTTCAAAGATCAAATTCAGATTTTTTCTTTAAAGGAGTTGCCAGGCTGCAGTCCTGCTGTCTGAAACAAGTTTCCTGCTGACCTGAAGATGAAACAACTCCACATTTAAACTGGAAGTCCCTGGGCCGTGCTTATATATGCTGGGGGTGAGTTATGTGTGTGCTTATGTGTCTTTGTATATTTATGCTTCAGCTTGTGTGTTGCTACCTGAATGAGCAAGTGCGTTTAGGATTTCATTGACACTGCTTTGGAAAGCTGCTTGAAAACAAGCTAAAATACACCATGACCAGCCTCGATATTAACACCAGCTGCCTCAACGTATCTCTCAAAGAGGGTCCTGTGATGTCTGGCTCTGGGACCTTCATGTGGAAGGATGTTCAGTTGGATCCTGCAGGTTATGGAAATATCACCATGAATATTTGTTTGCATTGAGATATGTGGAGGCTGCTTCTATGGGGGGGGGGGGGGGGGGGGGGATCAAAGTACCAAAGTAGTATCAAGGTTTGTTTGTAAATCAATATCACCTTCACCTGTCTGGAGTTTTCAGTGTTGCGGGTGATAAAAGCAGGTGTTTGGAGATATTATTGAAAAAGTATGTGCAAAAAAGAATATCACTGCAGCTCATGCCACCTGTTTGAGAGCTCAGAGGCATGTTAATGCCTGGATGAACGCAACCCATGCTGGAAACAGGTACATCCTTCCCTGGATGAATTTAGATAAAAACAGAATACAAATGAACAACTGCAGATGTCTACCAGCATCGCTGTCAGTAAACAAGGCACGATGAAAATGGATATCAGCAACCGGGGCCTTGGCAAACAACCTTGATTTCTTTGTCCGGTCTGCCTCCTCAATCCAAGTGAATGTGGGGAGAGTGTTAAAATGAACCCCTGCAGACACGAGTCTTAGAAAGGGTTTTACAGCTGTAGCGTTTTTCTACACATGCATGTGACTCACATTACAGTCATCCTCAAAATTATTCATACCCTCCAGTCAAAGAAAAGGCTAAACTCACAATAGTAATTCAAATAACAAGAAACTAAAGTAACTAATAAATGAAAATTTACAAAATTACAAATTTAGTGAAATAAAATATTGCTTTTAAACTGTGGTTGGAAATAAGAAGAAAAACAAATAAACAAAGCTGTCCCGGACACTGACACAGCACCTTTCCCTTAAGTCGTGTACCAAAATACCTGTTCACAGGTGTGGAAGTCTTTTTGAACATTAGAGAAACCCAATTACAACGATTGTCTCAAAGTGTTGCTCAACAAATTTTACTTGTTTCATTTTTTGCATGTGTGTTTTTAATATTTCTTTCAAACTGCAATTCAAAATTAATGTCATGATTTTCATAGAATTTGTATTTATTATTACTTTTGTCAATTTCAACTTATTTCACTCACAGCTGATTTTTTTTTCCTTCTTTAATTGGAGGGTATGAATAATTTTGAGGACAACTGTAGCTGAATGGAAGAAACAAAGGCAGGATAGATGAAAATTAATTACCATCTTCATTGGAAATCAATTAACATCTAGCTTTTTAAAATTATAACTATTATGTAAGTCTTTTATACAGACTCTTAACCTTAGGCTAAAATGATAACCATATTGCTACGTCTAACCCTCGCTGAGTGGCCATGTAGCGCATGTGCTGCTGCGTCTGAAGAATCTCAGCTCTGCTTAAACTACATACAGGACACAGAGGAGGTATAATTAAGCGAGTCTCCCACAGACTCATCATGGTCTGTACAGCAGCCATATGGCTGTCTGTTGGTTGCCATGGTGAGAGAGGGGATGTTTCTTCATCACCCTGGCAGAGAAACAGTGATGATGCTGGTGGTTTTAGTTCTGAGTGATGCTGCGGTTGGACATGAGAATGTAAAATCATCAAGAATTTCCCTGAAAGATGATACATGGAAAGAAACATATACAGAAAATTATTATTACATTGCAAAAACTCAAATCTTAGCAAGTATATTTTTCTAATTTGTAGTCAAAATATCTCATCACACTCAAAATAAGACAAAAGTACTTAAAGAGAAACATTTCAGTCAGATATACGATCTTGTTTTAAAGCAATGCGTCTTATTTCAAGAAATCTTATCAAGAAAATTTTGCTTATCTCATTGGCAGAATTTTTTTGCTTATTACAAGAAAAAAAATGAAGTTTTTTTTTTACTTATTCTAAGAGTGGCAAAGTTTTTTTTTTTTTTCTTTTTGGAATGAGCAAAGAAACAAACAAAAAATAAATAAATTCTGTCAATGGCACAAATAAAATTTTCTTGATAAGATTTCTAAAATAAGATTCATTGTCTTAAAACAAGTTCCTATATCTTACTGAAATGTTTCCCTTTAAGTAATTTAGTCTTATTTTGAGTGTGATTAGATATTTTGACTAGAAATCAGGAAAATATACTTGCTAAGATTTGAGTTTTTGCAGTGTACTTTATGATGTCCACCTACTCAGGAGCTAATTAGTAGTGACGTAAGGATTCACTGAAGCAACTATGCAATTTGATTCCCGATTTTAAAGTCATGATTTAGATTTTTTTTTACAGTTTTTCAAACAAAATGGATTGTCTGATAGCAAAGTATGTTTTTTTTTTTGTTTTTACATTTAAAAAAAAAAATATATATATATATCTTTCATTTTGTCCTGCATGTCAAACTGTAACTGTTGTCTTACTGTTTTAACAGACCTTATCTCAAAACAAAATAATTATACATGTTGAAATCATCACAAATCCTTTTGTTTGTCGCCATGATTGCTTCTACTTTTTTCTTTTTCTTTCTTTGTTTTTGCGTGGCAGATTCCATGCTTTACAGTGTTTCCCGTACAAAATTTTGTAGTTGTGGTGGCACCACTGGTCGGAAAGGGAGTGTCATATGAACACATGAATAACTCACATCAAACTCACTCAGCTCTTCCCAAACTGTGGGGTCACAAGTAAAACAAATAGGCTAAGATAAAAAATAACAATATAATGTAATATAATATATAAGCATAAAGGAAACAAAACTATACATACGCAAACTATGCACTTTAAGTATTTGGCTTCGAGGTCACAGATATACATAAAGTGTTTGTATAGTTTTGGTTATTCAATCAAATTTCACTTTATATAATATATTCACATTAACACAATAAAAACCTATTTGTCTGAATGCAGCTGTTTACATAAAAGGTATGTAATGATATTGGATGGAAAAATTTCTTTGTAATTAAATTACATGAAGTCACCCTTTTGGGTTTGATTATTTTTTGAGTGAAGATTCCATACAAGCGTGTCACAACTCACCATATTCATCAAAGATATAAAATCAGCATGCCACAAAACGTGCTACTGACCTGTCTTGGTCGGCACTGCGGAAGCGGGGGAGGATCATGTGGCGGAAACTGCTAGTTCGATCCAGTTTGGGCTGACTCTTGGCCCTCTTGATTGAGCCCTTCAACCTTCTGCTAAGGAAACTCTGGAGGGTGGTGGAGAAGGAGGAAATCGACGACAAATACAGACGGAGAAAGAGAAGGAGGGCATGGAAGGAGTGTAAAGGATGAGAGGATGAGGTCCCGGTGCGGTTCAAGTGATGTGATTATGGGATTAACATAAAGTCGGTGTAGTTTGTATAAGATGTTTTCACACAACACCAAAATCAAACAGAGACACAAAAAATGAAAGACATGATGGGGAGAGCAAACGGTACATTTATTACTAACAGGAAATCCCATTCCAGCCACAGAGAGCTGCAGTACTGCAGCAGATCCTGTGGTGGGCAGCAGAGTAACACACAGCCTCACACATGGATGCAGCTTGTCCTACATCAGCTTCCTTACATGATTAAGTCACACATCTAAAACAAAGACAGGGGTTTGTTCACTAATATAAAAGCAAGCCACAGTAATGAACACTGAAACAGAGCTGTCCAAAAAGTCTTTAGCCATCCCTCACTTCTTTAGATTAAAGAAGAAACTACAAGTTAATTAAAATTTACAAAAAAAAACATTAAAGTATTTTTTTAAACAAAAACAAAGTTGTACAATTGTAATAATTTCAAACACGAATATTTGGATAACAGCAATCAAGGAATATAGATTTTAATGCTCGAGACATGACGTAATTTTGATCGATCTCGATTAAAAAAAAAAAAAAAGAAGATGTGACACCCATGTCAGCTGAACACTGGTTGATCCATTATATTAGGGGCTTTTTTTTAATAGATGAGTTTCCTGTTTGCAAACATTGACAGTTGTGTGCGCAACCAGGGGGGCAAAAGGCCTGTGTTTGTAGTGTACGGCCAAACAAGACTTGTAGTCAAGACCAAGCCCAAACCGAGACCAAGATACTACCGAGACCAGAGAGTATCAAGACCAAGACCAAGACCGAGATAGACTGACTTAAGACCAAGACTAGTTCAGCTCGAGGCCAAGACCGAGACCAAAAAAACCCTTATTTTTTTGCCATTTTTCATGAGTTGTAGAACCTAAGGACCATACTGGGTTCAAATTAGATTTTATTTGGTACTTGAATATAATATAAAGAAATATAATGAATAAATTAAAAAATAGCAGTACCTGCCTGGAAATTATAGGTTACAAATCCCTTCAAGACCATTTGGCCAGTCCGAGACATTGCAAGACCGAGAGGCCCGAGACCAAGAACGAGACCAAAGACTGCCGAGGCAAGACCAAGACCGGTCTTGAGCAATACAGGTCTACCAAACACGCACTCATATCATTCATTAAAGGTAAAGTAACCTGATGAAACAAGCAGAGATCGTTGTGTTTTAAATTATACTGTATAAATCTGTATTTTGATGACGAATAAAAAAGACCAACCCATCGCTGCCATTTTGTATTGTGTTCATTATACCAACTTTACAAGGGAGTCATCATCCAGAAACGGCATTTTTCGTGTTAAAACATGGATATTATTCGTGTTGGACCTCATTTGAAGCTTGGCAGAAAAACCTGAGTTAGAAAGCGGCTTAAACTTTCGTTTAGACTCTTTGTTCAAACCAAAATAGGCCACAACTGTCTGCTGTCTGCAGCAGGTTCTGCTCAGGTGTCATCTTCACCTCCTCCATACAGGAGAGACTTTCACTAGTTTGGAATTAAACCAGACAAAGACGAGATCATCACTACGTTTGGAAAGAAGGCGATTACAACTGTTAAAGGAATAGTACACTCACAGAATGTCTGTTCATTTTCTACTCACCCTCATGCTCAGCAAAACTTTTTTTAATATCGCAAATGCAGCCGGAGATCGGACAGGTTTTTGTTTCCCCCCCCAAATTTCAAATAATGGAGTTCACCGGCAACTGAACCAAAAAGGTTAAAAACTCCACAGAAACTTAGCAACAGCTTAAACAGTAGAACATCGTCCATGCGAGTGCACGACACTACAGAAGCCACGGCTGCCAAGACTGCCCGTTTTTTCTCTCTTTCCTCCTTTCTTTTTCTTCCTTTCTGTCTTATCAATAGCGAACCCCTCTTGTGTTTGTCCCGGTTTGTCTGCAGCTCGTTCACAATGTAAACAGCTAGTTTCTTCTTCTACACTTGCATTATCGGCAGAGTAGGCTCTGAACACCGCAGCTTCAGTAGCGTTGTGAACTTGCACAGACGCGCATATAGAAAGTGCAATGTTCTACTGTTTAAGCTATAAAAATATACTAAATGATATTGTTTTGAGTAAATTCTGGACGCTACCCACTCAGGACACTTGGATAACATTGGACAAGCAGTATGGAGGAATATTAACAAGTTTTTGTGGACTTTTATGGACCTGTTTTCAGTCGTCGGTGAACTCCATTAAGTTGGAGGAAAACGAAAACCTGTCCGATCTCCGGCTGCATTTGAGATATTACAAAGGTGCTCCACAGTCTTGCTCAGCAGGGTGAGCAGAAAATGAAGGGACGTTATTCTGTGGGTGTACTATTCCCTTAAGAACTCACCTGCATTGCTGTTGGTGAGTCTCGCTGCTTGTGGAACGATCTGCTTTATTGTGTGTGAAATCCTGGTACAGCAGACAGACAAGCTAACTGCTAACAAGCTAACGGTATAAACTCAAACACCATCTGATTTACGACCCCTGTACTTAATATTAAATCTCCAGGATGTGTTGTTATGTGACATGGATGCTTGTAATCAGTTTTATCTTTTTATTTTCCGTGTCTGAGCAGAGGACGGCTGTCACACACAGCTACGGTACATTACAGTGGTGTGATGCAGCCGTGAGCCGTGAACTCAGCAGGGTCCTGATCAATGACTGACCGCAGCCGTGATACTGGTATTGTTACAGTACCAGTCTCCCAACTAGAACACGGGAATAATTTCTGCCACCGTGGTGCTTTAATCTGACATGGTGACCATGGTGAAAGACTAAATAAATCCTGGAATCTGAACCTGCAGCAGTTATCCAGGAGGATTTCCTGAAAACCAGTCACTCATTCTGTCCTATTATCACCATTTTCAACTGTTTACATGCATTAACCTGTTTAAAACCACCTGGGCGCCGGCGCCCAGGCTGTGTTTTTTCTGTGTCACTTTTCTAATTTATATTTTCAGAAACTAGAAGGTGTAAGCTTTCAAATGATGTCTCACACAAGTAATTTGGCCTTACAGTTCCTCTGTTATTTGCATTTCCATTTGGGTATGCAAAATAGGCGAGGATTACTTAAAAAGGTGGGAGTTAAGAGGTTAACCTTTTGATTTTTGTAACCGAACAAATACCAGGACTCAAATATTGTATTTCCCCAACACTTTTACATCATATCTTTACCTCATCTGCGTTAAAAGTCGAGTCGTGCATGTAAGCACGCGTCTTCTCATAGTTCAGTAATGCTTTTCCTGTGTTTTCTTGCCCCGTGGTTGCGCGCGCATCCTATCTGTGACGTTGCTTGGAAACCCATCTATACCTCAGCGACCTACAGGTCACTGGCTTAAACAAAAAACAGATTCCTCTGAAAATGGTCCGAACTGAAGATGAGCGAACAGCCAATGTGAGAAGAAAAACTTTCAGAAAGTCTGGAGAACTATTGCTTCAGATTAAAATACAGCAAGAAAACTAAAAATATGAAGACATGAGGTGGGGGGCCAAAGACTTTTACACAGTGCTTTACACAGAATATTGATAGTTCTAGCAGTTACATCACAAAGAATGCAGGAAAGTCAACATTGGAAATCAATTAATTTTCTAAGAAATTTAATGCATTTCTGATTTGATGTTTCCCTTGAGGAAGGAGTCCTTCTCAGTCCACAATTAATTTGAATTTCCCAGCAGAGAACATCTCCCAGTAATCCACACTCAGTGTCAACAATGGTTTCATGGAGGCTTTGTAAAGTGTAAAATGTTTTATGGGAAAGGATGAGTTGTTAGTAGGACCATTTTATCCTCCAGAGATCAGACTGGTTTCCAGTCTGATCTCTTCAGTCTGGACGGGTTTTACTGCCAGTTTCCAGACAGTGAGACAATAACAGAAAGGTCAAGAGAAAAAGAAACGTCAAGACCAAATATTAATGACTGAATATAATCTAACTGAAAATGTGTTAGAAAGACAAACCATTAGCCTATAGAAAAGAGTTGACATTTCTTCAGCGGACAGCTGATAAAATCTATCAGCTAATTTATCTTAAACAATATTGCAAGGACATATTGACTTATTTCTGATCTAAATAAGTTGCAAATGAAATATTTTTCAGGTTTAAATTGCTGGTCATACAAAAACTAACCAGACAGCGCCTGCTTTCCAGGAATTACTCTGGCATTTTTTTACCTTTTTCCATTCATTTCTTAGATCGACTGATTTTCTCAGCCACTTCACATTTCAAAACTTCTTTTGTAGACCACAAATGTCAAATTTCCAACCTGTTTTCACGGTCTGAACCTTTAAATATAAGCAATGACAGTCAATTTAAAGTTTAAACGTCTCAAAATGAGCATGAAAATCATATTGTGCATGTCCCCCCTTATCTTTCACTAAAAAAACGCTTCACCCAACCAGGTTTCAGGTGCACTCATTTGTACACCTATCACATAACGGCTTATTTGGTGAGAGAGTGGCTGGAGGGAAACAGCACCTTGTCATGTGGCATGAGTCAAACGGCTTTGAAGCCTGTCTTGAGGAGCTGACTAAAGGCTTGGCTCCATCTGCTGGTTCCCAGTTCATAGCCTAGATGACCAAATCTGATTTGGTTAGCAACTCCGTCTGACACTTTAAATCTCAAAAAGTAGAAATATTCCACACAAAGACAAAAAAAGAGCCTGGACCACAATCAATAATAGGGAAAAGGATCTGAGTTCATGTCTGAACTAAAAAATGAAGAAAAAAAAATCTTCAAACTTGTATATGAACTCCTCGGTTGGCATTTTAACCAATCATCTACATTCATTCTGATCCTTAGCTTCATGATTTTAAGCCGCTTTACACTTCTACATTTCCTTTAAAGCAACATTTTCATTTTATTTGCATTCATGAATCCTTTTAGTTACAGCTGCTTGTTTGCATCTGGCACCATATGCTGCTTCGCTCATGTCCTCGTTTCCCCTCGCCCTCAGAACGGAGCTGACACGGGCAGAGAAACACTACAGGTATTTTCAGGAAAAAGACTTGAAGGATCCTCAGAGGCAGCACTTCTCCGCTGGCGTGCCGCCATTTTGCCGGAGAAAAGACACTGCCCTCAGGACAAGTCAGGGATCAGACTTCTCTTCAGGTAGTTACACCACGGCTGATGTAATTGGCTACTTGGAGCTAAAAATGACACTGGTAAGTGATATCGTGGCACCTCTGTGCTTATGCGATCAGAAAACTTGAAATATTGATATGCAAACTTTAAATTCGACCTCTCTGAAATACTGATGGAAGAGAAAAAAACTGAGCTGACCGAGCCAAGCTGAGGCTTCACATTTCCTCTAATGGATTTTTTGGCAGTTCTGAATGATGTAGAATCTACTTTCTATTCTGCAACCAGGAGCTGGCAGCAAAAAGATGCTAATAGTGTGCAAAACACAAGCAGAAATAATGAGAAGAGGACAAATAACTGCTGGTGCAAACTTAACTACACAAACCAGTTCTTTAAGTTCTGTCATGTTTACGTTCGATAACTTCTGATGGGTTTCTGATGCCACAAATAAAACATTATTTCTGCTTATTTCTGCAGTAGAGACCGTTTCACAGCCATTCCTTCTGCATCATAAATAAGGTTGCATTTCATATAAAAGCAGACACGATGAGGATTGACGGCATTTTTAAAACAGCCTTCTATGACTTGCAAATTTTTTTCTTTTAAAATAGATTATTTAATTTTTTTATTTGATTTTACTCACTCTTATTTATGGATTTATTTTATATGACCTATGTTCATTAAATATTTAATTGTATTTGATCTGTTTCCAATCTTTTTATTTTTATTTTTTTCCTGATTTATTTTTTTCCATATTAATTTAGCCTTCAAATTATTGTCAATGTATGAATTTAAATGTAAAAAATAAAATAATCATGAACAAAGATCCACTGAAACGCACTGCTGATGTAACTTTGACAAAAAGCCAAAGTAAAAACGAGCTAAATATTTTTTTAACCATTATTGTTTAAATCATCTGTTTTTTAATGTTTAATCTATTTAACCTATATAATTATTTTTTTCTTATCGTTTTTATAGTTTATTTGGATATGGACAGATACAATAACATACTGTAGATAAACTTTTAAAAGTAATCTGATGTATGCATCATGGTGTTTTTAGCCAAGAATAACAACACTTGTAGTAGGGCTTTTGGTTAAAAAAAATAGTAATACAGATTAGCTTTATCAAGAAAGGTTAGAATAAGAATACAGATAAACATTAAACATTAACATTAATACAGCACTGACTCATACACATTCAATATTTAGTCAGATAATTTAATTTGACTTGATTTATTTTGCTATATCGATTATAACCTTGCCAATTCTAATTATGTTTATTTTAAACATACATGTTTGTATACGTGTCCATGTTTATGCTTATGTGTGTGTGTATATATATATATATATATATATATATATATATATATATGCACACATATGCATATACAAATGTCATCTATTATTACTTCAGTGTAAATTTTTTAGTTTATTTACTATTATTTATTTCACCATTATTATTGTTAATCAATGTGCTTTGTGTTTTTAGCTTGGATGTCTTATGCTGCTCATCTGTGCACCCTTAAATTGCCCCTTAGGGACAAATAAAGTTTTCTTGAATCTTGAATTAAAAATTAAGGAAGAAAAATGGGAATAAAAAATAAAAATAAAATACAGCAAGAACATAATATAAATTACAAAATAATAATAATCATAATAATAACAATAATAATAACAATAAATAAAAGCAAAATATAAAAACGAATGAGAGCAAGATTAATGTTTTGTTGGTATTTTTCATCTGGTTAGGTTAAGGAAGAAAAACAAGTTTAGGTTTAGGTCCTAAAAATACTTGCAAAAAAAATTTCCCCTATCAGCTGAATTACTGTAATTTACTGTAATGATCTCTTTTGACCAGTGGAGTGTTAGTTTATACTGGCGCTGATAATAGTGATGATATTTGAAGGAAAACATACTGATATCACACTGACAGTACACCAGTGGTAATACTGTGTTTTAATGTCAGATAATAAATGAAGACATTACTAAATGCAGGTTGTCTCAGCTCATTACTTTCAGCTGTGAATGTAACTCTGTTGTGAATCATAGATGTAGTGAAAATTGGATTTTGTGACAGCCTTGATGATTATTAAGCAGTCACACAAAAACCTGTGAAATCAGTGTGACATTACAGAACCGTAGAGTTAACAAGTTTTAAGCCTTTTCCTGTACTGGCATGTTTGATAAACATTTGCATTTCTGAATACAATCCAAGTACTTATAGTGCTTTATTTAAACCATTTCCTTGCCAAAACCATTCAAATTTAAAAACAGACGTCCGACTACTTAATCCCAGGATGTTGGACCGAACTTTGCATTTGCACAGACTAAAAATTCCTGGGTCAAACTGCTGGGTTAAAAAAGGACCAGTTAATTTCTGGGTAATTTCAACCCAGACATTTAGGTTGTTACCCCCAACATCCGGGTTAAAACAACCCAACATTTTAGACAATATAACCGAACTTCTGGGTGAAAATAACCCAACATTTTAGTCAACACAACCCAATTTCTGGGTTAAAATAACCCAACATTTTAGTCAACATAGCCCAACTTCAGGTTAACATAACCCAACATTTTAGTCAACATAATCCAACTTCCGGGTTAAAATAACCCAACATTGTAGTCAACACAACCCAATTTCTGAGTTAAAATAACCCAACATTGTAGTCAACATAACCCAACTACTGGGTTAAAATAATCCAACATTGTAGTAAACATAACCCAACTACTGGGTTAAAATAATCCAACATTGTAGTCAACACAACCCAACTTCCGTGTTAAAGTAACCCAACATTGTCGTCAACATAACCCAATTTCTGGATTAAAATAACCCAACGTTGAAGTCAACACAACCCAATTTCTAGGTTAAAATAACCCAGCATTGTAGTAAACATATCCCAACTTCTTGTTTAAAATAACCCAACATTGTAGTCAATATAACCCAACTTCTGGGTTTAAATAATCCAACAATGTAGTAAACATAACCCAACTTCTGGGTTAAAAACAATCCAACATTGTAGTAAACATAACCCAACTTCTTGGTTAAGATAACCCAACATTGTAGTCAATATAACCCAACTTCTGGGTTTTAACAATCCAACAATGTAGTAAACATATCCCAACTTCTTGTTTAAAATAACCCAACATTGTAGTCAATATAACCCAACTTCTGGGTTAAAATAACCCAACACTGTAGTCAATATACCCAACTTCTGGGTTAAAATAACCCAACAATGTAGTAAACATATCCCAACTTCTTGGTTAAAATAACCCAACATTGTAGTTAATATAACCCAACTTCTGGGTTAAAATAACCCAACATTATAGTCATTATAACCCAACATCTGGGTTAAAATAACCCAACATTGTAGTCGTTATAATCCAACTTCTGGGTTAAAATAACCCAACATTGTAGTCAATATAACCCAACATCTGGGTTAAAATAACCCAATATTGTAGTCAATATAACCCAACTTCTGGGTTAAAATAACCCAACATTTTAGTCAACATAACCCAACTTCTGGGTTAACATAACCCAACATTTTAGTCAACATAACCCAACTTCCGGGTTAAAATAACCCAACATTGTAGTCAACACAACCCAATTTCTGAGTTAAAATAACCCAACATTGTAGTCAACATAACCCAACTACTGGGTTAAAATAATCCAATATTGTAGTAAACATATCCCAACTTCTTGGTTAAAATAACCCAACATTGTAGTTAATATAACCCAACTTCTGGGTTAAAATAACCCCATATTGTAGTCGTTATAACTCCAACTTCTGGGTTAAAATAACCCAATATTGTAGTAAACATATCCCAACTTCTTGGTTAAAATAACCCAACATTTTAGTCAACATAACCCAACTTCCGGGTTAAAGTAACCCAACATTGTCGTCACCATAACCCAATTTCTGGATTAAAATAACCCAACTTTGAAGTCAACACAACCCAATTTCTAGGTTAAAATAACCCAGCATTGTAGTAAACATATCCCAACTTCTTGTTTAAAATAACCCAACATTGTAATCAATATAACCCAACTTCTGGGTTTAAATAATCCAACAATGTAGTAAACATAACCCAACTTCTGGGTTAAAACAATCCAACATTTTAGTAAACATAACCCAACTTCTTGGTTAAGATAACCCAACATTGTAGTCAATATTACCCAACTTCTGGGTTTAAACAATCCAACAATGTAGTAAACATATCCCAACTTCTTGTTTAAAATAACCCAACATTGTAGTCAATATAACCCAACTTCTGGGTTAAAATAACCCAACATTATAGTCATTATAACCCAACATCTGGGTTAAAATAACCCAACATTGTAGTCGTTATAACCCAACTTCTGGGTTAAAATAACCCAACATTGTAGTCGTTATAACCCAACTTCTGGGTTAAAATAACCCAACATTGTAGTCAATATAACCCAACATCTGGGTTAAAATAACCCAACATTGTAGTCAATATAACCCAACATCTGGGTTAAAATAACCCAATATTGTAGTCAATATAACCCAACATCTGGGTTAAAATAACCCAACATTTTAGTCAACATAACCCAACTTCTGGGTTAACATAACCCAACATTTTAGTCAACATAACCCAACTTCCGGGTTAAAATAACCCAACATTGTAGTCAACACAACCCAATTTCTGAGTTAAAATAACCCAACATTGTAATCAACATAACCCAACTACTGGGTTAAAATAACCCAACATTGTAGTTAATATAACCCAATTTCTGGGTTAAAATAACCCAACAGGGTAATCATTATAACCCAACTTCTGGGTTAAAATAACCCAATATTGTAGTAAACATATCCCAACTTCTTGGTTAAAATAACCCAACATTGTAGTTAATATAACCCAACTTCTGGGTTAAAATAACCCCATATTGTAGTCGTTATAACCCAACTTCTGGGTTAAAATAACCCAATATTGTAGTAAACATATCCCAACTTCTGGGTTAAAATAACCCAACATTGTAGTTAATATAACCCAACTTCTGGGTTAAAATAACCCAATTTTGTAGTCATTATAACCCAACTTCTGGGTTAAAATAACCCAATATTGTAGTAAACATATCCCAACTTCTTCGTTAAAATAACCCAATGTTGTAGTTAATATAACCCAACTTCTGGGTTAAAATAACCCAACATTGTAGTCATTATAACCCAACATCTGGGTTAAAATAACCCAATATTGTAGTAAACATATCCCAACTTCTTGGTTAAAATAACCCAACATTGTAGTCATTATAACCCAACATCTGGGTTAAAAATAACCCAATATTGTAGCAAACATATCCCAACTTCTTGGTTAAAATAACCCAACATTGTAGTAAACATATCCCAACTTCTGGGTTAAAATAACCCAATATTGTAGTCATTATAACCCAACTTCTGGGTTAAAATAACCCAACATTGTAGTTAATATAACCCAACTTCTGGGTTAAAATAACCCAATATTGTAGTCATTATAACCCAACTTCTGGGTTAGAATAACCCAATATTGTAGTAAACATATCCCAACTTCTTGGTTAAAATAACCCAACGTTGTAGTTAACATAACCCAACTTATGGGTTAAAATAACCCAACATTGTAGTCATTATAACCCAACATCTGGGTTAAAATAACCCAATATTGTAGTAAACATATCCCAACTTCTTGGTTAAAATAACCCAACATTGTAGTCATTATAACCCAACCTCTGGGTTAAAATAACCCAATATTGTAGTAAACATATCCCAACTTCTTGGTTAAAATAACCCAACATTGTAGTCATTATAACCCAACTTCTGGGTTTAAATAATCCAACATTGTAGTAAACATATCCCAACTTCTTGGTTAAAATAACCCAACATTGTAGTCATTATAACCCAACTTCTGGGTTAAAACAATCCAACATTGTAGTAAACATATCCCAACTTCTTGGTTAAAATAACCCAACATTGTAGCCAATATAATCCAACTTCTGGGTTAAAATAACCCAATATTGTAGTAAACATATCCCAACTTCTTGGTTAAAATAACCCAACATTGTAGTCATTATAACCCAACTTCTGGGTTAAAACAATCCAACATTGTAGTAAACATATCCCAACTTCTTGGTTAAAATAACCCAACATTGTAGTCAATATAATCCAACTTCTGGGTTAAAATAACCCAATATTGTAGTAAACATAATCCCAACTTCTTGGTTAAAATAACCCAACATTGTAGTCATTATAACCCAACTATTGGGTTAAAATTCAACCCAACATTGTAGTAAAAATATCACAACTTCTGGGTTGAATATTCAACTCAAAAGTTGGGTAAAAAAAAAATAACCTTATTTTCCTGGTCCCTTTTTAACCCAGTATTGGGTTAAAAATTGGGCAGGAGTTTTTAGTGTGCACTTTGCAAGCACTTGTTGCTTATTTACTGTATAAGGCAGTTTTGATCAGTGCGTCATGGCAACAGTAGTAAGGATGCTGATCTGTTGCCCTGGCGATGAGAACAGGTTGGAATATTTGCGGTCAATATAAACACAGCCAGTATCTACACTTCTGTGCGTTACATACCTCAACAGGGGGCAGCGGTTCAATAAACGTTCCTCCCGCCACTGGACTCGAACCGGCAGCCCTCCAGTCTCCGCCCCAGTACAAGAAGGGGGGGGAGGAGGAGGAGGCAGCAGGCGAGTGGGGCAGGGTGAAGGACAGGGAGGGGGAGAGAGGCAGCGAGCGGGGTAACGGGGGTGTGCTCGGCCCTTTCTTGGAGCCCTTTTGCTGCTGAGGGCAAAAGGCATGGGAGGGGGAGACAGCCAGGGAGAGGGGGAAGGGGTAAGGCGGGGTGCCGCTGGCCCGTCTGCCACAGGTGTGAGGTGGGCCCAGGGCGGGAGGAGAGAGTAGGGACAGTGAGAGGGATGGAGGCAGCGAGCGAGGCCGGGAGCAGGGAGGGTTACTCACGGATTGTCGGAAGGGTTGAAGGGGGGCAGTGGGAGGGACCTCCATGCTGGGCTGCTTCCCAGTGGCTATACTCTTCCGCCGAGCACGATGATCTGCAGGGGGGAGAGAAAGCCGACAGGTCAGTCGCAGTTCCACGTCAGCAGGAGGGAAACACCAGCAGCAACATGAGGAGAATGAAACGTAAGAGCATCAGAAGAGCTGTTATTGACTGGATGAAAGAATGTAAGTGCTACATAAAGGTCAAAGGTGAAACAAACAGAAATAAAACCATACAAGGTCACTGCTGCTGCTCCCACAAGTGTTATACACACAGTCTCAAACACTCCTACATCTGTCTCACACCAACAAAGTAGGTGCAAGACTGTTGGACACATAGATTTCCTGTCTGGATACAAGATGAGGCAAATATTAACAGTCTGCATGTCGGACAGAGGAAATGGGAACTGCATTGGTAGAGAGAAGTGAGCATCAAATAAAGAAGGTGTTTATTGACCTCGGTCAGGGAGTTGCTGTCTAATGCATCAACCAAGTGAGGGAGAGATAATCCGGGTGTGCGTAGGGTTGCACGGTATACCGGTACCAGTATAGTACCGCAATACTAACGCGTTTAAAACGGTACTATACCAGCATTTAAAAAGAAACGGTACTTTAAAAAGAAAAAAAAAACGCAGCTAAATTGGTAAATTGGAGCCTGTCTCTTTAAGAGCAGCGAGGCCAGCAGTGAGTGTGACGTAGTTAATGATGCGGCTCTCAGTGAAGCACCTTCACTGAGGAGGAGGAGGAGACGTCAGGTAGCAGACAGGCTGGTTCATGGCGAGTGGACGCTGCCGCGGATTACCTGAAGTTTGAAGTGTTGCCTCCGTTAGCAAGACGGACTTTGTAGCATCGCTTTCACTGCGGTGCTTCAGTGTTCAACGGCTCGCCTTCATCATTAGCTTTGAATCCGTAATACTTCCAAACTGTACTTTGAGCCCCTACTTTATCAACACGGGCTTTTCCAAAGCCGTCATCTTTTCTTTTTTCCTCTAAAGGAAAACTACGCGGACTTAGTGACTTCAGTCAGGAACAACTGGTGCTGATGTTGTTCAGTTATGTCAAAGTAAAAAGCACAAAACCTTCCAGCCCAGTAGAAACCTACAGAAGCCTACATACGACACATAAACGGTTAATAAATACATTTTTAATTTTCTTCAAAGTTATTACAGCCTTAAAATGTTTAAATAAGTTTAAAAATGGTGACAGAGATGAACTGACTGATATGTTCAATTATTATATATATAATTATAATTATTAATACAACTTGACTGATGTTGAAGTCAGTCACACAAACATGATTTTATAGACATTACCTAATAATGTTTCATATCATAAACTATTGAGACACAACTTTAAATAAATTAACATTTTGAAACACATTTAAAAAAATATTCCAAAAGCCTTACAATATGTAATTTATTTAGATAGTTTTACAATTTATTTTTCTAATTATGTCCATATAATGTTTCATGTATAGAATGATTTTGATTCTAATTTGGCATTGCTTTATATTACTGGTTCTCTGTGTTTTAAATTGAAGATTTTACCTCTTTATTTGATTATTTTAAAATAAAGACTTCAAGAGCAATAACACAAATAAAAGAAATAAATATTGAGTTTGGTTTACCTTTTTAAAAAAGTATAGAAAAGTACCGAGAAGTATCGAAATACAAAATGGTATCGGTATCGAAACAGAAATTTGGTATCGTGACAACCCTAATGTGCAGGAGAGAAAAACAAGAAAACATGAATTTCCAAGAAGCATCCGAAGAAAAAAATATCCTTTTTTTTTTTTTTATATTACATTCCCTTTCTTCTATATTTTTTTCTTTTCCCCACCCCCCCCAACCCCCCCCCCCCACCCCCCCCCCCCCCTCCCCGCCCCCCCAGGAGACCTCCCCTTATTATTTTTTTTTTTTTTTTTTTCACCTGGCCTTTTTTCTAGGAGTATATACATCATTTAGTTACAGTACCAGTTAAGTTTCTGCATCACTATGAGTCCTTCGGAAGATATAACGCTGAGTTGCCCTTTGGTGAAGGTCCGTATCATGGCGGAGACGGTGCAGCCACGATATAAGACATTATCTGCAGCAAAACTCCTTCATTTCATCAATGCGTTAAGTAGAATGATCAAACGAAGGAGTACTATTGAGTTCAGATTTAGCTTTCCGTTAGTTATCAGGGTGTTCTACACACTTTTCAGGGCCGCACGTTCACGATGCACGCGTCTGTAGTACAGCTGTGAAGAGCAGCTCGCTACCCAGACAACAACAAAAACACAATTAGAGAAACTCTGAACTCACAGGACAATAGTACTCATTCATATGTTCATTCTACTTAAACATTGAAGAGTTTTACTGCTTGTACAGAGGCTGCCTGGTCTCCACCATGATACTGGACCTTCATCGAAGGGGGACTCAGTGTTATATCATCCAAAAGACATAAAGTGATGCAGAAACTTTACAGGTGAGTAAATGCACATGAAAACTTCTAGAAATAAGGTCCAGGTTGAAAAAAAAAAGTTATCCTTTAAAGGCCGTCCCAAACTGTGTAGGGCGGAGGGCGAGAGGACTGTTTAGCCCTTAATCAGCGAGTCTGCATCAGTGCAGACTTGCCAGAATTTGCAGCAGGTGCAACGGCTAAATGGAGGAGGAAACAGCCGTGTTCTTCACATGAGTTCCGCACATGTCCTGCATGTTTGTCAATACTGATAGAAAATCACAAATACAGTTATTTTATGGGGGAAAAGTGATGACAACTGCGCTGCAGGTATTCCTCAAACCACTGGCTCTCAGGGAAGGGAATGCTTTAGCAGGAAAAGATGATTATAATCCTCTTATTGGCACAATAATGATTATAATAACGATAAATGATTTAGTAGTAATAGAAATAATATTAATTCATAATAATTATTAGGCCTATTAGTAGCAGTAACAATAAATTTACAATTTAGTTAATTGTTTAGGGCCATTATTATTATTATTATTATTTATTTCAAATAAATTATTGTTCTTCACACATAAGTGTGAGTAATTTCCACACAGATTAATTTTTAACGGGCGTGTTTGTGTTGCCACGGCGATGACTGCTTTCCTTTTCCATTGGAGGAAGAGGGCGTCTCATTCTCATTTCCACCCTCCACAGCTGCGAGCATGGCTTCATTGGGAGCGACCCTCGACAGTGAAGGGGTATCGTGTAGGGGGCGGTTTGGGATTGGGCCCTTCTGTCTTTCATTTGCCATGCAAATCCTCCTGGTCCATCCCTCCGCTCTGATTGGCCTGGCACCACAGCACCACCTTCTTCTCCCTCCTGACTGGCACACGAGGGATTAATCTCACCTGGAGCTGCTGGCCTTGTAGCTAGAAAAGAACCGAATAGATCCTGAATCAGGGGGCAACTGTTTGTGTTAGTTTGGGCTTCTTTACGTTTGGTTTCCAGGTGTTTCTGTTGGTGAATGGTTTCAGTTGCCAGGTTCCCTTGAATTGTTGTTTTGCACTGGAGTTGTTTTTGGAGTTGAGATAATTAGGTTTTGTTTTTGTGATAATTTGTATACATTAGTTTTCAGCTTATTGGTGCTGCTCATTCCCTCTTTTGGTTCGTGGAATTCTTAGATTAGGTTTGTGTTGGTTTTCCCCATTTGGCTCCCTTAGTACAGAAAGGCCTTGTGTGTTTTGATTTCATTCCTTTGAGCAGCATTGCTAACTCCATCTCCTTTTAAGGTTTTGTGTTCATGCCTTAATTTACCTCCTGAATAATGAAACATCTTCACCATTCCACCTGAAACCAGTCTTTTGTTGCGTTCGTCTTCACGTAACATGGAAGAAAATAATAGTAATAAAAACAAACAAAGAAAAAAAAACTGTCCCAGACACGTTACAACACCTTTCCCATGAACAATGGACCAAAATACCTGTCAACAGGTTTAAAAGTCTTTTTTTTTTAACATTATAGAAAACACCTGATTGCCTCAAGTGATTGCCTCAAAGTGTTGCTCAACATTTTAGCTCATGCTTGGATAATTGTTTTATTTCTAGTGTTTTAAATATTTTTGTTGAACAACAATTCAAAATGTCATGTCTTTCATAGAATTTATATTCATTATTGCTTTTGTAAATTTCAACTTATTTCATTGGCAGCTGATTTTTTTTTTTCCTTATTTAATTGGAGGGGATGAATAATTTTTAGGACAACTGAAAGTGTCTCAGATAATCAGAAAAACCTGATTTGGGCTGCTAGGGTTTGCAAACATGGTTCAGTGAGACCTTCAGATCTGATGGATTTCAGAGTCACACTCCCAAGTTAGTTTAGAACAGGGGTCCCAACTCATTTCAGCTTTGGGGCCACAAACACCCCCCCCCCCCCTCTGTTTTTTACTACAGTATCCTTTTTTTTTTTCTTTTTTTCCTCTCTTGTTTTTAATATTCTCCCCCTCCTCTTACCCTCTCCCCCCCCTCGATACAATACCCCCCCACGACCTCCAAGGCCCACCACCCCACCCCATGAGATCATATATATTTTTTATCTAAATAATTCTTCAATAACATCACGGCGGCGGCGGCGGCTCTAGAGCAGCGTTTTTCAGCCTGTGAACGACTTTTTCCAATTCTAAAACCTCCCCCAACCCACCTCCCCTCCCTCCTTTCCCACCCCCCCTCGTTTTTTGCTCCTCCCCTCTCTCTCCTACAAACACATATCCCTTTCCCCTCCCCACTCAGATTGCGCGAGGGAGGGGAATTTCTCCCCACGCGGTCTCATTTAACCCCCCCCCATATTATATCCTCGGTTAACAAACACCACAATTTAATCTGAAGTGGGTCAGACCGGTAATATAATGACCTATAAATAATGAAAACTCCTAAATTTTCCCATTTGTTTTAGTTCAAAGAAGTACAAGATAACATTTAATGAACTATTCCTTTAGAAATCATGATGAAAAACCTGAAATTTCGTGAGAAAATAAGTGCTGTTGCAACATTACTTTGAAACCTCAGTGCATCATCTTTACATGCATTACAACTTTCAGATCCCAATAATCTGCAAAATCACTGAACGTCTAATCGCAGAGCTGAAAAATACAGCATTTCACTTTAACAGAGTAAGTTTCCATGGGTTGGAAGTTATTTTCAGTGCACATGCGTTTAACTTGTAATCCTGACCATCTGAACAGAGTCCCCCATAATAAAAGTTTGGGTTAAATCGGAACAACCTGCCCCCTGCCTTGGATTTAAACCAGAAATAAATCAAATAAAAATGCAGCCTCATAGTGAAAAAATTATGAATTGCTGACACTTTTATGAAGTTAATTATTTTTTTTGCATTTAAATTAATTTCTTGGGCCAGATTGGACCCTCTGGTGAACCAGTTTTGGCTTTCAGCTCCTCTCTGCTAATCTCCAAACCTGTATTGGCACCTCGTGCAGACAACTGGGTCACACTTTCCCTTCCACTGGCCAGTTTAAACTATTTACGCCTGGCCAGGAGGAAGGTTTGATGTTTCTGAAATCCTGTCAGACGTTTCCTTAATGTAAGCTTTGACCGTGCAAAACGTACTTTTCTCTCTCCTGAAAGTAATTTTTTGACAATGAATCAGCTTGAAGATGAACAATCTCATTGTCTGAGATAATCTGTGTTTTTGAGACTGCAAATGCGCAGGCACGTCACTCATTAGCCTGTTTCAGACGTGCTCTGAAAGGCGGTATGAGAGCTGACTTTGTCTTATAGACTGTTTGCATTCAGGCAAACGTTCCACTTCTTTAACTCGGAGCAAGCGGTCGTGGACTCGCTCCCCAAGTCATAGGAGCAGAAATGTTACGGCACAAGAAATGTTTCGGGTTCCTCATCTAAATGTGGCCAGAACGTACTGTAAAAAGTCCAAAAGGAAGTGAGATGTTTGAAAAGACGATTCCAATTAAAGAGTGGATTGACTTTACCACAAATATTACAAAATGCAAGTGTGACAGTGGCAATAACGAGTTTATTATGTGTGCAGCGATGTCTGCAAATCGAGACTTTGTTTCCTCCTGAAGGACGTTAAACCAGTGAGTGCACAGGTGTATAAACAGTTATTAGCTTTATCGGAACATGTTGCAGGCATCCATTTCAAAATGAGCAAGTATTTGCACAAAAACACTTGGTCAACTGCATTGTTTTTAAAGTGCTCTACAAATAAAGTTGGATTGAAACATTGGTTTAAGAGGATTTGCAAATCATTGCATTCTGTTTTTATTTACTTTTTACACAACATCCCAACTTCATTGGAATTGGGGTTTCTATAAATCCTACTGATAGTCCACAAATCCCAGAAGGAAAATCAAAACCAGAACACATCTGTGATTTGTTCAGAGAATACAAACCTAGCAGGGCGTAGATCCAAGGACTAAGGTCCAGACTAGAGTCCAGACTTAACCTGGAGAAGCAGCATTCAGCTGTTAAAGGAGAACTTAGTTTTTTCCATATATAAATTTTCTCTCCTTCTTATTATTCTTTCTTTTTGACATTTCACACATAATAAGCAACCCATATAAATGCTCTCCCCCCCTCCTTTCATTTCCACTTTTTTTTATATTAATCCTCCCACCCGTAGTGCTTCGCCCACTGGGCTCCCCTTTTTATATACTTTTTCTTCGGGGCCTTTTGACCCTCCCATTATTCCGCCACATATAAAAAAATTTCTTATAAATAAAATAACTCACCCAAAAAACCCTCTTCGACTCGGGGGGTCCGACTAATGTTTGGTGAAAACATTGGTGAAATGAAGGAGTTTGTGGCAGATAATGCCTTATTTAGAGGCTGCACGCAGTTGCCCCATCACTTCCATCATATTGGGCATACTCTGATCTGGAGTGGATCTAAATATCTCCCGAAGGAATTCAAGTTGCACCAAAACTGTCTGGGTGAGTAAATGAACATATTTCATGCAAGAAAATAGGTCCAGACTAGAAAAAAACTAAGTTCCCCTTTAAGCTGTAAAAGTGGAACAAACAAAGTTTTACCCAACGTAGAGCCTTTAAAATCCAGCTTATAAGCATTTCTTTTTTCATGCACTTATACATGAAATCTGAACAGCATCTTTTAACCTATATACTGTTGCTTGCTTTTAATTGATCTGATTTAAATGTCTCCTTTAAATATAATTTCATATACATTTTCTTCTCTTTACCAATATATACACACATATGTACAGTATATATATATATATATATATATATATATATATATATATATATATATATATATATTTTTTTATTATTATTTTATTTAAAGCACTTGGAATTGTCCTGTACATGAAAGGTCCTATATACTGTAAATAAAGTTCTGGTACTTTCCATAGAAATTCAGCACAAGACACATAATGTTGTAATTTTTCTCCTATCTGTATTTTTCTTCAAAAAATCATTTTAGTTAGTTAATGACATAAAACATACAGTAACAAATAAATATTTGCATCTGGCTTGGTGCAAAAAATATCAAATTATCACCATTAGAAAATTCCCTCTCATCCCATGCTGTGCTGTCTTTTCTTTTCATTAAAATACTGTAATACTTCTTTAGTGAACTAAAAGTCGACATCTTTTGTCGGATTTTAGATCCATTACATGCTGCCCACAACAGTAACTAGCAAAGCAAACCTACAAATCTCATTCACATGTTTAATTTTTCACCAAGATTTTCTTCATTTATTTCTCACCTTTAAGGCCTCGTGCCCCTGATTTAGAGGAAGATCGAGCAGATTGGGGTATGAAAAAGTAAAATAACTGTGTGGGTTTCAGCTGAGGAGTTTACATACATCGGTCCAGACACTTTTTCTGCTGCTTTTTAAATATGTTTTCAACCAAAAGTCCATAAAAATATCAACAGATGTGACCTAACACAAACAATATAGCCATTTCCCATGACAATCTTGGACTCAGATTAATTCTTTGGGTGGAAAAAAAGCACAAATTCAAAGTTTTTTGAGGCTGCTAAACATTAGCATGCTAACACGCTCTGTTCCAAAGACACATGTTCCTAGCATGCTAACATATTTTCTAATTAGCAGGCATCACAAAGCACAGCTGAGGTTATTGGGAAGTTATAAGTTTTGCAAATGTGAGTCACACGTACTGAAGGAAAAGTCAGTCATTAAAAATGACAGACTGGAAACCATCTGCTAGATTTTACGGGGTAAATGAACATGAGGATGTTCTGATGAAGCTGAAAGCCACATAATTAAACGTGTAACAGACTGATAAATAAATCCACTATAAAAACCAAACACAATCGTGGCTTTTCTCCCGAACATTTTCTCCCATAGTGAACAAGCGAAGTTAAGAGTAGCCTACATTACTCCAGATAAGAACACCACATCTCTGTCTAATGAAATCAGGGTGACCACCTGCTTGAATAATGACTTTCAGTAAAATGAACACAGCAGGAAGCCTGCTTTTCAGCTCTGTGTGCCTCTAAAAGCCTTTTTACCCCCTTTTTTAGTCTTAAACATCAACCTGCAGCAAGCTAACTGTGACATAATAAATAAGTTGCGAGCATCCGTTTGCTCATATTCTATTTTTATGCATTTTAGCCTCTGACTTCTTGCGTTAATCATGCCATCTTTTCTGCTCTTTCCTTGCTCCATCATTCTCTCAGGCTCTTTTGTCACTCTGATGCCCAGACACACACACACACGCCTCCACCTCCCACACAGCTATTTTACATAATTCAGATAGTACATTTCTCCCTCTACCTTTACTCAGCCCTCAGTCTCTTTCCTCTCCCCATCTCTCCAACAATTCCCTCCCCCTCCCTGCACCCTGTCCTTGTCTTCGCAGCATCCTGATGTTCCCTCCCATTCAGATTTGTTTGGCATCAAGAGCCCTCCATTTTCTTCAGGCTTACCTTTATCTGGATTCCTCATTTTTCCTCTCAGCCCTCTCCTCTCACTGTCTGTCATTTACCTGTCCAAATGGCAATCTTTTCACTCTGAGCCCACCAGTCTCTCTGTCTGCAGTCCTAACATTTTCTCCAGCCTACGCATGGAGGTTGGAAAAAAAAAAAAAAAAAAGAGAAAACTACCATGACAGAGTTTGCAGTAGCTGTGCCAATGTCTCTTTGTTCAAATCCACAGTTTAAAAAATAAAAAAACTACCACCTGTAGGGTGAATGACTGACAAACTGAGAACTGAAATAAATATGATTTTAAAAAAAAGGAGCTGTTATGTAACAGGTTGCCTTAAAAATGGTCAAATAAATCCCCATTTTTTTTGTTTAGTCTCTGATAACAGGCCATCTACAGAGGAAATAAGCCAAACTACAACCTTAAAATGTATCTGACAGCAAGGTAAGTAACTCTGCCCCCTCACTGGTAAAGAATGAGAAAAAGAAAAAAGTGGATAAAGTTGGCGAATAGCTGAGCTGAAACGCGCCACCGTACATGCTGAAGAAGCTACACACCAGCTCAGAGAGTTACACAGAGGATTAATTTTGTGAAAAGCCAACACCGCACCACTGAGGTCAGAAGGCTGCACCAGGGAATGTTCAATAGATTGATTTTGTGCAGAGCTTCAGTGATAAAGAGCAGAAGATAATCACCAACACTCGTTTCATTTCTCATCTGGCGGCGGTGCAAACTTTCATCAAAAGCAGCTGGGATTAAAGCGTGCACCACGGACAAGTTTCCACAGTCAGACTGAGACTCCGTCTGCTGACAGCTTTCTACTCTGCCTGAGACTTCAGGTACTTCACAGCAGATCTTACCTGTACCTGGAATGTAAGTTACAGAAATGAACAACGTTGATAACTTACGCCAAAGCTGGAAGATAAAATAATTATCTAAATAATATCTCCAGCGGGCATTTGTGGTTTCACAACATAAGAGTTTGGCTCAACTGCACTCTGTTTGCCCTTTAGAGTAGTTCATTCAGCCGGTGTGAGATATGTCGATTGGTGCTTGGGGACATCCTCCCAAAACTGATGAAAAGACGAGACGTGAACTGGTCAGGGAGGCTGACAAAGGACCTCCGCTGGAAGTACTGGTTGTGTGGTATACAGGACAACAGTCTCCCTGTATTCTCTAAGGGCCTGATTTACAAAGACTCCAAATTGCGGGTCTAATGTCTTTGCCTCGCAAAAAAAATAGCGTGCGCTGTCATTTTAGCGTTTGCGGGTGATCTACAAAGATTACACGCGCAATCTGTAACAGGCGCAAACAGCAGGATTTAAATGAGGATTTAGCGTGCGCTCTCCCTGCGCCACGGAAAGTTCAGAAGAGCATGTGGTAAACGCAAAATGAAATTAATCCTGATAGAGAGATGTTAGTTTCAGAGATATAATGAGGCAAATAAAAAACAGAATATAAGATAAATATGAAGAGTTCATTTGCAAAATAAGACAAACACCATTTAGAAAAAACGGAGTTAACTGCTTTTGCAAATAAACTCTTCATTTACTTTTTGAATATTTTCAGAAAATCAAGCTCACGTGAAGTAGAGGGTTTTAATGATGTAAAATGGAGATGTGGCGTTTGTACCCAACAGCAACAAAAGCAGTTAACTCCGTTTTTCCACAGTGATGTTTGTCTGTTTTTGCAAATGAACTCTTCATAATAATTATAAATAAAAACGATGCAGCAGGTTTCCCTGTGGATCATAAGAAGAGGCCAGTTTAAGGACATGGATAAGGACACGCTGTTGAAGATGATCTGATATTACGCACAGACTGCGCGCTCTTTGGCACAATGCCAGGCGCGGGACCTGCGTAATTGCCCCCCACCCCATGCAAAACTCAGTAAAAAAATAGTATCATTAGTTTGTGCGACGTTACTGGTTATTTTCACTGAGTTTTCTGTGGGGTGGGGGCCAACTTCACGCAGGACAGCAACCTCATAACAGCAGCAGCAGTTGCTGGGGTGTGGAGGAGCAGGAGATGATTTTAATTTAAAAATATGCCATTGGCAAAAAGTAAAAGAAAATAAAAAGACATAATTAATGTCAGCTTTAACCACCATGATGCTGCAGCTGCAGATGTTCTGGTTCATGTCTAGAATAACCGTGACAGTGATGTTGATTGTTATTTAATTAAATAATGAAAACTTGACGTGTCGCCTGAACACATCATGAAAAATGATTCTGACCCGATGTCTGCAGTCCTGTGTGCAGCATTCTTTCAGCCATAATAGTTATAAATGCCAGTTATACCTGCTTTTCAGACGTGCTAAATTACACGCAATTTTTTGCCCCCGCTTTCCTTTGAACAGTTGATAGATCACATTGCGCGTGTTAAACTGAGGTTTTGCATAGTCTCCTCCCAATATTTTGCGCCTTCTGGCAGAAACGCCTAGTTTGCATATTCATCTGCAGCAGATGCGCAAAATGGACAGCGGCGCTATTTTGCCCCTTGACAGGCGCAAACCTCCTTTTGCCCTGCTTTGTAAATCAGCTCTGGCGGATTATTGCGTGCGTAATGAAGATAGCGCCTGTTTTAACAAGCGCAAACCTTTCGTAAATCGGGCCCTAAATGTCTGGACTATGGGGCAGGGTTGCAAGATGGAAGCTGTTGCTGACAAAGAAAAACATCCAAGTCTACAGTCATCCTCAAAATTATTAATACCCTCCAACTGAAGGAGGAAAAAAAGTCAGTGTGAGTGAAATAAGTTGAAATTGACATAAGTAAAAACAAATAAATGTAATCATGACATTGATTTTGAATTGTGGTTCAACAGGAACATAAAAAAACAAATACACAAAAAATAAAACAAGTAAACAAGCATGATGGGGCTCCAAAGCTAAAATTTTGAGGCAATCACTGCAATCAGGTGTTTTATGCAATGTTCAAAAAGACTTCTACACCTGTTGACAGGTATGTTGGTCCACTAAAAAAGGTGCTCTAATGTGTTCTAGACAGTTTTGTTTGTTTTTTTTAAATAATTTTTCTCTCAATTGAAAAAGCAATATCTTATTTCACTAAATTATGATTTTGTAATTTTTAATTTATTATTAGTTTTTTTTTTTTACTTTTTGTTATTTGAATTTCAATTGTGAATTTAGCTTTTTCTTCACTTAAAGAAAAAAATAGTTCCCTCCAATCGACGAGTTTATCCCAACAGAACGCTACACCCTTAGCTCTGTCATTGGTTGGAGACATCCTGCAAATCTCCTCCCAGAAACGCCCCGAAAACACCGGAGCAAAGGGAAAAAGCGAAATACAGTCAGGGGAGGGGGAGTTGCAAACAAACCTCGCCACCACACGAAAGCAGAGGAGGGAATGAATAATTTTGAAGACTACTGTAGCTATAGTTTGGGAAAAAAAATCTCAAAACAAAACAACAACAAAAACGTAGTTTCCCAAAAGCATGTGAAAAAATACAATCGTCCTCAAATTAGAACTAAATTTCCATTAATTAACTAAAAATTGTGGCATAAATAAACACTGTTAAATACATTTGTAACTGAAAATTCAGCTAATGCCTCACAATGCTATTAAATGTTTTATTTCAGCCACTTATCAGCGAAAGTCACCGAGGCCTCGTTATTTCTTCCGCACATGTTGAGCAGAGATCATGAAGGGACTGGGCTTATCAATTTGTCAATGCTTTAAAGGCATATGCCACCTCTGGGTGAAATTGAGCCTCCCCCCGCAGTCCCCTGATTTGGACAAGAGGGCAGAAGCGTTTTCTAGCCGACCCAGTCATTCTGTGAATCTCGGAGCACTGACTTTAGCTTAGCTTAGCGTAGTTGCTGTAATCGGGTGGTCTCAAATAGCATCACTTGGCGAAAGTGAACTAATCAACTCAAATTTTTTTCCAATTATGTTTCGTGACCCGCAAATTCTGATAGAGTACAAACGAGGAGCCAATTTCACATCAAAAGACTGACTAGGTGCATTCAATAGGGGGGCTATATGCCGTGGAAGTACAGGTGAATCATAGGTGAAGCACTGCGGACAGTGGCAGCACGCATGCGCAGCATCCAGTGACAACCCCGTTTACGGAAGTTGGGGATGCTGCACAGTCTTCCGAGTCAGTCTTTCGATGTGAAATCGGCTTCTCGTTTGTACTTTATCAGAATAAACAAACCAGAATGCAGAAGTCTGATTGGCCGTTGTAGAAAACACTTGATTACAGGGATTGCTTCAGAGGTTCAACAAAAATATTAGCCTAAGGGTCCCATCATGCTTGGTTGCTTAAGTTGTTTTTTTGGTTTTTTTTTTAACAATTCAAAACCAATGTCATAAGTTTCATAAAATTTTTATTACTTTTTTAATTTCAACTTATTTCGGTTATAGCTTTTTTTTTCTTCTTTAAAGGTAGAGTCCAGAGTGTTCCCCCATTTCTTTCTTAAACACTATTCAAACCAATATTAACCCATGGTTAATATAGTTAATGTGCACTATCTAAAACTCTTTTCACTGCAAAATATTTCCTTTTCTTCGCTGCATCTGCCATTTTTATTGAGAATTTGAGTGAATCTGGTGTCCGCTCCAGTCACTGTTTAAAAAACAAAGAAAGAAAAAGTTTGCTCCAATCGACGAGTTTAGCCCAACAGAGCGCTACGCCCTTAGCTCTGTCATTGGTTGGAGACAACATGCAAATCTCCCAGAAACGCCCCAAACACACCAGAACAAAGGGAAAAAGCAAAATACAGTCAGGGGAGGGGGAGTTGCAAACAAACCTCACCACCACATGAAAGCAGAGGCCCAAAGGGACGCATTAAGCCAGATTTCACTCACACAAGTCGAAAACTCCGGACTCTAGCTTTAATAAAAGTGCAAATAAAGTTGAGGACAACTGTAGGCTTTTCCCATGATGAAGCATGGTGGTGGTAGTGTCATGCTTAGGGGTTGTTTTTCTTTAGATGGAACTGGGGCTTTAGTCAAGGTGGAGGGGGTCTTAAACAGTTCTACAAAGCTGTCAATTTTGGCCCAAAAAAAACATCTTCTAGAAAGCCGAATCTTTGAAATCTCACCTTTCAACATGACAATCACCCAAACAAAATAATTATCTCACCAGAATAAAACAGGCGTTTCGGAGCCCTAAATTCAATAGAAAATCTATGGGGTGATCAGAAGAGGGTTGTTCACAAGGCATGTCCCTACAGTCTGACAGATTTGGAGCACAGCTGCTTGGAAGAATGAGCAAACAGACTGGAGCGTTGTGTATCTATGGCAACCAGGCGGAAGTGGACGCTTCCCTGGCCCGCTGTAAAGCGTGGCTGTGTTGTAAACAAAACACGGGAATGGAGTGTGTTGAAGACGGGACACGGTTGTGTGTTGAAAAACAATGTTGTCATGTACTAGAGGCGGCGGATTTCCAGACAAACCAGAGCAAGACGCAGATTGATTCTATTGAACCGTGACCATACGCAGATATTATGGGTAAACAGCAGGTACAGATGAGTTTAAACATGAGCATTAACACTTAGCCTGCTAGCCCTTGTAGGAAATTAGTCCAATGTTTGTGAACGGACCATTGACCATAACATTTGACATACATTAGTAGCTAGCAAACACAAGATGCTAAACGTTACAGTTGGGCCGTGTAACCCTGTTATTAGTAATATAACACTGTCAATAAGAAGGATATCCCAACAGCACAGCTGCCTACGGATGCCTGTTTAGTTAAAAAAGGCGGAGTATCTGGGATTTCGGTCGAGCTAAAGTTGGTGCGCATTCACACATCACTCGCGCCGCATTTCAGGTCGACGCAAGCCGCTCCGAATCCACCCCGTTCAGCCGGTCCGAGAGCGGGCGAGTTAGGTAGACTACGAGCGCGAGTGGCACGTTCACACAGACCCAGTTGCGCCGTGTTCGGTACCAAAACCCAGTTAGGTCGACCTAAATGGGTCCTGTGTGTAAACAACCTTAAACTCTCATGTGTAAAAAGCAACAAATGAGAGATTGGTGCAGAAATTCTAATATGGTATTATTAATTAGGAGGCA
Source organism: Atherinomorus stipes (assembly GCA_023101725.1). Lineage (NCBI taxonomy): Eukaryota > Metazoa > Chordata > Actinopteri > Atheriniformes > Atherinidae > Atherinomorus > Atherinomorus stipes. The sequence continues at coordinate 129,024 of JALJCO010008142.1, read as the reverse complement.
CATATGTTATTTTGAGAAACCTATGACTCTGTGAAGACATTCTATAATAACTCAATGTACTATCTAGTCTTGCATGAAAGCAAATACTGTACATGCACTGCATGTCACTCCTTGCCAATCAGTTTGTTTACATAACCATAGGATATCTGGGAGTAATCCGTTAACTAAGAATCTGACTTTAAGTGTCCACATGCTCTTCTGAAATGCAATATTTTAAAAATTCTTGTCTACATTTTCTCGTCTGTCATCAGATTTCTATCCGAATACGTATGTGACGTAACTTCCGTAATTTTCAAGGCATCCGGTCTTTGTTGAACATGATGGCGCCTGCTGCTAATGTGAGAGCTGAAACTGCAAAACGGACTGAATGTGAATGCTTTGCTTTGTTAATACTCTGACATGCTGTTTCTGCATGTCATCGTCTTTTTATTTTGCATTCTGCTCACATTACAATAGTCTCTTTATCAGACTAAGTCAAAAACAATGAATGCAACAAAATGCAATTTTCTGCACATGTCCATATGTTAAAGACATGACTGACCAGATATATGGGTCTGCATGCACGAAGACATCAGAGCATTGAGGAGAAATTAAGGGGTGTTGAATTTTGGTGTCCATGTAAACTGGTTCATTGTTGAAGGCATACAGCGGGGGACAACGTATTGAACACGTCAACATTTTTCTCAGAAAATATATTTCTGGTAGAGCTATTGACATGAAAATTTCACCAGATGTCGGTAACAACCCAAGTAATGCACACATACAAAGAAATCCTAACATTTATGTCCATAAATTAAGTTATGTGTAATATAGTGAAATGGCACAGGGAATAAGTGTTGAAAACGCTTACTGAAACTTATTTAATACTTTGTGCAAAAGCCTTTGTTGGTGATTCCAGCCTCCAGACACCTCCTGTATGGAGAAACCAGTGGAATACGTTGATCAGGTGTGATTTTGGTCCATTCTTCCACACAAACTGCCTTCAAATCTTCAAGCTTTCGGGGGTCTCTTCTGTGATTTTGGAGCTTCAGTTCTTTCAGGTCAGGTGATTGACTGGTCCGTTCTAGCAGCTTCATTTTCTTCTTCTTAAAGCAGGTGAGTGTTTCTTGGCTGTGTGGTGGGATGGTCGTCTTGCTGAAAGATCCAGCCTCTTTTCATCTTCAGCAGCTGCAGATGCAGCTGATTCTGGTCCAGAATGTCTCCTTTTCTCCATTTATTCTTCCTTCAATGATATGAAGTCTGCCAAAACCACAAGCTAAAAAACTGTCCCAACCATGATGCTCCCACCTCCAAACTTCACTGTTGCTATGGTGTTTTGGGGTCACGTGTACTGCCATTTCTCCTCCAAACATGTGTCTGCTGACATCTGAAGAATTCAGTTTATCAGAATGTCATGGGTTTGTCCAGATGTTGTGTTGAAAACTTCAAACCAGCATCAACATGCTTTTTCTTCAGAAATGGAGTCTTGTGTGGTGTGTGTGCATGAAGGCCATGGTGGTTGAGTGCATGACTTCTTGTTTTTTCTGAAACAACTGTAGCTGCTGGTTCCAGGTCTTTCTGAAGCTCTCCACGAGTGGTCCTGGGCTGTTGGAGAACCTTTCTGATTATTGTTCTGACTCCTCTGTCTGAAATCTTGTGAGGAGCACCTGGCCGTGGCCGCTCTATGACAATGTCGTGTTCTTTCCTTTTCCAGATGATGGTCCCAATGGTGCTCACTGGAACTTTCAGAAGTTTAGAAATGCACCTGGAACCAATGCCTTCAGTGTGTTTGCAATAATAAGGTTGCGTAGGTCTTTAGACAGCTCTTTGCTTTTACCCATCATGCAATGCTTCTTGTCTGACACCTTGGTGATGAGAAACCTTTTTAAAGGCATCAATCAGGACTAAACCAGCTGGTATTACTTTGCACTGATAGGGGACAGGATTACTTTCTAAATACTGACAGACTCCAGCTGCTTTCTTGGCTTTCTTTTTTTGCGCCTTTATTTCTATTTGTGTTCAATACTCCCTGTGTCATTTAACTATATTACACAATTTATGGACATAAATGTTAGGATTTCCTTATATGTGCGCATTACTTGGGTTGTTGCCGACATCTGGTGAAAAATGTAGAGATGTTCAATAATTTTACCCTGCTGTAAATGAAATTGTGAGAAGAATTTATTTGAAAGTTAACAATGTCTGAATAAGTAAAAGCTATTAGTGTTTTAAGGCTCTTCTGATTCACAACAACAGAACTTAAAAGAGTAGAAGACTGACAAAAACGTAAAGACAATAACATTTATAGCCAGTGGATTTTAAAGACTTTAGCTAATGAAAAGCTAAAAAGCTGAAGGACTTCCTCTGCTTTAGTTCACAGATCCTGAAAGGGTTCATGAACTTAAGACCTAGTTAAATAGTCTCTCATCCTAAGCGTTTGTTGTTCTTCAAGAAGTGCCATTAAATTTTGCTGGAGGTTATGCCATCTCTATGTACGCATTTTATCAGCTGTCATCTCAATGAAACAGCCCGAGAGCCACGTTTTAGTTGAGAAGATATTGTTCCTCGTAGTAGTTTAATGAGCAGGAGCAGACTGTGCACAGAAGAATGGGGCAATAGAGGATTTAACTGGCATTAGTATCAGTTTGAGCTGTTTCTGTGGGTTTGGCTTGAGATAACGAGATCAAGCAGTGCGAGTTGGTGTAGTATCCTGACCCTTAGGGTGACTATAAAGAAGAGAAGAAAAATAACTTCAGAGCATGTGTTTTATTACATCCTCCAGAGAAGGTTTTTGTTGGACTTCGAGTTTTTTTTGTCTGTGTTTAATGCTTTCAGCTGCCATTCTTCCCTGTAAGTAAAGACAATCTCCACAGTCTCTTGAGTTCATATTATCTGCAATGACTGAAAAAGAAGAATTTGAAGAAAGTGTATTGTTTTTAGGTTTTGAGGTTTAAAAAACAGGAAGATAAGCATCTAGGCAGTAAAAAACATGTTGCATAGTACAAAAACTGGCATAAACATATTTGATGGTTTTATAGAAAGTTACTGCATGTTGTTAAGATAAAATCATCTGTAACAGCATATCAGCCTCCAGGATGATTTCTGTTCACAAGTGACTATTCTTGGAGTAATTATTCTTGGAGATTTGATGCTGCCATATTACTTTTTCGTATTATCTGCACCTTCACGCATTCTGCTGAATGCAGGTAATCACACTGTTGCACGTAATGTAAACAGGCAATTATATGCATTCAAGTGACTGCAAGCCTGTTCTCCAAATACCATTTACTGCAACATTAAACTCATAGATAAGCAAACAAGCAGAGCCAATCCATCTGTTTCTGAGGGGGATGAACCAAAAACGCAGAGCGGATCCTCATACTTAAAACACTGCATGAATATTCAGGTCCTGCTAACAGCAGCAATCTATCAGAGCAGCAGCGTGCTCCTTATATACATGCTGCTATTATCTGAAATGCAGTCGTTTGCTCCATGTTCCTGTTAAATATAGTCTGACAGTTGTTTGCGAACCATCTCAAAGTAAATGCTGAGAGAAGGACATTAGTCCATTAACCTTAACACACTTTTTGCTTAAAAAAATATGGAAATTTGTTAGAATTTTAAAATGAAAACTGTAAACTACAGGTTTGTTGTGTTTGTTATACTAGTATGATCCCCGAGGGGAAATTAATTGCTGTGTAATTATGAAATATCCTGCAGTTGATGCTGTGGGCTTGTCTCTTTTTGCCTTTTAAACACTCTTGTAGGGCCTTTTCTCATCTCTTTTTTTTTTGGGCTCAATGCATATAATGGTAAGTGGACAACTATCCTGGAGGAGGGAAAGATGTACCCGTAAGTGAACTGAACAATATGCCCGCATGTGAGCAAAACTGTGGTTCTGCAAAAACAAAGCTGTGATGATGTGAGCTTGACCTTTCCAATACTCTCAGAGCGGCTCAACATGCTCTATCAACATCTGGGCTTTAGATTTAGAAAGCAGGCAGTGTTTGATGTCTCAGCTCTTTGAATAGATAATCTCTGGTTCCACACTCCAACCCAGCCGGTCCTCTAGGTGTTTGCAATGCAAACAGAAGATTCCAACACAACAAAGGAGCTGTATCAGGAGTCAGAAGTTGTGACACAACTGAAATGATGTATTATGTAATATTATCTCACCTACAACTGTAATGGTGGAAAAAAGTAGAATAATAATGACGTTGCTGTTGGTGGTATTATCTCATCAGTGACTTTATCAGGTCCTTCGAGTACTGGGTTGGACCCTTTTTTCCCCTCAGAATTGCCATCATTACCTCCACCAAGGAGGTAATATTTTCAGTAGCATTGGTTTGTCTGTCCATCTGTCAGTCTGTCCTATAGCAACTTTACGGAAAAAGCGCTGGACGGATTGACCTGAAATCTTCACCAGCCATGTGCCTCACCCAAAGGACGAGCCCATTAAATTTTGGTGGTGATCCAGATCACTTTCTGGATCCAGGAATGTTTTGAAGGATTCTTTATCATTGTGAGATCGGCCATGTTGGAAAGGCTGTTGAGGTGTGAGTGCCCCCTTGTGGCAGAAGTGTGCAGCTGCGATACTGAGCACATGTCAGGATGCAGAAATGAAACTTATGAGCAGCAGTGAGCACAAGGAGAGAAGACTGTTGGACAGACTTCTAGCAGGTGAAGATGGTGAACTGTGTGAAGAACTGAAGTAACTAGTTGTATTTCTGCTGAACAGGATGTTTATTTAGCCTTTAATGTTATTTTGCTGATCTGCTTATTCAGAAGTGTTCCTCCATTCACCATGTGCCTTTTTATGCCATTAAGCTAGCTGACCTGTTACATGCCAGTTACCGTAACTGTTGAACACATATGCATGTTCAGTCCTAAGGGATTTATTAGTAATTAATACCTTGAATGTGTTTATTTTCCAAACGAATGTTCCTCATGGCTTTGTATTTCTGTGTCTATAGACCACATTCACTTCCATCCAGCATTCACCTTAACTAGCCTGGAATTCCTCACCTGTAAGCCTGTCGTTTGTTGCATTACTGTGCTGTTGTGATTAAGAGCGACCAGTAAAGACAGTTAACTGTACAAGTCAGTCCTGTGTGTTCTGACGACACCCCATGGTGAACATCAAACCTCCTTACCAACGCCTAAGCAGTTTTACATCAACATCAGCCTAATAGGCCACATTTTTGGAGTTTTTCCATATAAGTCCATACAAATGGCCTGAGTGTTTGGTAAAAAAAAAAAAAATACAAGGATCTCAATGAATGAATGTTTCAAAAGTTGATCCAGAGAAAATTCAGGATACTATGATCCAGAACACATAAAAATAAGGGAGTTGAACTGCTTGGCGGAGGTCTGCGCTCTCCAAGTGCTTTTCTAGCTCTTGGTGTGATAGATCCAACAGTGTTGGAAACATTCCTCAGAGATTTTGCTCCATATTAACATGAAAGCGTCACATAGTTGCTGATGAGAATCTCCTGTTCAACACAAAGGCTGTAAAAAAAAAAAAAAGGACGTTGTATCCGGTAATGTCTGAAGAGGGAAAAGTGAAGCCAGTTCGGCATTTCCCAATGTCGCCATCTTGCGATGTTGTGTGTGTCGTCACTCCCAGAAAATACTAAAATGGGCAAAGGTAGGGCTGCTCCGAGCCACGGGGCAAATGACTGTCAGCCAAGCTAATGCTAACCGAGCTAATCCGAAGTGAACAGGAATGAATGAAGACAGACGGTTTAAAGGTAGAGAAACACTCAGACTTGTTAACCAGCTAAAAACTCGTCATGTTCCAGAAAGCAGTAAATTTTGTGACATGCTGCATTATCCTGCTGGAAGCAGCATCAGAAGATGCTCCACTGTGGTCATAAAGGCATGGACATGGATAGCAACACCACTCAGGTAGGTTGTGGTGGTTAAGTTGCTGTCACCTGATTGGCTATTTGATGAACCCAAAGTGAGTGTAAAGTAAATACTATACAAGACAAAACTGCCATTGCCTGCTTGAAAATAAAGGAAACGAAAATCAAAGTGTTTTACTGACAAAACTTTGAATCATCCTGAAAATGAGCAGAGTTAACAAGGTCCAATCAGAGAAGTGGAGGCATGAGCGTGTTTATCAGCTGATAGGCTGAGCGTGCGGTCATCAGAGCCACGTGCTTGCAGAGCAACATCTCTGCACGCAGGGAAGATGTGTGTCCTCACAAGCATCTTTGCTTTTGAACGCTGTTCTGTGTGTTCACAGGACAGAAATGCCTCCTTGTCGTGATATTTTTTATCTGAGTGCTACTTCACAGACAAGTGCATATGCTCAGTTTCCATGTGCTCAACTGGTTTCATCATGCATTTTAAACTAATCTAATATCAGTGCTTAGTTTGTCCAATGAGACCAGAGGCATGAAGTTTCTTTCTGCTCCTGACCAATCAATCCAAAGAAATGTTTTAGTTGCTTTTATGATTATGAAAATGGAGGAGATTGATTTAAATCAGCATGCACCTTAGCTACTTATCTATGGAATGATAGGAGAGCCACAATTAAGAATAAATCTTAAAAAGAATAAGAAAATAAATTAGGGAATATATAGACAATACCTAAAACAAAGAATATTTTTTGTATTTTCATAGCTATTTATTTATTCAGGGGTGCTGGAGAGGAGGGTCCGTCGGATAGTCGAATCTCGGATTGAGGAGGAGCAGTGTGGTTTTCGTCCTGGTCGTGGAACAGTGGACCAGCTCTACACCCTCTTCGGGATCCTGGAGGGGGCATGGGAGTTCGCCCAACCAGTCTTCATGTGCTTTGTGGACTTGGAGAAGGCGTTCGATCGTGTCCCCCGGGGATTCCTGTGGGGGGTTCTCCGGGAGTACGGGGTGCCGGACCCCCTTGTTCGAGCTGTCCGGTCCATGTACGACCGGTGCCAGAGCTTGGTCCGCATTTCCGGCTGTAGGTCGGATCCATTCCCGGTGAGAGTTGGACTCCGCCAAGGCTGCCCTTTATCGCCGATCCTGTTCATAACCTTTATGGACAGGATTTCTAGGCGCAGCCGAGGTGTTGAGGGGATCCGGTTTGGTGGCCTCAGGATCGGGTCTCTGCTGTTTGCGGATGACGTGGTTCTGTTGGCGTCATCGGGCCGTGATCTCCAGCTCTCGCTGGGGCGATTTGCAGCCGAGTGTGACGCGGCCGGGATGAGAATCAGCACCTCCAAATCCGAGACCATGGTCCTCGCCCGGAAAAGGGTGGAATGTCCTCTCCGGGTCATGAGTGAGGTCCTGCCCCAGGTGGAGGAGTTTAAGTATCTCGGGGTCTTGTTCACGAGTGAGGGAAAAATGGAGCGGGAGATGGACAGACGGATCGGTGCGGCGTCTGCAGTGATGCGGACTCTGCATCGGTCCGTCGTGGTGAAGAAGGAGCTGAGCCAGAAGGCAAAGCTCTCGATTTACCGGTCCATCTACGTTCCTACTCTCACCTATGGTCATGAGCTGTGGGTCATGACCGAAAGAACGAGATCGCGGGTACAAGCGGCCGAAATGAGTTTCCTCCGCAGGGTGGCCGGGCTCTCCCTTAGAGATAGGGGGAGGAGCTCAGTCATCCGGGAGGGACTCAGAGTAGAGCCGCTGCTCCTCCGTATAGAGAGGAGCCAGATGAGGTGGCTCGGGCATCTGGTCAGGATGCCTCCTGGACGCCTCCCTGGTGAGGTGTTCCAGGCACGACCCACCGGGACCAGACCCCGGGGGAGACCCAGGACACGCTGGAGGGACTACGTCTCCCGGCTGGCCTGGGAACGCCTTGGGATCCCCCCGGAAGAGCTGGCGGCTGTGGCCGGGGTGAGGGAAGTCTGGGCTTCCCTGCTTAGGCAGCTGCCCCCGCGACCCGATCTCGGATAAGCGGAAGAAGACGGTACGGTACGGTAGCTATTTATTTTCACTTAATTATATTATTTCATTCTTTTTAATTTGTTTTTCCGTATCTATTTTCATATATATTCCCTTATTCATTTTGGTATATCCTTTTTTATTTGCCTATATTTCTTATTTATATACTTAGTTTATATTTTCCTAATCAATTCCCTGTATATTTTCTTATTCATTAACTTGTATATATCTATATTAATTTCCCTATATATATCCTTATTCATTTTTGAATATGTATCCTTATTTATTCCCTTTAGATATTCCTGTTCTTTTCTCTATATATTCCCTGATATATTTAGAGGTTAGATACTATATTAAAGTTAGTGTAATGCTGTTAATAAGGTTGTAATGTAATGTAAAACATTTGATAAGTTTATAAACAGGTTAACAGTTTATAAATAAAGCTCATAAATAAAGATTACAAACTTTATTAACAATTTTACATAAGCCTTATTAACAGCATCATATTAATAAATTGGGTAAATTCTATTAGCTGTTACTTTAATCCCATGTAGTCCATTCTTGTTTGAGTTTTATTTGATTGAACAACATAAATTTCCTTTTTTTTGGTTAAGGTTACAGACATATTTTAGTTGAATGGGAAGTTGTCATCTTACTGAAATACGTAGTTTCTGGTGATCAAAAGAAAATACATGAAGTTGTGGCTACAGATTACTCTTACATTGGAGCGGTTACTCAACTGGCGGCCTGGCATTGGCTGTGCATGCACTGTGAATTGCATTTTGGCCTAATGCAAAAGCGTTAAAAACCAAAAAGAACGAGCCCACCCATGTCTCTCTCCGTTGTCTTGAACAGGCTGTGTGCTGTATAATGCGCTGCGATTCAGTGGACGAATTTCCCGCATAATCCTACAGATGTGACGTCAACTGATGCTGCATATGTCCCAGACAGCTTTGATACGGGAATGATGGTTGTGGTAAATTCAAACACTGTAAGCGATAGTTATGGATTCTTCTGCCGTCAGCAAACGATCCAGATCAACTGAAAGACACTAAAAAGTGTCACTACAAAGAAAAAGACTTGATCAGCGTAGTAAAAAATGTTTTTGCATCAGTTTGTGCTCGTCCCTGTGCTAACTTGGCTGGTGGTTAACTCATATTTTCAAGTTTAAGGAGTACAGCGTTCAAGTTCCAGCTTTTTTCCAGAAGTTCGCCCCCTCTGGCGACGAGTGGAAGTGACCCTAATGTGCACACACATGAGCTACTTTGACAGCATTGGTCTTTATTTTAACCAATATTACACTCAGTCTGAGCCCAGAGTTAGAGTCATGACGTCTGCTGAAGTAATAAAGTTCTAAATCTGCAAGTTGTTTACGGTTTGATCGTTGAGTAAACTGACGGACTGTATGCTAACGGTAACAACAGGCTAACGCTGGCTTGTAGTTCAAATATCTGAGACCATTACCACCTTATAAAATTACCGCATCAACTAAATGTAACAAGTGGCCAGAGTGTATCTCTTCCCCTGTCATATGGCTGTCATACTGCCACATTTACATACTAAAAACTTAGCATTGCAACATTACGCATCCTTGTTTCCATCATACATCACATTTACCTTGTTAGTGAGAAGAAAGCCAACTGTGGGTCCCATTTTATTCCCAGAGCAGATTAGAGCTCCCTCCAATTAAAAAGAGAAAGGAAAAAAAGCTGCTCGGTTGTTTACTCCGTCTTACTCCGGCACCGGTCAGACTCCAGTTTGGTTCTCTTCATCTCACAAGACAAAACTTTTCTTCTTTGTCTTACTGGAGTCTGAGTTGGGGTTTAGGAGGCACCTGCTCTCCATCTTTTAGCAGCAGTTAGTGTTGTCTTGACACACCTGGGCCTGCAGTGGCGGAATACACGACAACGGCACAGCCGGCAAACGAGAATGCGCAGCTCGTCTCCCCCACAAGCGCCCTCTAGAGGCTTCGTACCAAAACTCTAGCATTGAGCATATTCAGAAACAGTATTAAAGACAACCGCAGTGTAGAGAGATCAGCTCATTCCACACAACAGGCAATTGTTAGAGCATGTGGAGGAAAGAAAAGAATAGTATTTAACATTTAAACTTGTGCAATGTACCTTTAAACATTTTACAGTGTGGGGAGTGAAAACCAACATGGGGCGAGATAAAACATGTGCTTCTTTCATCCTCCTTTCATTTTGGTTGTAATTTTTCTTTTGGGATGAACTGTGATGATATCCTGTGATCTCTTGTAATTAAGTGTAGTGTCATCAGCAGTAATTCAGGTGTTTAAGGTGCCCAGTTTGAAACAAAATGCAGATATTGGGCAAGTTGTCAACACATTACAGTAATAATTCATGGCCATGCAAAATGACCAAACTATGGGCTGCACAATCTTCAGAATGACAAGAAAAACATGTTCACTAGTCAAACATAAGATGCCAAAAATGTGACTTTTCTAGAGTTAACATGTCCAGAGAAGAGAACAGCTTGTATACACTCATTTAAAGTAAGTGTGTAAATCATGTGACCTGCAGTTGTTGTCCAGATATTTTGGGTTTGAGATGGTTAAGTGTGGCAGGAAATTCTAGGCAGTGACAAATTAAAACAAAAGAAGGTGACTTAGTCCTTGTCTTCCCTGTCCTGTCTGAGCGCCTCCACTCTCATTTTAAAGGCCGTCTGAATTAATTGAAGCCATTAAGCTGTTTTTCCAAAGGCGTTCACAAAAGGCTCAGTCTGCATTTTAAAAAGTCTGATGGGCCCATTTGAATCTATTTCTCACTCACCGCCTGTCTTTTTGATCCCCACTCAGACTCTGTTTTTTGTTGTCATGGCAACATTTTTCTTCATGAAGTACCGAACCATTTATTTTCAGACATACTGTAGGCCCACTGTCAAAGCACAGGTGCTTAGACATTATATGGGCACAATACACACACACATACACACACACTGTAAATCAATCAATGTGTTAAACAGGCAGAACTGTGCCCGATAGATCCCAAAAATAAATAATTAAAAGCTTCATTAGCTTTGGGCTCACTGAGGACTGACAGGATGCGTTAATGAGCGGTGATTATGGAAGGCGTGAAGGCACGTTGAGATATGATTTGCTTGTTGCACCTCTTTAAAAATACTGTTATGCAACTCTTGTTTAGGGATGATGTAAAGGCTTGAAAAGCAGACTTGAAAAATGCAGTCCGGCTGAGGGATCATGTGTCACAGGAGGTTGCGATTCTGTCTTCCTGAGGTCATGCTGAATAGACGTGCCTGTCTCTTTTATTTAGCTGCCCAATAAATCATCCACATGTCCAAGGAATATTGTTTAAGTTGCTCTCGCCTGCAACCAGTGTGCTGACACATTTTCCTGCATAATTAAAGGAGAAAAGGCTCAAGAACCCAACACATAAGGTAGAAAAGAAAAGACTTTTACTCAGTTTTGTGAATTTAAACCACAATTACACATCTTCTTTCCCACCTCCCTAAGTGTCGTAACAACTACAGTGGGAGAGAAAATGCAAAAGGCCTCATTAAAAGACAACTTTCCTGCACGTCCTTTCACCAAAAAATAAATATTGCTGCATATGTGCTGTGGAATAAATGCAGATGCCTGTTTAACATGTTTTAGTCATACAACTCATGAGTTGATGGATAAAAGCCTCCATGTTTTTTTAATCAACTAAATATTGGAGACGATGTTGAACAGTATTTTCTCTTTTGACCCGAGCTGATAGGTGGATGCTGGTGGGATGGAGGGAGAAGCCATGCAGTGATCATGAAGTAACAGCAGCAGCTGCAGCATGCACAAGGCAAACACCAAGGAAGGAAGTGTGTGCAGCTCAAATACAGTAGACCAATCAGACTGGAAAAAAAGAAGTTATGAATATTACAACTCATTTCTGACAGACTACTCTAAATATTAAAAACCGGAGCTTTGAATATCTAAATGAGCAATCGTATACAGCCATCATGAGATTAAAATACTCAGTGACATCTATTTTTTTTTAGTGGAAATATAAATTGGGATTTTTACAGATAAACTAATGGATATCCCTTTTTAATCCCTCCCCCCAAAAAATCTGATGGAAAACCTTCAGGAAGAGAACAGTCATATAAGCAGGACTTGTTTGCCAGGAGAACAGTACTTGTCTGACTGCATTGTGCCAAGTGTAAAGTTTAGTGGAGGGGGAATTATGATGTGGGGTTGTTTTTCAGGAGCTGGGCTTGGCCCCTTAGTGAAAGGAACTCTGAATGCTTCAGCATACCAAGACATTTTGGACAATTTCATGCTCCCAACTTTGTGGGAACAGTTTGGAGCTGGCCCCTTCCTCTTCTAACATGACTGTGCACCAGCGCACAAAGCAGGTCCATAAAGACCTGGATGCAGAGTCTGGTGTGGAGGAACTGGACTGGCCCGCACAGAGTCCTGACCTCAACCCCACAGAACACCTTTGGGATAAATTAGAGCGGAGACTGAGAGCCAGGCCTTCTGGTCCAACATCAGTGTGACCTCACAAATGTGCTTCTGGAAGAATGGTAAAAAAAAATTCCCATAAACACTCCTAAATGTTGTGGACAGCCTTCCCAGAAGAGCTGAAGCTGTTTTAGCTGCAAAGGTGGACCAACGTCATATTGAACCCTACGGATTAGGAACGGGATGTAACTTAAGCTCCTATGTGAGTCAAGGCAGGTGAATGCTTTTGGCAATATAGTGTATACAGTATATATATATATATATATATATATATATATATATATATATATTGTATATTCTCATATATACTGTATATGTATATATATGAGACAGAGTTTGATGAGTATTTCGTTCCAGGAACGCGACGCCTGGGTGTAAACAGTAATATCAAGGATAATGTTAAACTGTGCACAACTGCAACATCTCAGAGATCAGAGATCACGCTGAAGCTGACAACTTCTAGCCTGGCAGGGCAGCCTAGTTAACGCCAAGTATGAGATACACAGCAAGTCAGCCTGGACCCCCGTGGCTGGAGGCTGCTTTCAAATTCAAGATGAGAGGCGGAACTAACAAGAAAAAAGTGAACCGGAGAGAACCAATCAGAGAAGCATGGAAGTGACTCAAATGTCTTTTTCAGAACATCAGAAAGGGCAATGTTAAATCATCGCTCCTCTGCGGCCGCCATATTTACCATTATGGTTAGAGAAAGAGTTGCTGACAATGATGCATCTTAAAGTCCTGCATCCCGCACTGTGACTGGTCCGGTCAGTTTTTACTGAGGTGGAATCAGCCTTCAACTGAGGGTGGGCAGACTGACTTGCCGTGTATCTCATAGATGGTGTTTGTCGGGCTGGCTTGCTTGGCTAGAGAACTTCTGGATAGAAGACAAGATTACCAAACCAGTTTGTTCATACAGCCTTAAATAAACATTGCATGGTGGACAAAAGTGCTGCACAAGTAAAAAACACAAGACATAAATAAAATAAAATAAAATAAACACACTAAAGACTCCTCAACAAATATATAAATATACTGCACACATGCGGCAAAGTATGCAAAGTGGGCCTATGCAGGATTCAATCCCCAGACTCCCGAGAGAGAGCTGTGCATAATTAATAGTCATCCAAAGGGATATCACTGTGGCCAAGTAGGCAGGGCGCATGATCAGCTGTCGGCATAGTTACAGGACCCCACACTGTCACACATAAAAGACAGGATACGAAACAATTTGAGACAATTAAAACCATGCCAGTCTCACACACTCAAAGCTCTCTGCTAATGTTAGTTGGTTAGTTCGTAGTCTGCATAAAGCTGTGGCATACATAACTTTAATAACATTGCCATTTGTACTATAGCCTGTAAATAAATAAATTAAATTAAATGCAGTTTAAACTTAGTTTTGTTCTTATGAAATTTAGTTATTGTTCGGTTTTGCCGAGCAGCCAGTCAAGGATAGCCTCCAGTGTTTCGCTTCATTACCACAACAAAATCCCTTAACACAACACACTGGTAATTTCCAGTTAACAAGTGGAAAAGATCATCTTTCCTATACCACATGAAGGCAGCATTATGTGCAGACAAAGGTCCTTCCAGAGCTTTGGGGTCACAACAGAAAAAGCTGAGTCCCCTTTAATTGTCCTGTGTGATTTAGGAATCACTAGATCTGGTCAGCCGGAGGGAGCGGAAAGGAGTGTGGGGGTGCAGCAAGTTGGATAAATATGTGTGTGAATTCAAAGACTTAAAAGTGTGTAAGAGAACTTTAGAAGTGAGCCAGTACAGTGAGGCGAACAGCTCCGGTTTTCTTGTGACTTTAAAAACTTGTGCCGTCAAGCAACGCTCAGACTTCCTGATTTTACCTGATGGAGAGACAGCTGGGGGCTCAGCTGCACCCCACTGTAATACTTTTAATGTTTTATGTAGTACTTTGAATTGTCTTGTACAAGAAATGTGCTATACAAACAACCTTACCTTGTTACATAGGTTAAATAGATGAAAGCTGCAACATGTGACTTTTCTTAAAGCTTAAAAGTAATGGTTTGAAAATCATGTTGACAGTACACTGACTTGTAGACAGCCCCAGCTGTCAAACCCTGTTTGAGGAAAGAGCAACTTGGGTGAGTCAGTGCAATCCTCAGGGAGAAGTACGTGGCCAAGGACATAATGCGAAGGATGCTGAGAGCGAAGCTCGGCCGATTACCGTACGGATACTGAAATGATATGATCCTCCCTTCTCTACCCTCAACTATTCTATGTAGGGATGGGGGCCTTCCACATCTGAACTGATGCTGCACCAACTTGCAGTACCTGCAGTACCAGTACACACCTGTACCAATTTTAGGTACTTTTGCGTGTGTTTATGTGGAAATAACATTTATTTTTCTATTCTCAACCTAAAATCTTTGACCAATGCAGTATATTAAAGCAAAATACAGCTGTTTCTGCAGGTACTACCCAAAAAATTAGAATATTGTGAAAAAGTTCATGTATTTCTATAATTCAACTTAAAAGGTGCAATTTACATATTGTATAGACAAATATGCAAATCAATATATTTAAAACTTTTATTTGTTTGAATGTTTCTGATTAGGACTTGCAGCTTAAGAAAACCTCAAATTCTAAAACTCAAAATTTGAATATTGCATAAAATCAATTTTAAGAGGACTTTAGATACAAACAAGTCAGGCCTCCTAAAGTAAAATCTTGCATCTGTACTTAGTACTTGGTTGGGGCCCCTTTTGCTTGAAAACCTGCCTTAACCCGGCGTGGCATGGATGCTACCAGCTTCTGTCATATCTCATGTGTTATGGAAGACAAACATGTTTCCATCACAGCCTTGAGCTCTTCTTTATTGTTTGGTCTCTTCCCGTTCAGCTTTCTCTTGGCAATGCCCCACACGTTTTCGATGGGGTTCAGGTCAGGTGAGTTTGCAGGCCAATCAAGCATGGTGATCCATGGTTGTTGAACCAGGATTTTGTACTTTTGGCAGTGTGGGCAGGTGCCAAGTCCTGCTGGAAGATGAAGTCTGCATCCTCATACAGCTGGTCCACTGAAGCAAGCATGAAGTGCTCCAAAATGTCCTGGTAGACGGCTGCATTTATGCTGGACTTGATGAAGCTCACAGGTTCATTCCTTATGAAGTCCTCCACCTTTTGAATGGCCCTTTCCTGACCATCTTCTCCAGGCTGCTGTCAGCCCTCCGGCTTGTTCACCGTTTTCTTCCACACTTCTTCCTTCCACTTAACTGTCCATTAATGTGCTTTGAGACAGCACTCTGAGAACATCCAGCTTCTTTTCTATCACTTTTTGTGTCTTTCCCACCTTGTGCAGGGAGTCAATGATGGTTTTCTGCACAACTGTCACATCAGCAGTCTTTCCCATGATTGTGAATTCTTCTAAACCAAGACAGAGACTTTTTAAAGGCTCGGGGCACTTATGGAGGTGTTCTCGTTTGTTATTCCAGATGAACGTGAGCACATGCAGCAGTGACGGAGGGAGAGGCGGCTGCAGGTAAACTTCTGGATGCTGAAAACAGCTGATCTCACTGTGGAGATGCCAAATGCGGATTTTAACTATAACACCAGTAGCTAATAACCATGAGTGGCTACAAAATGTAGGGAAACACTGATACTTCTGGGGTGATTTTTTTTTCCCCTCATTTGCCAAACAAGATGCTGCGACACAAAGATGATAACACCTGTGCCATGATACAGAAGCAGCGACCAAGCTGCTTCTTTTCCTTTTCTTTTTGCTTGCGACCAGCTCTGTCACGGCCAGAGGGCCTTGGTTGTGGTGGATTGGTGGATTGTGTATCTGTCGGATGCTAATATTTAGAAAATTGACCTCAGTTCGAAAAAATAAGCATTGCAAAATTGCAAGACAGAATTTTGTCACTGATGTGAACGCTCCCGTTGACTTGACATTAATTTGATTCTAGCTATTGCAGTGCAAATCTTTCGTGTGTAGGTGTGTAAAGGGCTTTAGAGGGGAAGCTTGAGAGCTTCATGACACTTCATGATTTAAAAAACAGATAAAGCAGATTTATTTTCTTATTTCTATTTTCTTTCTTACTTCCTTATTTCTGTTCTGTCATGGATTCATATATTTCTATAGCACTGCTGTCATTCCATACAACTCACATAGTTGCTTCATATCAAAAATGTTTGATATTGTATCTACTGATTACCCTCAACGGGAGGAATTTAATGAAATATCCAAACAGTGTCAGAACAGTTCTGATTGGGGTTCTCCATCTTTCGTGTTGAATTACAGTGATCCACATCTTACATCTCATCTCATCTTACATCTCATTTAACGGCACGTTTGCTCACATGTGGCAGCGACCGGCTGCTGCATTCACATGTTTGTGTGTGCAGCCTTGTGCTAGGCAACATGTGAAATGCTGTGCTCGTTCATTGTGAATGTAAATCTGATGTCAAGCTGAAAGCTGAAGAGAGAATGTGTGGGTGGCAATCGCTTCCAGCTTAGACCCTCTGAGAGCTGAGAGAGAGAGACGGAGTTAAAAGAGTGGGAGGGAGGGATGTAGACACACATGAGTAAGAGGTTGGTTTAAAAAAAAAAAGGAGAAGAAACAGTGCATGTGAGGGGGTGGTGGTGGTGGTAAGTGAGCGTGTAGGAGTAGCTGGGATAGCGCAGAGAAAGACTATATGGAGTGAAGGCAGGATGACAGCTGAATAGAAGAAAAATGGGAGAGAGATAGAGGAAATGCATCTGGGGGAGTGGTAACAAGAGCGAGAGAGATGGGAGTTGCACTGAGACAGAAAGAGAGAGCACAAGAGCCAGAGATGGAGGCTGGAGAGGGAGTGGGTGTCTTAATAGCACTGAAATGCTCAGGGCTTTTTGTACGTTTGCCTTTGTTATGATAGAACGCTGGTTGGCTCCCTGTTTGCTTTTGATCCATGAACTCTGACTACAAAAGCAAGCCAGTCTCTACTGTATTTGATGTATAATGTACAACAGCCACATGTAAAAGTCATTAATAACTTGATGTGTAAATGTTGTCCTGAAAAGCCGTGAAGGTAAAGCAACACAGTAACATTACAAGGAATTTAAGAATTTCATTGTTCAGTGTGAATTTCAGCAGTTTTGCTCTTTTGGAAAGCATTCATGTGGAGGAACACTGCAGCGTTTGTTGCTCTTCAAACCAAAAATCTAAAAGATCTTAATGTTCGACCCTTCAACCAGCAGCAGTCACTTGTGGAAACTGGCCTGTTTATGCAAACAGTTACAGCTGCAGCCTGTTTCCATGAATGATGCAGGTGGTTCTTACCTCGGCTTTACACCTGGTCCGTGACTGCAGCGCAGCGCAGCGGCTTTGCTGCGACTTCCTCGACGCGAGCATTTACACTGTTCACTGTGCGGCCGCGCAGCGCACCCGCCAGTGCATCAGCTGTTAGATTCGTGACATCACGCAATCACGAGAGGACTGCTAGATCGCCTGTGATTCTCATCCAAATGGTTCATTTTGTCCCCATTTTTCATGCGTCATGGTTTCTTATTTCACTGTAACCTCGTGGACACGGAGAAGCTGTCATGTTCAGGTAGTTCATCAGTTTAAAAGCTGCACAGTGATCTGGATCGTTTGCAGAAGAATCCATAACCATCCCTTGCAGTGTTTGAATTCACCGCGACCGTCTTCTTCCTGCATCAAAACTTTCGGGGACACGGATGCAGCGTCATTTGACGTCACGTCCACAGGACAGCGCAGGAAATTCGGCCACTGAACTGCAGCGCTTTATGCAGCACACAGCCTGTTCAAGGCAACGCTGACAGATGTGGGTGGAAACGTTCTTTTTGGTTTTTAGTGCTTCATCACCCATTAGTATTAAAAAACTGGACATGCACGTTTATTCTTTCACAATTCCTGCCTCTAGTCTCTTTAATAATAAAGCCTACAATATATTTTGTTTTCTTTCTGATGGATTACAGGCGATTGGAAGTGTGTCCACAATCATTTAATTGTTTCTGACCAACGCAACCAACCAGCTTGATTGATGCTGCTGCAGCACTTGGGTGTCTGACAGCAGGTGTGTTGTGTGTATGTGCACCAAAGTCCTGCAACATTTCGGATAGGTAACCCACAAAAACGCTGATTAGCAGACAGAAATGAGGTGTGGGCAGATATCTATGTAGTCGTGGTAAGAATACGTTTGTTTTTCGTTTGTGGACATGATGTGTTTTAAACATCAGGCGTCGGGATCATTTCCAGCAGACAGAGACACTGCTGGTGATGCAAAGCAGGAACAGAGAACAAAGTTAAAACCAGGGATGATGTTCTTTTGTGCAGGAATCTCTGAATCAAATAAATAAAGCCCTTAATGACTAGACTACTGTGAATTTAGGAACTTAATGTGCTGGCGTGCAGGTCAGGTTTGACAGGGAGAGCCGCGGTTAGTGGGTCTTGGTTCGGGCGAATTCAGGTCGGTAAACCTGCAGAACTCTGATGTGCACGCAGCTGCACGCTAAGCAGATGTCAGCGTGCCCAAACAAGAGGATGCAACTACTTTTTAAACTTTGACAGACAGATTAATGCACAATTGGCAGAAATTTTCTGCATTATGAACATCTGACAGACCTGCCACAAACATTTTCCTCCAGTCTCGTCTCGTCATGTTTTAGTCATCATAGAGACATGTTTAGCTCGTCATCGTCTAATTATCATGACAAAAAAGGGCATCAACTAAATGATTTCGTCATCGCTAACAGAAACAGCACTGGAGCACATGATCATTTGGGTATGAGGGAAAAACAAACGGTGCACGTTTGAAGAAGCTGAGGTCAATACAACAACGAAAAACAACTAGAAAATGTGTAGACAGAGATGGAGTACCCTAATAATAAGAAGCAGAAAGATTTCCACTTTAATCACGGAGTCCAGTTTTCCTTTTCTGCCTGCTTCTTCATCATTGATCAGCGGTTGTATTGGGGAGCGTCGCCCCCTAGCGAGCAGTTTTAACTATGGTGGTTTAACCGGGAGGTTTGGTCTGCACCAGTTACAGCAGTTTGAAAGCAAACCGAAGTCAAGAAAGGTGTGAAATTTTTCAGAAATCCCTGCCCAATCTGTCTGAGACGATCCTGATGTAAACGCACTCTTAGTGTTTTGTCCGAAGAAACTTGGGCCAGCCACACAACTACTGCAGTGTGCAACCCAATCTAACAGCACCCTACAGCAGGTATTCCATACAGATAACAGTTATCCAGAAATGCACATGAAAGATGTCACGGTGCCATCAGACTTTTCCAGAATGCAGAGTTTTAAGGTTGGAAGGGTGATGAGTGTATCATTAAGCGGTAGTCTGCTCTGCCCTGTCTTCTAGATGCGTCCGTGTTGCATTTCAAGTCCAGTCTGTGGTTCAGCTGAGCTCCAAAAGACGTATTCCTCCTCCTCTTCTCCCAGGATGTAAACAGTGCTTTGTTTACTCCCTCTCCTCCTGAAGTCAACTATTCTCTTTTGTTTTGTTTGCATTTGAGATGAGCTGATTGTTACTGCACCATTTCACAAACTGACTGACCGGTTCCCTGTACTCCGCTTCTTGTCCGTCAACGATACTCCCCACAACTGCACAGTTATCGGAGTACTTCTGCAGATGACAGGACCCAGAGTTGTACTGGAAGTCTGAGGCGTGCAGGGTGAAGAGAAATGATGAGAGTACTGCTGACCCCCACCTCAGACACACAACCTTTCAGTCTCACAAACTGGTCTGTTTGTTAGGTAGACATAAATCCAGATGGTTGTGGAGGATCCACCTGGAAGTTAAGGAGCTTCTGACATAACAAAGCAGGCTGAATAGTATTAAATGCACTCGAAAAATCAAAGAACATGACCCTCAAAGTGCTGCCTGATTGGTCCATAAGAGAGTGGGCTCTGATGAGGGTAGATGATGGCCTCTTCAACCCCAAGCCAATTACAAAATGCAAACTGTAATGGGTCCGAAAAGGTGTTGACTTGCTGATTAAAGTGAGCCAATAACTTTTTCTCCAGGACATTCATGATGTGAGATGTCAGGATAACCGGCCTGTAATCATTTAGTTCAGGCAGAGGAGGTCTCAGAGTATTTTTAAGTTCATCTTAGCACAAACAAGCAGTCATATTAGACACACGGGTGTAGGTCACATCTTCATATGTTAAGCCTTAACAGCACACTCACTCCTGTTTTGTGCATGTTTCAGGTTTCTTTTGTGGACTCTGGACAGTTGCTGGCCTTTGAATTTGTGACATACCAAATCTCACTTGTCTATGTTTGAGTGTAGTACGTGAAAGCTCAGACATTTGTTCCATGTCAACAGGGATGTGAAACTAGGGGTGTGCACTGGCAAGAATCTATCATGATACAGAAGCAGTGATACAATATATTGCAATAAATTGATACTTTAAGCCAATTGTGTCCAAAGTCCGTCCTCAAAGTCGGTCCTGACGGTTTTCCATGCCGCCTTGCACCAGCACAGCTGACTCAAATTAAATGGATCTAAAAGCCGATGAATTTGTATCAGCTGTGTGTTGGAGAAGGGAGACATGGAAGACCTGCAGGACTGTGGCCCTCGAGGACTGGAGCAGGACACCCCCGCTTTAAGCAAGATGATAAATTGTAGTATTGTCTTTACAGCATAGTACTCAAAGCTGTGTGTAAAAATGGCACGTCTGGTGAGATTCATTCGCTTAAACCAGTGGTTCCCAAACGGGGGCGGGCCCCCCAGGGGGGGCCCAGCCAGGCATAAAGTTTTTGTACTTCTGACAAAAAATGAACAAATGACTCAAAAGGCATTGCCCCCCGTCCCAAATGCAGTGCATTTTTTCATGCGTCTCATGGTAAATATTTGGGTGCATGTGGTACACACTCAAAAATGGAGGTACCAATTTGTACTTAAAAGGGTACAAAGCTTGTCGCTGGGGGTGTTCCATTTTGAAAGACATTTCTGTATCCTTCGGTACTGGTCCATTTTCTGTACCTTATCAAGCTGTATGAGTTTATAAAGTACAATTAAACCAATTAAAAATTATGAATAAAAGTCAATAAAATAGAGATTATGACAACAATCAAAGATTCTAATTATAAATGAATAATTGTTATATAAATATTAGGCCAAACACATATATAATTATACATATAATCATTACTATGATTACTATGATGATTGCGAAATCATTGTATAATAACTATAATTATACTACTATTTAGAGGGACTGCTATTTATAGTTATTGTACAAGCTACGCACATTTTTCAATGCTGCAGGTACCCTTAGGGTTGAAATGGTACAAATTTGTACTTTATATTACCCTGGACCCTTTTTCATAGTATATAGGTACTTCTGGCCTCATAAAGACCAATATTGTACTTTTAAGAGAACATTTGTAAAAAATGTACCTATAGGTACAGAAATGTTCCATCTTGTACCTCTATTTTTGAGTGTGTAGTGGTGGTGGGATGGGGGGCTTGTCATGATTTCCGATAAAAGGGGGCCCTGCAAAAAAAGTTTGGGAACCACTGACTTAGACAATGTGGAATTACACTTCATCATAGCAATTAGGGTTTCAAAGGCACATTAAATATTTACAATGCTAACATACTGTACATTAGATACCAACAGTTATTAGCCAACATGTGGCTAATCATGTTTCTGACAACTTGGTAATTAAACCAACAACTTAAAACCAGACATATTATAATCAGCTTCAAAGCAAGTCAGTCTGTAGCAGCAGCAGCTGCACCGTAGTCACATGACTCTGAAAGGAATGCTGGGAAATGAAGTTCTTCCACAACAGAGACTTTGACATGCAAATGGAACAAAAAGATCCGGTGAGATTTCATAAGTAAAAATTTTGATACAGTGCTTTTTAATATTGATACGATATTGCAACACAAAATATCGCAATATATTGGTGTATCAATACTCTCTCACACCCTTAAACTACGGATGACGTCCCTGCAGAAACAAGTAAGTTATATGGAAGTCAGACATTTTAGGAGACAAAAACATAACGTTAATTTGGGAGGGCTCTTTAAACTCCCCAATCTGCAGTGTAAGGAATAAAAGAGCTATCAATCTGGTGGTGCGACTCTTCATCTGTTACTTTATTCCTCAAAACTCCACAGGCTTATTTGTGTTATCAAATTGCTGATCTAATTAATCAGTCAATCAGCTAAATACTGATTGACAGCAAGCAAGCATAAGGAGAAAATGCCACCTCCACTGGAAAAAAAACACATTAAAACATTTTTTTACTTATTCTAATTGCAGAACAATAAATATGACTGACCTAAACAAGTCAAACATCTTCAGCTATCCACAGCTGGAAGAAGAAAACACTCAAATGAGCAGCTAAATCCTGAGACTCTCAGTCATTTTTAGTGAAAACTGAAAAATATAACAGAGTGGGATAGAAGCACCAGCCAGCAGTCCAACCATGACACATTTTGACTGCTGATCACAAGTTTCTTCACTCTACATGAACAGTACGAGCCAACTTGGCTGTTTATCAAGGTTCTGGACAATCCTTTGTAAGTAAAGCTGATTTGCAAGGGGGAGAGAGAAGGCTTTAAATATCACAATCCACCAGTCACAAATTAAAATAATAATAAAAAAAAAATCTACCGCTGCTGTCCCTGATGCTGCAGCTCAACATATTTCACTGCTCTGACAGACTTTTATAGGTTGACATTTTCTTGGAATCAGACAAAAATAGTTCCCATGCTGTGTGAAGAGAAATGAGTAATATAATGTCAGAGCCTTGATTATACTGATAGTGCCATTTAGCCGTCAGCATTAACGCTGTGTTTTGGGAATCTGAGGTTAACTTCATTCAGAGCTGTCAGTCAGCTGCCAACCGACTGCTTTTGCCTTTGCTTTGTGGAGATTTTCAGCTTCTCTGCAAACACACCTACTGCAGCTTTAAAACAAAGCAATGAAAGATCTAATTTTGGCTCCAGCTTGGCTTTATTGTGGGAGACAGTTGATTTTTTTGAGCAAAGGGAGCAGACAGTCTTATCTGACTTACCCTGATAATGCTTGCTATGCATTATTTACTGCATGTGTAATCCTCCCTTTCATGTGCAACACAAGGACATCAGGAGCCTTCAGATATTTAATGATTTTTCTCAAGTGAAAAGTCTGTCATTGAGCGTTTAGTTTGGGTAAAGTGTTGGTTAATGGAAGGATATATTGACTCAGCTGGTCTGCATGACGAGGAATATTTTTACTGTTAAATGCAGTTTTTTTTTGTGCTTGCATATGAGGGCACGATTTATGCTCTTGAGAAGTGATGTCATGCAAGAGATGAGACCAAACAGGGTGAAGAAGCAACTCACACTTTGCATCTTTTAGGACAATCTGCTGATTTTTAACTGGGCTTTTGCTTTTTTGAGTTGGACTTTAAGGTGTGTTCAAACAAAGATGAATATGTCCTACCTAGATCAGGTGGGGGCTCTTGTGCTTTGTGTCCCAAAGACAGAGTCGCTGAGCTTCCGGTTTACAGCGTGGGACTCCACAGAAAGCTGCAAACACTGAGAGCGACTTCAGCCTAAATTCCACCGAGTCTTCGTATCTATCCGAAACTTCTGCAGCTCCTCAGATTGTATTACATTCCGTCAAGCATCGCCGCTTGCGCTGAACCGATACTCCAAAAGCACACAGTGATATTGACGTCTATAAATAACTTGAGCGTGTCTGCGAACAGCACCTGCCAGCAAGTATTATGACACAGAGGCGTTTCTCTGCCCGTCAGTCAAGCAGGTGATCATCCTCTGGTGGATTTATAAGGCCGTGTAAAAGTTCCAGAGAAGTATTAGCCTACTCCAAAAAGAAACAGAGTCGAAAAGAAATTTTGCACTAAAGCAAAGCAAAGGGAAATCAATCCCACTACAAAAGCACTTCCATGTCACAAATAGATAAATGTTGGTCTTAAATCAGTCCATGACCTTTAAATGTGTCTTGGACACAAATGAAAAAAAGACAAATCACCCACCTCCACCTGGAAGCAGAGCTCCTTCAAGGTATTTGGATATATCCCAGTAGGTGATTAGAAAAAGGATTATCTTGTGCTAAATTTAAGTAAATTGCTCTATAAACAATACATAAATTATAAATCTATTGAAAATCTTAAAGAAATAGCAATTAATATTTAAGAAATAAAAAATATCAAGTGCAATAAACTCACTCCTGAGCATGAAACACACTACATGAAGATTATTGGGATTTTCTAGAACTTTTCAACCACAAAAGGTGAAAAAAAGAGGCAAGGTTGAAGTGCTGTTGGTGATGTGGTGTGTTGGTGAGAAAATGTCCTGCCAAAAGGTAGATCCCCCCCAAACTTCAAGTTTTTTACTTCTCCAAAGTGCTGAATTTTACTTGTAAGGTGACCCAAAAGTGCCACGCCGAGAAGAGTACAGGGTGACAGTTATTAAGTAGGCCACTGCTCGTTATCTTGCATCCCTCAGATTAATTAGTGAGAGGTAAGACGACAGAAAAACAAACAGTCCCAAAGCCAGCTGAGTGTTATAATTTCACACTGAGGCGCTGGTCGTCCTCCCCCCGCCTCCCTCCGGCAGCAGCAGCCTGCTTGTCGAGCAGCGGCAGGTCCACAGCGGGCAGCCCGGTTGACAGCTCCTCCTCCCCGGCCTCCTCCTGTCCTCTCCCCCCGATGCCCTCCGGCCCGACCCTGCACTCGCAATCCCGGTGACCGACGACAGATCCGCTGAGGCCAATTTCTCTCATCTTTTAGATGGGAATGTTTCTGAGAGATGCTTTCCTTTAGCGCGTGCCCGCCTTGTGCAAGTCAGCGACGAACTTGGCGAGGATGGAGGGGAGGGTGGGTGAGAGGCGAGCGCCGTTTAACTGCGATCAAAAGCTACGGAGGGGGGAGAAAAGGCTGCGTGAATGCGGGTGAAGCCATGTGCGTATGGGCACGTGCATGTCCATATAAATCTGTGCGTCAAGGAGCAGCTCGGTGCGCAAAAGATCCGCCGATATATGTGCGCCAAAGGCGCCTCGCTCGACTGTCTGATGCGTCTTTCTGAAGCAGCCTCGCGGGAACTGAGAGCTTCAGTTTCCAGGGCAAGAAAGAAACAAACGCCCCGCGAGGAAAGTCTCAAAACTGCCGAGCGCCATCTGAACGCATCCACGATGACAGGCGGCGGGAGGAGAAAACACGAGATGGTAACTTAGTCCCTCATCTTTCCTTCCACCAAACGGAGGTTCATCCTCAAATAATCCGCTTGGCAAAGCGAGTGATGCTGTCGCGTCTCGTGCCTGCTGCCTGGACGGAGATTATCCCGCACAGGTGGACAGCAGGACAGCTTTTGGGGGAGGCAGAAGCAGCAGCAGCGCACTCGTGCCCTGCGCTTCCGTCTCTCCCCGCGTCTCTCCGAGTTATCTCCGGAACAACCAGAGAGAGAGAAAGCTGAAGAGAGAGAGAGAAAGAGAGAGAGAGAGAGAGATGTTCGGGAGGGGTGGGGCGTGAATCCCTGCTGGGACCAGCAGTGATTTTAAGCACTCATCACTTTTTTTTCACCTCCCTTTCTTCCTCTCCTCCTTTCCCCTCATCCTCAGTCATTTCTAGTTACCTGAAACCTTCCGCTGTCACGCGCGCACACACATACACACACGCTTAGAGCGGTGTGAAGTTCAGAGCCAAGGGCAAATGCGTGGGAAGTTTGCTAGCGTATTATTACCCACATAATTTATATCCTCGGAGCCCAGTTCATGCGACCTCCTGATGCATTTTACACACCCACAGGCAAATAATGACCGTTCAGAATTAAAAATTATGCTGATGATTTCTAGACCCGCGCGGTAACCGACCCCCGCTGGTTTCATACAACATGCAGCTCTTCAGAAACAGAAAACCGAGGCAAGTACAAGTAATTGCTGAAGCCTTTTGGTTTACATCTCAGTGTGGGCTGCAGCTAACTCTGTGTGACTGACACAACCAGCATTAAAGGAATAGTACACCCACAGAATGACGGTCCTTCATTTTCTACTCACCCTCATGCTGAGCAAGACTGTGGAGCACTTTAATATCTCAAATGCAGCCCGAGATCGACAGGTTTTCGTTTTCCCCCAACTTTCAGCAGAGGAGATCGCACGTTCTCTTTTTTCTTTCTTTGTTTTAAATCAATAGTCAACCCCCTCCTGTGCTTGTCCATAGCTGTTCGCTCTTAGCACAGTGCAAACAGCTAACTTCTTCTTCTACGCTTGCATTATCTGCAGAGTAGTCACTGAACGCTGCGGCTTCTGTAGTGTCGTGAACGTGCTTTGCCGCAGCTACTTGTAGTACTGTTTAAGGTATAAAAATATGCTAAATGATGTAGTTTGGAGTAAATTATGGACGCTACCCACTCAGGACACTTGGATTACATTGGACGAGCAGTATGGAGGAATGTTGCCAAGTTTTTGTGGACTTTTATGGACCTTTTTGGTTTGGGTGCTGGTGAACTCCATTATATGAAAGTTGGGGGAAAACGAAAACCTGTCCGATATCCGGCTGCATTTAGGAGCGTTAAGGTGCTCCAGAGTCTTGCTCAGCATGACGGTGAGTAGAAAATGAACGCACATCATTCTGTGGGTGTACTATTCCTTTAATCTCATTTTCTGGCCTGTTAATATTAATATTGATTGAGCTCTCAGCAAATATAAGCAAAGGGTGAAGGGTATCTTATTTGTTTCCATGACAACTATGGATTTGAGGCAACTTTTTAATCCATCGTATCATGACACGCTGCAATATTCAACACAAAAAAGTCATTTATCACTTCTTTTTCTTCCATAAAGATGCAACCTCTGCAAGGCGCTTGAACTGGCTTTGCTCTCATCCTCCACCTCAGCATCACTTCTTTGATCTTCGAACAGTTTCTGATCATCACCATCTGCCGACACGCTTGCAGGATTCCAACAAACATTTCAGCTACTTTGCCCCCCTGCAGATTCCTTCTTCTCCTCCTCTCCTGTTGTCTTTCCCCCCTCCCATTCTTTCCCTTCTTCCTCTGCAGCTCGCTCTCTCCACACAGTCTGTCTGCTCTATAATTATTTCCATGGTTACCATTAAAGATGGCAAGCTAAGCCTGATGTACTATGGTAGTAATCTTGTCCTCTCATGTGTCGTTTCTTCCTCTTCTTCTGATGCTGCGTTGCTATGCGAGTTGCTGCAGCATCTTTTTATCTTCTTTCCGACACTTTTCTGTTGCTACATGTGAAATCTGCTTAAAACCAATATTTAATTTAGAAGCTTACTCAGCTCCAGCATGCACAAACACAAATGCATGTAATCCATATGGAAGCAAATGCATTAATCACATCATGTCATATTGATGAATCCTTGCGAGGGGGTTTTAAGGTCATGATGCTGCATGCATTTAATTTACATCTTTACTCTCTGAACTATCTGGACAGTTTAACCCCTTGAGCCCATATACAGGCCCAAGAACTTATATGTATGATCATCAGTCATTAAACAATAATTAAACAGAGCACTGCTCTGTACTGGAAGTTTAGACCCTAATGTGCACAAAACATGATAAAAGTATATTTTAGTGCAAAGGGTAATGTTTAGAAATGATTTTTATACTTAATGGGCTCAGTGGGATACATTTAAGACGTTAAATTTGCAGAAATTATTGGATTATATTGCCCTAAAACTCTGTCACAGCATGGCAGATTTTGTAGATTTTGTTAGGGATATTTCTTTACCACATGAAACCTGGACCGGATTTAGAAGTGAGTTTTCCTCTTAGGTTGAAATGTGATTACTTTTATTGATTACCTTTGTGATTACATGCTAGTTGACATGCTAATTTGTGTTGACATGCTAGGTATTTACCTTTTTATGTTAACAGATCAACAGAATACAGCACTACACTCTCCTTTGGCCTTATATAGATATTTACCTCCACCAAGGAGGTTATGTTTTTGGTAGTGCTGGTTTGTCTGTCAGCAACTTTGCTGTAAAAGGTCTGGATGGAATGACCTGATATTTTCGCCAGCTGTGTGCCTCACCCCAAGGACAAACCCATTCAGTTTTGGTGGTGATCTGGATCACCTTCTGGATCCAGGAATTTTTTAAAGGATTCTTTATCATTGTGAGATTGGCCATACAAATGGCCCGAGTGTTTGGTAAAAAAAAAAATACAAGAAAGGATCTCTATGAGTTCTATAATGATTCAAAAGTTGATCCGGATCCAGAGAAAATTCCGGATACTATGATCCAGAACACAGAAATAAGGGAGTCGTTGGAATTTTCAATGTTGAAAGGTAACAAATGAACATATAGATATGCAACTAACACCAAATTGTAGCCAAGATTCTGCTGAATCTGGAGTTTGTCAACAGAAATGACACATTTTCAATTGCAACGGGGCGAGATCCAGAAGAAAACCGCCATTATGGGAATATGGATTTTTGGAAATAACTATTGAAGTCATCGTGATACAATCATGATTCCAGATGCCATTAGTATGTTTTCATGGTCAAGGAATCCAATGATGTCGATTAAATGAATGCAGTGGTAAATGTTTTTGTTGTGAATCACAATATGACGGGACATGAGCTGCTTGGCGGAGGTCTGTGCTCTCCGAGCGCTTTTCTAGTTTATCAGGTATTCAGTCCTTTATCATAATTATCGTCTTCATTTGCATAATTTGGTGTAAAACTGTGCCAAACTGAGTCTGGTGAATTTTCTCTGGTGGAGTCTTTACTCAAACTTGTGTAGAGTTTTTTCCTTTTGCTCAAACTCTTTCAAACTCGGTATATTTACGGTCAAGGAGTAATTGAAGGTAATAAATAGCATCTGTCTTCATGAAATCATTATCATGGTGTTACAATCTGTCAAATAATAAAAAAAAAAAACAACAGACATAGAAATTTTACAATTCTCCCCTATACTGTTGTAATTTACTCAGGTACAGTAACAGACAACATTTTTAACACTGGAACACATTCTCTGAAGTCTCCACATGTCCCTAGATACAAAAAACATGAAAATGAGCCTTATTGTGGAGCAATTCTTCATTTAGTTTAGGTATGTCTTTTAAGGAGTGTTTTTTTTCTGAACATATGGCTAGGGTTTGGGTCCAGGGATGCTCCATTTCATCTCAGACTGTTCTTGAGCAACAGAGAGAGCAGCAAAGAGGAAAGAAATGACATTGGGCTCAATTTCACAAGTTTGCAACTACAGTTTGCACGCAGAGATAACTCCCTTTGTCTTGTGTTAATTTTTGCGCATTTCCCGACTCCTGTGCGTGAGCTCACAAGTTGCTTTTGTGAAATGAGCCCTGGGGTTCTGCAGGAAAAGGCAGCTCCGTTTGAAAACACAAACAGTGTGAGATGACTCACTGAGATGCTCATGACCAGTCAGGATAAATGATGAGAAGATGTTCTTTGATGAATAGTTAAAAGGAATAGTAATGAGTGCATATATGTAAAATAAAGAATAGTTTTGAGATTTTTAGAAGTTACAGTTGGTTCATTTTCTTGCCAGTAGTTGCATCAGATGAGACGATTATTAACAACATGACTGCCAGAAGATTGCTGGCAACATAGAGAAATTATTTTTGTTTGTTGCTCTCAGTGCTGGAATCGTAAAAGGAACAAAAACATATTGAATATAAAGAATTAAACAGAGGCTATTAACTAAATTGAGAGGAGAAAAAAAAGCAGAAGGACACCGGCAGATGGTGAGAGACAATGTCCTTCAACAACAAACTGTTTATACATCCGGCCCCTGATCTTTATGGAGACTGTTTCAGTTCATTTGAGATTTAATTAGTACTATAATTAAATAATTCTGTGCTTCCGTCATTCGTAGCGCTGCTATGGTTCTTGACTTGAGAGTCAGCCTCTGGCTGTTTGAATTAATGTACCCACTCATACTGTTCACGTAGCAACCGCATGAAGCATCAATATTCTGCTTTGCTGATACTTTGGAATGCATTTTTAAAAATGTGGTGACATCTGAAAGATTGGATCAGAAAGAATGAAGCGAAATATCTAACTTTGGTTTCAGCCGTCATGATGTGACCATAAATCTGTGTTATTTAAAATCCTGATTTTCTTCCTCTGATTTCTGTTATTTAATGACAGTAACTGCATCAGACTTGTGTTGCACTGCTCTGAGCTGACATTTTACATTATGGCCTTGAAGAAATGTGTCCTGGTTAGAAATCTCTCCTAACTCATAAGCTTGTCATGTGACATTAAGACACACAACGTAACTTTTAGACCTTAAAAATAATCGTTTCTGACTCGTTTTGATGGCGCACCAACATTCATTATGTGCATTTTCGAGCCGTGACTGCCCAGAGTCGTCCTGGGGCTCAGAAACAGCACTATGTAAGATTCCCATCCGGGACGCAACTGAGACGTTGCAGCCGACTATTGGTTGCAGCACCGTGTCACTCGCTACCAACTGGATGTAAACTAGGCATCAATACAGCGGGTGTTTGAACGTGCATCATGTCGGATTCGGTAATGAAACGCAAGGAAACATTACCGGAGGAAGAGAGGAAACGAAAAAGAGGAAGGGACAGAACAAGAGTCAAGATAATACTGT
Organism: Atherinomorus stipes; assembly: GCA_023101725.1. Lineage (NCBI taxonomy): Eukaryota > Metazoa > Chordata > Actinopteri > Atheriniformes > Atherinidae > Atherinomorus > Atherinomorus stipes. Next base: position 98,136 of record JALJCO010008142.1, on the reverse strand, counting down.
CTTTTACTGGCTGGAGTAAAACTCAGAGCAGGTACGATACAAGATGGATGCTAGTTTAACCGCTGATAGGGGGCACTGAGAAAACTGCTGAAAGTTCCGTTGTGTGTCTTTAAAACCGTGTGACGTGGTCATTTGCTCTCTCCCAGCTGCAAACCACCACCATGTTGGCACAACTCTTCTCTAATTGTTTAAAAACTTCACTTTCACTATATTGCCAAAATATTTCCAAATGATAGGAATCAGGTGTTCCAATCACTTCCACGTCCACAGGTGTATAAATGAAGCAGCCCGGCGTGCAGACTGTTTTTACAAACATTTGTGAAAGAATGGGTTGCTCAGTGAATTCCAGTGTGGAACTGTGATAGGATGCCACCTGTGCAACAAATCCAGTCAGGAAAATTCCTCTCTCCTCATTATTCCACAGTCAACTGTCAGCTGTATTATAAGAAAATGGAAGTGTTTGGGAACGACAGCAACTCAGCCACAAAGTGGTCGGCCGCGTAAACTGATGGAGCGGGTTCAGCGGCTGCTGAAGCTCATAGTGCGAAGAGGTGGCCAACCTTCTGCAGAGTCAATCACTACACACCTCCAAACTTCATGTGGCCTTCAGATCAGCTCAACAACAATGCCCAGGGAGCTTCATGGAATGGGTTTCCATGGTGATCAGCTGCATCCATCCATACATCACCAAGTGCAAAGCAAAGCGTGGATGCAGTGGTGGAAAGCAGCCGCCACTGGACTCTAGAGCAGTGGAGGCGTTCTCTGGAGAGACAAATCTGATAGACGAGTCTGGGTTTGGCGGTTGCCAGGACAACGGTACTTGTCTGACTGTATTGTGCCAAGTATAAAGTTTGGTGGAGGGGGGATTATGGTGTGGGGTTGTTTTTCAGGAGCTGGGCTTGGACCCTTAGTTCCAGTGAAAGGAACTCTGAATGCTTCAGCATAACAAGAGATTTTGGACAATTTCATGCTCCCAACTTTGTGGGAACAGTTTGGAGCTGGCCCCTTCCTCTTCCAACATGACTGTGCATCAGTGCACAAAGCAGGTCCAGAAAGACCTGGATGCAGAGTCTGGTGTGGAGGAACTGGACTGGCCTGCACAAAGTCCTGACCTCGTTCCCATAGAACACCTTTGGGATAAATTAGAGCGGAGACTGAGAGCCAGACCTTCTCGTCCAACATCAGTGTGTGACCTCACAAATGTGCTTCTGGAAGAATGGTCAAAAATGCCCATAAACACACTCCTAAACCTTGTGGACAGCCTTCTCTAGCCAGCATTTCCATGTGGGGCCCATAAGGGTTCAATTATGGCTGCACACGAGGGACCCAAGTGGGTTTATCCACAGTTTTCACGGTGGCCAACTGTGTTTTTCCATATAGCCTATAGGCATGGGTTTTAACTGAGCAAATTTACAGATGTCATAGTTCAAGTTACATGGGCCCCATATGTGGAAGCCCACATGGGAAAACACAGGTGGGCCCACCATGGAAACCGTGGACAAACCCACTTGGGTCCCTCATATGCAGCCAAAATTTAACCCATTTGGGCCCCACATGGAAATGCTGGCTGGGTCCCAAAAGCGTTGAAGCTCTTTCTAGCTGCAAAGGATGAACCAAGGTCATATTGAACCCTATGGATTAGGAATGGGATGTCACTTCGGCTCAAATGTGAATCAAGGCAAGTGAGTGAACACTTTTGGCAATATAGTGTATATGGTGTAAGAGGCATTTTTATCGCCCGGATTGTAATTTTTTTTGGTTCTCTCTCACTAATGATCTGCTTTATTTTTCTGAAGACCTATACAGTTTCCATTTCCAGCAGTAAAGCTGTGAGAAGTCAGGTAAATGCTAGTGAACGAGGTAATGCATCACCTTTTTAAATTCTTCCTGTAAATGTGAATTAAAAGATTTTGGAAGATGAAATAAAAAAAATTGTAAAAAATTCTTGAAATGTCATTCCCATCATATCAGCTGCTATTGAAGGGCCAGTAAAGTCTGTATTTCTGGCTAACATGACAGCTCTTTTAAAGCAAGTCAACAAGTTGCCGACAAGTCGTCTCAGATGCGTTCATCGAAAAAAAAAAAAAAAAAAAAACGTAAACACAAACATAAACCTTCATAGGTAACTGCTGGGAGGTGCTTTGTGAGGGTGTGAACAGGTGAATGTGACTTGCAGTGGCACTTTGAGTGGTCAAAGTAAGTACAAGTGTAACAAAGTACACAACAAGGGCCCAGGTTGTGAGTCATCCACACCAGCTAGTGACATGACCCTGCACTGTCACAAAGGTGCTTTAAGTGCCTTGCTCAGTGGCCCATTATGGTTCACCTGAGCCCTGTCAGGGGCTTGAACCTATATCGGCCACACCAATGCCTGTGACATTACCACTAGGCTACCCACTCCCAAATGTATACACTACTGTATATGTAGGAGTATATCCCAAATACATATGTGTGGTTTTATATGACGCAGAATAGATTTTTCATACATACTGTATGTAGTATGTTTTAGGGCTGTGCAATTAATCAAAAGTTGATTGTGATTTCAATTTTCATGTCAAAGGATCTCCAAACATGTATAGAGATTAAATTATTTATTTGCCATTTTTCTTTACACAATTTCTAAAATGTGCAACACATTCCCTTACACGTTGCCCTGCTACAGCCTACACTCATGCAGCTGAGGAGCAAAGGTCTGTTGTGTTTTGCGTGAATTATCAAAAACAATGTTTTTTTGACAGAGAAATAATGAATAAATGCATTGTGTAACTAAAAAACAATCGTTTGAATAATCATGATTTAAATATTGACCAAAATAATCATGATAATGATTTTTTCCGTAATCGAGCAGCCCTTGTATGTTTATACTTTTTTGTCAAATTATTAAACTAAGATTTTTGTAACTTGCGAGCTAACTGCAAGGAAGAGTAAACTGTGATAAGAAAAAGGAGCAGGAATACTTAAGTGTTTACTTCATCCTGCTCTTCTTGGAACTTTAATTCAATCGTGATTTTTTTTTCTCAGCTGTTTGTTTTACAGGTAAACAATGTGCTTCGAAATCAAGATGAACAAAGCATAAACTAAAATGGATTTTCTCTCTTTCTAATTCAGTTCAGCTATAGCTTAAAGCAGTTGCAATACACAATATAACTATATTTATTTCCCTATTTCCCTTTAAAAGAACAACAAAGACAACAAAACACATGGCAGCTGAGACGTGTCGACTGCAGATTTTACAAAATGCCAAAAACTTTTGTCTGTCAGCTCTAACAAACGGTGGAAAACAGTGTGAATCTGACATTTGTCAGTTTGACCCAAATGAGCGTCAACAATTTTGTAAACATGGTCAAAATTATGTCTAATTCTGATTAAGTGAAGTAATAAACGTACAATCTGTTTGCAAACAAAGGCATGATTGTAGCATTTATGCTAGCTGCTCAGCATTAGCTGTGGCACAAGCAGCAGTTAAACAAGCCATCTGACACTGACATGCTTCAGACAACTTAATAATTTTAAGCCACTACATGGCACATTCATAGTGTAAATGTCTCACCGCAGCCAAAAATAGTCCGATATGACATTTTTATGTAATGTCAACACATGAATCTATAGACTTTGTGTAAGGTTGGTGATTGGTACGTCTACAGCATGCTTATGTTGCCGTGGTTAATGTCAACCTGTCACGCTGAATTACACGCATCAGCACTGATGAACATTCATGAAAGACGTGTTCATGTTCATGACAGGTGTCATGTCACGTTTATGACAGTGTTGTGAGTTTTATCGACATCCCTTCAAATTAAGTGTTACTGAAAACTGAAAACAGCCTCTGGAGAAGAAGCGAAGCACAGCAGCTGTGCTGTGTGACAACAAGATGTCCCGCATATCTACAGATGACCCACACTACTGCAGAGCACAGCCCAAGCAGGACGTTTCAGTTCGGATGCTTAGTTTTGGAAAAACTGAGATTCATGGATATCTAATCATATGCATCCAACACTTAATCCAACACTGCTGTGAGAAAATGATGGAAGATTAGATAAAAGTGGTGAAAAGTGTTGAATCTGACTCGACCGATATTTTAGCCACGTAGTTAGGTTAATATTTGCTTTTTTTTTGCTTGTATTGGCATCAGCCGATACATCAGGTGTGTTGGCCGATGCCTGATGAAGATGAAATTCATGAAAGTAATAAATAAAAATTATATGAAAATCATGACATTGATTTTGAATTGTGGTTTGAAACATTAAAAACAAACACAAAAATTAATAAAAGGAAACAAGCATGATGGGGTTCTGAAGCTAAAATTTTGTTGAGCAACATTTTGAGGCAATAACTGTAATCGTGTATTTTTTGTAATGTTTAAACCTCTACACCTGTTAAAAGGTCCACTGTTCATGGGAAATGTGCTCTAATGTGTCTTGGACAGTGTTTATTTTTTAAATTATTTTCGACCACAATTCAAAAGCAATATTTCATTTCACTAAATTATAATTTTTGTAAATTTGTATTTATTATTAGCTTCTTTAGTTTCTTGTTTGAATTACTCTTGTAAATTTACAGGGGTATGAATAATTATGAGGATGACTGTATATAGATAGATATCTAAGATATCAAAAAGAGAAACTGTGCACTTGTGAACAATTATTAAATAGAAACTTTAACATATATATACTGTATATCTATACATATATATATACATAGATAGATAGATATATGTATATGTTACAAGTTTCTATTTAATTGTTCACAAGTGCACAGTTTCTCTTTTTGTATTTATTTGAAATGCTTTGATTCTTTTCTTCCCACTGAGCATTTTTTGGTCTAAAAGATGTCTAGTAGATGTCTCAGGGTCCTTAGACATCAAGGCTAAAATTGGCTAAAATCGGTCTACCATTGGTCAAAAATGAAAGTTTTTTTATCCATCCAAGCTTAGACTAAATCTATACTACACTGTTCATTGATTAATGACAGTTAAAAATGTTTTAATCTAACATTTGGCCATCATTTACACAACTTATAGGCATGTGCCAGTATGAAATTCTGACAGTATGATAACTTTGAGCTAAAATATCACGGTTTCACGGTATACCACGGTATCACGACTACGCTCTTAAAAATTGTTTTTAAGTGTCTGGGTAAACAAAAACAACTTATTTTCATTGAACAATGCCCTTTATTAGAACATAGTTCTTCCTTTGATGTTTAATAGCATTGGCAAGCCATGTGCATTTACCGCCACCAACTGGGAGCATTACCTTTCTGATTCACTGGCCAAGTTTGCCAGTAGATGAGAAAAATCCATCGGCCAAGCTTTTTTTTTACCGGCCAAAATATCGAACTATTTCACACTAAAGCAGTTTGACAATGACATGATTTTGCTGCCTAGAGCAGCTGAACAGAATCAGATATACTGGAAGTTGCTTGGCGAATCATTTTAATGCTCGGTCATCTACTGAGCTTTAAGAAAGGCCGCACATCAACATGATCAAACTGGAACAACACGCTGTCGGATCTGAGCGGATCAGAGTGAAAACTCCGCCCACCCAACTCGCTACTCAGTTCCCTGGGCAGTAAATGGAGCGGACCCAGACAGAGTGTAGCTGGTGTCAATGGCCCTCATTTATCAAACGATCGTAGAAATGGTCGCACATCTGATCGTAAAAATGGTCGTACGATTGGACCCACGTGTGATTTATTAAAACGTTCGTATCGGTCCAATCTCGTCGTACGAACAAAAGAGTCTTGATAAATTCCACAGCTGAAATTTATCGTCATTTAAATGTCACACCCACGGTTACGCCCTTAAACATGCATAATGATGAGGCTTCACCCAGCGAGGTTGAACCATGGAGAGGAGAGATTCTGCCAAAAAAGAAACTTTTGGGGGGATCAAGACAGAATTCCTCATTTGTGAGGTGACAAAGATTAAAGAGGTGCTGTTTGGCAGCTTAAAAACCAGAGTCAGAGACGTGCACAAAAACGCTGCACGGAAGAGGATCAGTCAGCCTCACCGCTGTTGAACGACCGGCTGAGATAATAATAAAAGTCTCAATGTAGGCCTGGTTTATATGGTTTATTCGTTTTATTAGCTATGAAATTTAATAATAGGCCACATCCGATGGCAACGTCACAATTCTTTAGCCAATGGGTCAAGAAAAAGTGGTCCAATATGAAACGTACCACCAAAAGATGAGGTCTCCTAGAACTATATGTTAATGATTTTAATAATTTGTTGAGATAAATGTCAGTCAGTCAGTCATTTTCCGTACCGCTTATCCAGTTCAGGGTCGCGGGGGTTGCTGGAGCCTATCCCAGTTATTATCAGGCGAGAGGCGGGGTACACCCTGGACAGGTCGCCAGTCTGTCGCAGGGGTTGAGATAAATGGAGGAATTAAATTCAGTCACAGCTATTTTTGCAATTTTGGGAATACATTCTACATTCACTTTTTCCTTTTTCTTTGCAAATGGGTTCATTCTTAGTGCTGACATGTGAATACTTATGTTTAAATGACAGTTTGCGGTTTGGTTAATAAATATTTTCATGTTCTGCTGCGCTGCTGCAAACCCTCTCTGACTCAAACTTGCGTACACGAACTCAGAGCTGTCGTGAGATTTGATCGTATCCTACGATCACGTTCAAATTGATAAATGCCGAGTCTTGCGTGGAATTGGTCGTACACACAGATTTTTGTCGTACGATCGTTTGATAAATGAGGGCCACTGTGTCTTCTCACTGAACTTCCTGGTTGGCTGTAAATCTGCTGGTTTACTCTCCAGTTCACTGCGCTTTCTTCTGGAAGGCCGCCTCCTGCTAACAATCTCCACATGTTCGTGCTACTTAATTAGCCTGAGCTAAATGCTAGTTGTTAGTAAACGGGAGAAATGAAGTGGGTGGTCTTCTTGTGTCACGACTGCATGTTTGTGTCTGTGTTTGTGTACATGCTCGTCGCTCATACAGGCAGACAGCAGAGCAACATGGAGAAGAAATCCACCATTGAAATGAAGATAAACATAACTAATTTGACAGAGAACATTTACTCGCCATGTGGTGGGAAGCCCTCTGAGATTTACTCACCAAACGGAAAATTTAGTTGCATTTGGTGCCTGGTGAGTGTTAATTTCAGACCCTGACTGGGAATGTGCGTCAGGACAGGCGGCGTACACCTGACTTGTACTTTCTTCCTGTGTTTTAGAGAACAGAATGAAGTTCATACGAAGGTCAAGGTATGAAGGTATGATGGAAAATGTAATGGTTTTCATACCGCTACATTTTTATACCACGGTATACCTTGAAACCGGAAACCGGCACATCCCTACTTACAGTTGTTTTTTCATTTAATATTTGTTAGATAATGAATTAAATACTATCATCTAGATTCAGGAAGGGCTAAAAAAAATGAACTGCTTATAGTTGGGTGAACTTTGGTCCAAATTTAGACACAACATCTAATACATGTCTTTGGCTCAGTGGGTTATCTTAAAAGAGTTTTTTAAAGTTGGTTTTCATTGGGTCCTTCATTGTATTCATTTTGGGGTCAAATGCAGTACCAGCCCCAAACATCGGCAGGCTGTATCGGCCGTCGGCTAAGGCAGATGACAAAAATTGGTATCGGCCCTAAAAAATCTCTGTTGATCCTTGAATCTGACCCCTCATTGCTGAGCAGTATCTTAACGTAGATTTAATACTGCCTGTGTAACTGTAGCTTAACAATTTCTGCTTTTTTACTATGACAAGCTCAATCCTGTCTTCTCTCTATGGATGCAAAAAATAAAATGCATTTCATTTATATGTAATCATTTTGCCTTGCTGAGAGAATAGTGTCATGTCATGATTTAAGTTTTCCTTGCTAAAACTGTTTTACTGATGGATCAGCGGGGGACACTCTTTCATGAGATGAAAATCAGTGATTTATCACAGTATCATGATCACAGACATAATATGTTGGACTTCAAAGATACCCATTGGTAACCAGACTCAGACTCCCAGGAAACCAGTATTTTCATCACAGGTCATATGACTTGGAATGGAAATGATCTCATGCTGCCATGTCTATCAAACACCCCCCTGCCCCCCCTCACTGTCAGTCCAAACTCGACCAAGCGATCACATCCACTTGCAGTGGTAGTACTGCAGAGCAGACAGCAGCTCGTGTCAGCCTCTATGTTTCAGATGGATAGATAACGGGGGGTTCAGGCTGACAGGAGAGGAACGAACCAGAGGAGCTGTAACAGGAATCACACTGTGACAGCCTGAAGAGTTGGAGGAGAAAATGGAAAGATGGGAGGGGGCCGAATGTTGCATTATAAAGAAGGAGTGCTGAGAAAGTCTAGTATCCAGCGACGGGATGATGGATGGCTGAACATGGAGGACAGGACTATACATGGGCACGCTGCCGCCGTGCTGGGCCTCGTGCCAAGCCATGGTGACAACCAAGCCCACGGCGTGCAGGTGTGGAGCACGCTGCCAGGTACACGGAGGCATTTCCCTTCATTTACACGTCTGTCTGGCCAGTAGGGATCCAGCGATCATCTCTGCAGTAACTGGCCAGCAGTTCTCATTATTTAAGCAACTGTTTCAAAGAGATTATAGCTTAGAGCAATTAATATATTCATGCAGATTTTCAGAGACCATCATGACTCCCCAGTTTTTGTCTCACAGGGACGTGAGATGAGGCTGAAAGCTACATGGGACCCATAAAATAATAAGAGAAGCAAGACTGCTGATGATCTATTGCTGGCCTGAGCCTGTGCAAGAATAAGCCAATACTGTATATTGGTGCAGATTCTCACTAATGCACATCATGGCTACCCTAAACATCCCTTTAAGCTCTGTGGGCTATAAGCTAACTGGACAAGAAAGTTTTGGGACATCTAAGGGTGCATTCAAAAAGCATAGTCCGCGAGTCTCGGTCCGTTTGGGGACTTGGCTTGGCTGAGGGCGGGGGTGATCTTCCAGACCAAGATCGTGTTCACGTTGCACCATAGCAAAACGGGCTAAACCTTTTAAACAATGTTCCCAATCTCCCCAGAGGTGGCGCTGCATTCGCATTCACTGTAGGCGACGACAAGACATACAATGAACAAGAAGGTTCTCAAACTTCCGTTTCCTCCACAAAACATTATTTTTGTGCGTACTTACGAGGAGCTGGGATATGCCTTCATCAGACCAAATATCCATTGAAGCTTTTAATTCCTTATCACTCCATGTCTGACCACAAGCCATCTTTAGAAGTATTGCAGTCCCACACGTTGCCCAATGTTTTACCCACAATGCCAATGCAATTTGTAGTCCACTTCCAATATTTGGTTTACTTGAAATGGACCAAGAACCCCGTTCTGAGTCCGCTTGTTTGTTCCGAATCAGAGTCAGTTTGCGCTTTCACAACTCCCAAATTTCTGAGCAATCGGACTCTGATTTGAATCCAAAAAGCTTTGTGAATGCGCCCTAAAATCAAAACGAGGACATGCTGGAAAATTTAACTATTAAAGGCCCACTCCAATCCTTCTTTTAGCTACTTCAACCTTCTCAGTGGTCTTTAAATTGTGATTATGAAGTTTTAAGCCAGACTCACACAATGTGTGCCATTTTCCAGGACTGCTTCTGCAGAGCGCCAATATCTCACTAGCAAATTTCCTCCGAACTGTGGGCGGAGTCTCTCCCCCTGCAGCTCAAAGCTCTCTCTTCATGTTCAAGGGGCAAACTCTGCTGGAGAACAGTGAGCCTGCTTCTGCACTGCACAAATATTGTAAATCTTTCTTTATCCACTAGGGGCTGGCTCCAAAACAGAGCAAATCTTCATAGACCCCCATGTTAAAAAGGCCAACTTCACAGCAGAAATAAACATGTTTACAACCTGGTTCAAAAATCATTTTAGGTTTAATAGGTCAAGTTTACCTTTATGTCAATGTGAGGGGGGTGAATTTTTTTATAACTTATCCATTATGATGTTATTTTATCTTGAAATTACACGTAATTATGGGCGTGTCCTTTTGACTGACATGCGGCAGACCGGATGTCGGCCAGCTGGCCGGTGGCTGGCTGTTGGCTCCTTGTTTGCTCTCGGTAAGGTCTCAGTCAGCAGGAGAGTAGCAAAATGGTGGTTTTTAGCAGCTAACAGCAAGTCCAAACATGTCTTACCTTTATCCCGCCTCTTAGGAGGCTAATCTTTGCCATTTCCTGTTAGTTTAGAGTTAGCTCGGTTTGCATTTAGCCCAGAGTACATCAGCTTCCAATCACTTACCCCTAGACTGAACTTGACCATTTACAATTTATTTAGTATTTTCCGTGACATGGCAACATGGCAATGGTGGGACATGCCCAACTGGCTTCACTTTCCACTGTTCAGAAGTGACCGAACACTATGTCCATATTTTCTACAGTCTTTGTTCATGCTAGCTAGCTCTTCCTCCTAGCATGCAGCCCGCTAATTTCTGTAATAATAAACTGATGTAAGTTTAAATCTACTTTTGGGTGCTCCTTCTCTGCCTTTGATCATGACAGAAATGTCATATTATTCAAGACGTTTATGAAGGAGGATAAAGTGGGTTTTGATCAGGTTCATGACATTGACAAACACATGTTTACAGAAATGGTTTCATGTGTAAAAAAATGCAATTTTGAGTTTAGTTTTCTCAACATATGTCCTCTACCATAAGAAATATGTCACATAAAGATATAAACATGAAAACATGATTTCTCTTGGAGTGGGTCTGCGTTAACAATGTATTACCTCCAGTTCTGTGTAAAATTCTTGATCATTTCTTCACATTTTATATCTCAGCAGTCAGACCTTCTTGTCTTTGGAAGTGGTCTCAAGCAGTAGTCGTCCAGGCTTTTGGAGGTCAGTTTTTTTGCACCAACAAGGTAATTCCCAAAGAGCAATTAGCTAAAAACTTGGCATTTCTCTGCACGGTGTAGAGTGTGCCATGAAAGAAATTAGGGAAACTGGACAAGTGAAGGACAAAGGAAGGAGTGTCAGACCTAAAAATGCTCTGCAGGAGATGAAAAGGATCTGAAAGCAACGTCCTGACAACAAATCCAGCAAAGACCTGAACCAGGACCTGAGATATGCATCTGGCCCCTTAGTTGATCCATCTACTGTTGGTCGAAGCCTTATCAGAGATGGTTTCCATGGAAACGTGGCTGTCAAGAAGACGTTCTTAAGGATGGGAAACAGAGAATAGGCTAAGGTATGTTCCATGAGGCAAGAACTGAATTTAAGATCAGTGGAAACAGGTCTGATGAAGGGATGGATCCCTCCCATCTCAACAGGTCTGGGGGGGGGGGGGGGGGGGGGGGGGGGATTTCCAAAACAACCACTGACCACAAAGGAAAAAAAAAAGCAGGATGGAGAAGAAAACCAGCCTCATCAATTGTTCAGTCTTGATGCAGTCGTAGGATTTCTGTTTTTACTTTGACGTTAAAACCTAGTAGCAGGCGGGGTGCCCAAGTCCAGTCTTCGAGAGCCACTATCCTTCAACTTTTACATGCATCCCTTCTTCAACACATCAGAATCAAACAAATGGCTCGTTACCAGACCTCTGCAGAGCTGAATAACGTGCACAAGGGAAACCAGCCACTTGATTCAGGTGTGTTGGAGAAGGGATGCATCTAAAAGTTGCAGGATAGTTGCTCTCAAAGGACTGGACTTGGGCACCCCTGCAGTAAACTATCCAAAATGTTCTATGATGCACTCGACATCACTTCCTGTCTTAGGTTCTGAATGGTCCATTTTCTTTGTCACTGTAAGCAGACAGTTTCAAGGTTTACTCGCAAGTGAACCGAGACATTTGGTTTTCAAATGGATCTGAGTTGACTGCTTTAGTTCACACCAGTGTGAATGAGCAGTAAAAGTGCATTCTCACCAGGATAGTCTGGGGACTCGGTCCGATTGAGCGGGGATTTCTGAAAAATTTCACACCTCTCTTTGGTTACTGCATACTGCAATGCTCCCCAATACAACCACTGATCAATGATGAAAACCATGAAGAAGAAGATAACTGAACTCCGTGATTAAAGTAGAAATCTTTCTGCCTTTTATTATTACTCCATCTCTGTCTACACATTTTCAAGTTGTTTTTCATTGTTGTTTTGACCTCTGTTTGACCTCTGTCACGCAATGTTTGCTTTGTTTTCCAACCAATCAAAACAATAATCTACCCCACCTCCTCCTACTTCTTCTTGATGTTTAATTGCAGTCAGCAAACATCTGATAGTCCGTTTGCAAGTGAACTGAGGATTCCGGCTTTCAAGTGGTTCAGAGTTCACTTTTCTGGTGCGCACCAGAGTGCAGTTGATGTTCAGACTGTGCCAAACGAAGCGGACCATCCGTGGAAATGGACCATGGTCCATGGGACCATGGGAGAACATGGCGACTGGTTGTAATTGAAGCAGTTTAGGAGGTGGATGAAGGAGGAAAGTTTGTGGAAAAAGTGATCGGTGACAGACAGACACAATCGATCGAAGACGTTTCTACTCAATGTTTCTGCAAAATATTATGTTGTGAAACAAACTTGTTGTGGCTTATTTAGATAGTAAATAATTATTTTGCCTCCAAAACTCTTTTCTCAGTGTTGTATTGGTTGTTTCATAGAAGTAAACATCTGTTCAGATGATAAAGGTGTTACTGAAGTAAAAAAATATTGGCATCAAAGAGACTTTTCCACTTGAAGCGGACCTCATCATATAGTTTTCTTAGCTTTTTGGTCAAACAGGCATTTTCGCTGAAACAAACCCATGTTCTACTGCAGATTACTAAAGAATGGAAAAAACTAGAGACAAATGTTTTTTTTTCTGATAGAAGAAGAGAGTCTAAGCTTTCCTTTGGTACATTCAGTGTTTGTATTGGCATAGTACACAATATTCTGTGGATCTCCCAAAATCTGTGAAAATGCTTAAAAATCCTGGCAATATGGAGCGCTCTGCTCGGAAAAGGTCTGGCAGTCAATGAGTTAAACTGACTCGTCTTTTCAAACATTCCACTTCCTTGCGGACGTACTGCGTCCCGGGTGCTTTCAAACATCAGGAAATGTTGCGGATAAGTCAACACACGCTCTCCCTTCACCCCTGTCCAGAACATTTTCTTGTGCATTCAGCCAAAACGACGTGCTGCAACATTTCTGTTCTTATGACACGGAGATCAGCTGGTACATGTCTGCTACATCTCCGAGGTAAAAGACTGGAACGCATGTCTAAATGCAGGCGTTATAAAGGACAGAGTCCACATTATTACCACTTTCCAGCGCAAGTCTGAGAGGGGCTTATGCTGTGTGAGTGGTGTCTGAAGCTATCCGAATAACTTTTAGTTCAGCATCAACTGTTGTAGATGCTGAAAAGTGGTTCCTGCACCAGACCAGTTATTTTACTGCTCATTTAGAGGATTGTGATGGATGTTAGTGAGACCAAACCAGACTGATGTATTGAAGGTTATTACTGATTCAATGAGACATTTGTAAAAGCTGTTAAGACTGACTAATGAAGCTGCAGTCTGCAGCGTTTCCTAAGAAAAAGGAGGTGCTACTGAGACTTGGAGAAGATGTTTGGTTGGAAGATGAAACACCGGAGTAAATGGCCCTACATGTCCGCATATCCAATACTGCATTCAAGCGCGTTAAAATTGAACAAACTTCTTTATTTTCATTTATGTTTGCACATTTCACTGAATCTCTTTGACTATTACCTGGTAATATAAATAAAGAAATGAGTGGAGGCTCAAGATATTTCTGCAGTGCTGTATTTACCCATTAACTAATGCTTTTCACATTAATCACTGCTGAATCTCTGAGAAATGGAGGTACAAACATTAGTCTGTATGATATCCATGTTCCCAAAGATTGAACGGTTTTCACTTTCTCATGAAATGAATAGCTGCTTCCTTTTAATGGCCTTTTACTTTTGAAGGTAGAAGGGCAGACAGAGAGCGCAGCCTCCTCTGAGACCAGTTTAATGGAAGTGATCCCGATTTGAACTAAAATTTAATGGCTTCTTTGCCCAGCTCTCCATCTAGTTGGATAAAATTCAGCTTGATAGTTTTTCTTGCTGCCGCAGTTATCAGTGAAACATTCTCTGAATCCCAGTTTGAACTTATACAATAACAGGCACGATAAAAAAAAAAAAAAGTGTTTAAATACTGTAGTTGATTTTGAATTGACTATATGGAAGAATATATATATACCCACACATATATATGTATTCCTCTTTTTTTGCCTGTTTCAAATGTCTTTAGATGCCACCCCAGTAACAGTGGGTCTAGGTTTATTTTCTTTTTTGCTTTCTTTTTCCCCTAAATTGAATGTTTATCTTGTTGCTTTGCAAATTCAAATCAGAGCGGTTCCAAACAGAAGCCCACATTTTTAACCTTTAAAATACTGCCACCTGCTAACGCTGCAACATCCACCCACATAATCACATTAATCACATCTCTGCAGTTCTCATTTTCTGCTACCCAGTTATCACTAAGTCATTTCTGAGTCATCAATACTCGCCAACTGCTGCTGTGCCAGAGGATGTAGAAGAATATAAAGAGACGGTGATAAAAAGTCAAACAAAGCCGAGTCAAAACTCGGGTTCATGCTTGTGGGAAGCGATGTTCCGAAGTGAGAAAGACAGATTCTACAGTTTTAGATCGACTGCTGGGTAGACATCACGGGTGCAATCAATTCAGCTGTGCAGTCTGGACATTATCTGATGCTTCTATAATAAAGCTGAGGACTTGCTTGCTTGTATTAAATCTTAAAGGTGCAGTGTGTAACAAAATAAGAGATTAGTTTTAAAAGATACAGTATATTATTAGGACCTGTTTCTACTGGTATCTAATTGATTTACTAAAATAACAGATTTTGTTCTCCACATCCACATACATGGCAGCTGCCATATTTGTGCCACCATGTTTACTACGGGGTCTCTGAGTGGACAAATAAATAACCCCCTGGGCATTAAAACTCCTGTACCAGCTTTGTTTTCAGAGCTGGAGTGCAATTTGGGATAAGTACCATCTCACTGAGAAAACAGCTAAAAGTTCTGTCTTTATAAGGACCATAGAATGAGACAGTAAACATTAAAAACAATTGTAGCACAGTCATTGCTGAGACAACTTAATCCACTCACACATGAAAACATGTTTATGTGTGGAAGAATTTTGGCCACTGATGGCCACCGTCCAGTCACAGCTGTAATTAAAGCATTAAATACACTAAATAGTATAGGCCAAATATCGGCATTGGCCAATATTGGCTTAAAAATTAATATCGCTATCAGGCCGATATCAACCAGATATCAGCGAATATAAAAAAAAAAAAAAATATATATATATATATATATATATATATATATATATATATATATATATATATATATATATATATATATAGGGTGTAATAATGAAATATATATATATATATATATATATATATATATATATATATATATATATATATATATATATATTCTTTATTTGATAGGGACAGAACATATAAAAAACAAAGAAAAACGTCTAAATAAGATTTAGCCAGAGGCTAGTTTCCATGTTGTCCCTTGCCAGATCTTAAAAGGCTCCCTGAAATGAGTGAACACAGAAATATTAAATTGTAAATAAAACATTTATCAATATAATTAAATATATAGCTGTTGCTGTTTGGTGGCGAACCCACAGAGTTTTTGTTGTCGTTTTTCCCTTTTTTTTTTTAGTACATGGGGCACGGGAACATCATAAGGCCACGCCCATGCATGCAACATCATTATGTCTCACGTAACTACTGGATCTGCAGCAGATGCATTTTTCAAATTTTGCACAAGGAATGAATATTACATCATTTTCAGCTTTAATATCAGTATCAGTCATGATTATCGGTGATTGGTTAAAATTTTTCATGTCATTTCTAGTCCATTTTTAACATTAGATATCAGTTATTCTTACACAGTGGACCTTTACAGTCATTGAATGGCAGGCAAAAAGAAAAAAGTTCTGAATCTGAAACGATCACATGAACCACACAAAATCCTCAAATAAATAACTTTTACGACAAACAGTGAGTCTGCAGCCAAACAAAAATATAAACTTCTGACTTGTCACATACATATGTTCCACCTGGACGGCAATACGAGCGTATTTTCAACTCTAGCACATCCGCCTACACGTATATGTGGCAACAAATAACGTGAAGGAACACTGTGCTGTATACTGTTAAGAAAAAACAGCTCGCATCCATTGTGTGGCCCTTTTTATGTTTTCATGAGAATCTCACCGGTGCCTCAACACCTTCGGGTGAGGACGTACTGTAAACAGGTGAGGCGTTTCAGGCAGGTACCATAATGCAGGCAGAGATGCTTGCAGGAATGAGCAGTAAACTTTGGTTTCGGAGGGAGGAAATGCAAACAGAGGCAGATCTGACTCCAGGGTGAAGAAGACTGTGTGCATCAGCATGGAACAGCAGCGAACCTCGAGGTGACGGTGAGACACGGAGCTGCTGTTGGGCTTTCCTTTCTCAGTCTCCGCCTCACAATCCTCTCTTCTAACTTCCCATCTCTCCTCGTTTTCTCTCTATTAATTCTCTCTTCTTGTTTTCCTCCATTTGTTTCTCCCTGCGTTTCTATTTCTTGCCTCTCTCCTTCCAATCTGCTGTGTGCAGATATTCAATTAAAGGGGTTGTGGAGTGCAAACAGAAAAGCTTAACGTTGCCACACTTTCATACAAATTATAGGAAACAGACAACTGGAGGAGAGAGTGAAAGGAAGATGCAAGGTGCATCATAGCAAATGGAGGGAACTCTTTATATGCTTGTTCATTTTCTGTCGAGGTTTTGCTCAAAAAACTGCAATGCTGGGAACGTGGAATATATTAACGGACTCATGGGTTGTTGTCCGCATTTAATGAGAAGAGCTGAAAAACTGAGCAGTGACAGATGTGCATGCGGTTTCTGATTAACTGAGACTGTTCTCTCCCTAAGTAGATGCATTTGCTCATGCAAACCATAACAGCCAAACACCAAATGGAGTTAACAGGTTAACTTCGGCTCAGGAGCAGGGCCATACCTCTAATTCTTCTTAGGCCCGCTTCCCACCGGATACAAATTGAACAGATTTTTGCACTTATGAATTTTGTATCTGATCAGGTGCCTACTCATCTTCACCAGACCCGAAGCTCCGGGGTACGAAGTTCCAAGACCCGGCCCCCTCTTTACCATAGGGCTGCAAGCGATGGAGAATCAGCCGTTTATCTCGTGCATGTGCTTAGATGTAGAGATGCACGATATTGGAATTTTGGCCGATATCTGATATGCTGATATTTTAAAACTCATGTGGCCGATAACCGATATAGTTACCGATATTAAAGCTGAAAAAAAGCAGTCATTGCAAATAGCAGTTTTGTTGCAATACTTTGAAAAATATGGGTGGGAAAAAATATCAATTCATTGAAATATCACAATATTTTCATATGCCAATGTCAAATCGATATTTAAAAATGTGGTATTGATCTATTTTACTTTAAAAAATCTTGCGAGATTTCATCGCTCTGTTACAAAATCTCACAATATTTCGTAAATTCTCGCGAGTTTTTCGTAACAGAAAGAATATATCGTGAGATTTCTTTAGTAAAATAGATCGATACCACGTTTTTAAATGTCAATATGATATCAGCAGATGAAAAAGAAAAATCACCAAATTTTTGTGAAATTTTGCTAAATTTCGTAACAAAACGCTGAAATATCGTGAGATTTCATTAGTAAAATAGCTAGATACCGCATTTTTAAATGTCATTATGATATCAGCATATGAAAATATCACAATATTTCATTGTATCAATATTTTTTCCCACCACTAGTCTTTAGAAGTTTTAAAGTCTGTAAAAAAGAAGTTTTTGTTTTTTTTAGACTTTAGAAATAACGGGCTGATTGGTTAAATATTGGTTAAATATCGGTGGGGTGGCCAATGTCTGATACTCAGTTTTAAGGCCGATATAGGCTGATACCGATAAGGGGCCGATTATATTGTGCATCCTTTCTTATATCGACACCCAATCCCTCTTATTTCTCTTGTGTGTGTATCCTTCCTTGAACTCTTCTACATGCAACCCAATAATCAGATAACTCAATAAATCTATTCAAATTGACACATGACACCCTGGCTTCCCCATTTCCTTCACATGTTTTCATCTCCCGCTCACATGCAGATCAACTTACTTATCATTGCTTGGTCCAGGTGTTTATTCAGAAAGACGTCTTTATTTTGGAAATTGACTGAATTCTCTACTTTTAACATCCCACTTTGTGCTATACGTCGAAAAAAATTCAGCTTAAAAATTAGATTGTACGCCGAAATGATTGCGGCTTTAGTGCTTGGTGCTCCGGTTCTTGTGGGAAAGACGTTAGCTGTCTCTCATGTCGCAGTCTGCACACTGAAGTGTGGATTCGTCAGCTGCATGTGTCACAGCGGCGCCCCAAGTACGGTCCCATTTCAAAAATGTCTGGAGGAGCCTCTGAATCCACCCTACAAACTCGCAGTCCGTTTGGCCTGAAACGAAGGATACATGTCCCAGAATTCATCGCTCACAAGATGGATTGAAATAAGCAGCAGAGCTACGAGTGTAACATTTGGATATATTCGTGGATTTTTAAGCATTAAATGAAGTGTTTACCCACTAGAAACTATAGAGTCCCTGTGGAAAATTCAAAAATATGTGGACAAGCTTAAAAAGAGAGCTTTGCCTCAGAAAAAGCATTTGTTTAACATTATTCAGGTGTTAACGAGCGGTTAATGAGGCGTTGATGTAATGACACATAAATGAAAAGGAACAAAATGTCCGGTTCCAATTTAGTTTGTACAACGCATCTGAAGGAATAAGTGGAAAGAATACCATCACTAGCCAGCTGTGGAGTGTGCAGTTGCTATGCAACGGGACTGAAGCACTATGGGAAATTCTGGTTGGCCAGGATGTCCCATTTCAGCAGCCTCCCGTTTCAGGAGGCTGCTTCAGAGCGCACAGACTATGTGGCAGTGTGCAGACTGCAACATGAGACAGCTCTATTCTGTTGAGATGCTCTATTCATGTTCCTGCCGCTTCTGATGGAAAACCAGGGTTATACACGGTTTACATCCTCCCCATCCCACATTCCCTTTCCCCTATCCCTCATCCATCCTTCCCCATCCCTCACCCACTTCCCTTCCATTGCTATGGTTCAGTTTGTGTGGATGCTTCTTGAGTGGAGATGAGTCAAATGCAGGAGACACAGGACGGACATTTTCATGTGAAGGTTTTGTCTTTAGCTAAAAGACTTGCATATCCTACAAGATGCATCGTGCTCAGAACAAAAGAGCCAGAGGCCTTATTTAGAGGAGAGTCTGTGCATGTACGTCTTATGCTAAAAGGATTGCATCATCATGAGTCTCCCTCACCTGATACATCATCACGACACCACAGAAGATCCACCTCATCATCCTCATACTGCCTTAAACCTTCATTTAATCCCTAAACTCACATTGTTGTGGCGTGGTCTTTGCTCATGAACCAAGTCACATCATCGTCCAAGGTGTTTGAATCAAGTGTTGTCATTAGTGTCAGAAACAGTTGCTGTTTAACCACGGGCATAAACACGTTTAGAGCACAGATGAAAGGGCTGCACCTAATCATGCTCGAGCTTTCGCAAGCCTTTCTTATTCATGCTGGACAACCTGACCTATACCACTGTTTAAATAATATATGAAGTGTGGATGTTGTGAGTGCAAAGTCTGTCTGGCAATGTGTTAATAAGTCATGGCCGCTTTTTACTAATACAGTACATGTTAACAAGATAATAAACTTGCGGCCACGTGTTAGTTAAGTGTAGGAAAAAAGGCTTCAGGTTTATTCAAAGGCACTAGGGGCAGGAATTGTAAAAGAACAAACATGCACATCCAGTTTTTTAATACTTGTGGGTGATGAAGCGTTAAAAACCAAAAAGAACGAGCCCACCCACATCTCTCTCCGTTGCCTTGAACAGGCCATGTGCTGCATAATGCGCTGCCATGTGGTGGCTGAATTTCCCGCGCAATCCTACTGCATCCACGTCCCCGACAGTTTTGATCCAGGAAGGAGACGGTCACAGTGGATTCAAACACTGCAAGGGAAAGTTATGGATTCTTCTGCCATCAACAAACAATCCAGACCAACTGAAAGACTTTAGTTCCACTAAAAAGTAAAACAACGAAGAAAAAGATTTTATCAGCGTAGTAAACTACGTTATAGCATCAGTTTGTGTGCACTCCTGTGCCGGCTTGGCTGGTGGCTGCAGTTGCCCGCAGCATCACTAACGTCACCCGTGAGTCTCATTTCTTAATCCTGCCCCTAGATCCTTTCATTTTGATATTGGGTTTAATTAAAATGATGTGACTGAGTTTCCTGAATTCACCTAACTGCATATCTAGAAAGCAACAAGTGGCGGTGGGACTCCAGGTAAGCTATTTAAAGGAATAGTTCACCCACAGAATGATGTAACTTTATTTTCCACTTACCTTCATGGTGAGCAAGACTCTGGAGCACTTTTTTAATATCTCAAATGCAGCCGGAGATCAGGACGACTTCTCGTTTCCAACCAACTTTCATATAATGGAGTTGGATTGAGCCTGAGCCAACAAGGTCCTTAGAAGTCCACAGAAACTTGTCAATATTCCTCCATACTCCTCTTCCAATGTAATCCAAATGTCCTTAGTGGGTAGTGTCCAGAATTTACTCGAAACATCATTTACTATATCTTTAGAGCCTAAACAGGAGTATTGTTTACTTCCATGAAGCGCGCACATGCGCGGTCACGAAACTACGGAAGCCTCGGCGTTCAGAGCCTACTCTGCCGATAATACAAGCGTAGAAGAAGAAATTCACCGTTTACATTGTGTTAAGAGCAAGAGAGCTGCAGACAAACTGGGACAAACACAGGACGAGTTGGATATTGATTTAAAACAAAGAAAGAAAGATTAAGAGAATGCGCGATCTCGTCTGCCGCGCCTGCCGTAGTTTCATGAACATGCATCGGCGAGCGCACAGGAGATGCGATGTACTTCTATTTAGGCTCTGAAAATATACTAAATGGCATAGTTTCGAGTAAATTATGGACATTACCCACTCAGGACACTTGGATTACATTGGACGAGCAGTATGGAGGAGTTAAATCATTCTGTGGGTGAACTATTCCTTTAATGTTGGTTCCACTGCTCTACTCCATGGTAACCCTGTTGGAATATACTAAAAAAAAATCCCACAGTAATGGTTGTGGTAATTTATGAATTTTTTCTAGCTTGTCTGCCAATTTATAGGTGCTCTTGATTGCCAGCTTTGTTTGTTGAAGCTGTTGCATGTATGAAAATGCAGACATTGGGCAAATTGTCAACACATTATAAGCACATGACGATGACTTATTCATCTTATTCCCAGACAAAAGCAATCTGAGACCAACCTATTAAATACATTTTCCTCTTATGTTGCCAGTGGGCTTCATACTGACGATACTGCACAAAGTCTAAGAATGACATGGGTAACAGCATTGTAAAAAGAATGTATTCAAAGGGGAAGTTCAGAATTTTTGATAAAGGGCCTCATTTACAAGTGAGCCAGGGTCCTACTTATTGTTGAAGACAGTTTCAGCATATTTCATTCAGTTATTCTAGTTCCAGGAGGTCGCCAACGCTAATGCTAGTGTGAGTCAATAGGAATCTGCTAGCCTGTCATTAAAGCCAATCTTATCCACTCCACAGAGCATCTGAGGCAAATCAGCAGCCTATCTGTGTAAATGCCGTGTTAAACTAGTAAACTCATGTGTTAAACAAGTAAAACTAACCTTGTATGACAAATTTTGCATTTGCATGGTGTTGCTATTGGCAATACTATTAATGGTATAGTATTAATGGTATTAGTGGTATAGTATTAATGGTGTTAACAATCATGTTCTTACTGGTATTTATTATTGGTTTGATTGATCATATTATGTAGCAATTTTATACACAGTATTTTTAGTTTTGTGCAGCGATGGGGTGGGATTAAATAAGAATTTGCTTCTTCCCACTCCTTTTGAACAAAGACCTTTTTTTCTTTTTTTTTCTTCACTAGTATCTCTCTTTTTGTTTGTTTTTAATTGTTGTCTTATGTTCAAATGAGGAATATCTACATCAACATACTGATGAACTAGTTTCTTCCCAGCTGTGGAATGATATACTTTGCTTCTGGGTGGTAGTACTACCTTTGTCAGTGTTCATCGATATATGGTGACAGTTAATTTGATGAAAAGTTCAAAATCGTCTTCAAAATCAATCAATCAATATCCTCATGCTTTTCAGACGTGGCTGTTCTTTTGACTGTATATTTGTGTAATCAAATTCCTTCATGCACATAGCAGCAGATGATATCACTCTGAAGTAAAACTTTGTAAAGTGTCTCAGCAGCAAAAAAAAAGGCAAGATTAGTTTTATTTATAACATTCTATTAACACGGCATTTACACAGATAGTCTTAATTTATAAATGATTTGCCTACAATGTTCTGTGGAGTGGTTAAGATTGGCTTTAATGACAGGCTAGCAGATTCCATTGACTTACACTAGCATTAGCATCGACTACCTCCTGGAACTAGAATAACTGAATGAACTATGTTGAAACTGTCTCCCGTGATAAGTAGTATCCTGGCTCACTCGAAAATGAGTGAGTCTCAAAAATCCTGAACTTCCCCTTTAAGATCTAAAGCATGATCATTTTCCAAACTTGATAATAAAATTTTTTCCTTTTTAACTAAGGTTAACATATTGTGTTTAAGGCAACCAGTATATTGGTGTCACCAAGAATGGTGGCTTCATATTTGACAATGAAAATGACATGAACACAACACCTGAGATCTTGGGTAAATTAATGCGCTGTTCTTCAGTGAGGGGTGCAAGAGAAACTGTTGATTCAGTTCTAATCCTGAAAGTTTGTGAACGTACAGGAATCTACCTCAATTTGTTCACCGAGATTTTGTGTGATTTGAAAAAGAGCAAAACAAGATGTTCTTTAAAAAAAGAAAAAAAAAAAAGAAAGACACTACAAAGTCTGAGGACGCCCCTTTCAGCTCAGTCTCCAGCCCTTCTGTTCCTTAAAGGTATACTGTGTAGCTTTGGGCCATTCGGGGCACTAAACCTGTAACTTCCCACAAGCCACACAACTGTCGCAAAATTAAACAGTCTCTATCCATGTTTTGGAATGTGTTTGCAGACCACTTTGATCAAGTCATGGAGCCATAAAGCAAAGCGTTCCAGGTCACATGATCCAATGAGCGATAGTTTCGCTCCTGAAAAGTTAGTCTAGTTTTTTAAGGAGGGAATTCCCATCTGAGCAACAACATACATCAAGTGCTGTATATTAACCCAAGAAATCAGATATTACTTACATTAGCCTAATGTTTAGGTCCAAAGTTACACAGTATCCTTTTAAGGAGAGGAAAGGTTTGTACTGCAGCCTGAGCACATGAAAGGAAAGTCCTTGAGAAAAAAAAAAAAAACAAGAGCAAGGGCAAATCTTCCTTCTTCTGTGTAAAAAAATATATTTTCAGCTACAACACTCAAAGTGGGAGAGTAATAAATCGTACCGTTAGCTAACACACTTTTATTAGGAAAAATAAATAAATAAATAAGAAGTGTAGCCATAAATAGCAAACTGTGAGAAAAACTCATTCAAAAAGTAATAAACTTTTCATTTCTATGTCCAGTTGTTAATTACCATCCCTGCAGGCCCCAAAAATCTGTTTTGATCAAAGAAATAATTTCTTTTCCACAGCTTGATTAGTCTGCATATAAAATTGGACTAATATGTGAAAACTGCTCCATCAAATTTATTCCTCTTTTTCAATTTGTTGTTTTCAGTCATGCAGTGAATGCATTACTTTTATTTCATGTTATTTTATTATTGTATTGTGTTGCATTGTATCTTTTAATTTAATTTAATTCTATTTAATTTAATCTTATTTCCTGTCTGGAAAGTCAGACAGGCAGATCTCAAAGCCACACCAAATACATCCAAAACACGTTTCGCCTTCAGTTAAAGATGACGTAGAACACCAACAAGTTTTCCTCCGGGGCCGATTATAAAAGATCCATCAAGATATTCAAAGAGGGTGATTTTTGTAAGCTGGTGGTATTTAAAAGCTTTTTCCATCCTCAGGGAGAATAAAAAAAAAGAAGGCATGTTTACTCAACTGTGAGATCATCCTGTGAATGTCTAAAAGAGCACTAGCTGTAAACTGCTCTAAAAAAAAATGGGAAAACCAAATTGAATTATTTGTGTCTACATATTTGCCTGATATCTCATTTTTGCTGTGCAGATGGACAACAGCTCCACTGAGGAATACAGTGTCACAAAATAACTGTTGCATCACATTTAAAGCGATGCTTTATAACTTTCCAAAATGAACACTACTAGCTTTTGACATATTTTCATGGCACACAGACATTCATTATACCGTACATTCCTGAAGCAATTGTTGCCTTGCAGCATCCAAAAGCTGAGAAACTGTTTTTTCAGTCTGGAGGAATTGAGTGTGTTTTATACCATATTGGGCATTTTGAACGACATGCAAGAAGACATTATCACAGAGAGCAAGGAAAGGAAAGAAAGCAAGAAATCAGACGAGGGTCAACATCAGGCTGACTTTCACTGGATGGAGAGATCTGAGAGAAGACATGATGAAGATGATGCTGTGCATGTGGCAGTGTCTATCTCTCTGAATGCCATGTGCTGCATGTTTTCTGTTCATTGAAACAATCGAACTCCAGACTCCTGAACCGGGTCCAGAACAACAAATCAAAGTTCTTGCTTGTCGTGGATTTAACAGACTTGAGAGGTGGCAGAGTCCGCATTCAGAGGCTGGAAATGTGATGCAATTAAAAGCCCCCACCAAGCCCAAGAGCTGAGTTTGACTCTTTTCTAACCACTTCGATGCAACCACCGTTTTACACATTACAAACTCCTTGCTTTAAGGTACAGTATGTAAAAAATCAAAGGTCAATGGCAGAAAATTGTCATATATAATCCAAAACTATGTTTCTATTGATGTGTAATTGCTGCAATAGAATAGCTGTTATGTTTATTTTCTTAGAATGGGTCATTTATATCTACTTGCCAGGCGGTGCACATATGGAGGCTGCCATATTTGTTCCACCATTTTTACTACAGTGTCCCTGAATGGACAAAAGAATTTGTGTAAAGTAAGAACCCACTGAAGTGTAAAACTGCTGCACCAGCTTTGTTAAATGGGAGTTAGACTGTTTGGGATCAGTAATGCCTTAAAAGACATTAAAAGTAGTAACTCATAGTACAGTCATAGCTACACCTGAGACCACCGGATCCACTCACAGATAAAAACATATTCATGTCTGAGAGAATTTTGGCCACGAACAGCCACCGTACATTCACTACAGTGCTTGGAATATGAAGTCATTTGAAAGAAAACATCTTTTCTTTCAAATACCCATCTTTACCACTAGATGTCAGTAATTCTTGCACACTGTACCTTTAAAGGTATGAAGATGTTTTCATCTCTAAGAGTCTCAGGTGTATCGATGACTGCACAATGAGTATCTGCTTTTTATGTCTTTTCAAGCGTTACATTTCCCAAACAGTGCTCAAACACCCATTAAACAGAGCTGCTATCGCAGTTTTAAAGTTCAGAGGGTTCTCACGTCACACACATTGTTTTGTTTATTCAGGGACACCGTAGCAAAAATGGTGGAACAATTATGGCAGCCTCCATATGTGCACCATCCAGCAAGTAGATATAAATTACTCATTCTAAGAAAATAAACACATAAGTTATTCTAGTGCAGCGATTACACATGAGTAGAAACATATATTTGAATTATACATCACTTTTTTTCTGCCATTGACCCTTGACTTTTTACATACTATACCTTTAAGGTAAAGAAATAATCATAGCTTCCATTGAAAGGCTCTAACGTCACATTAAATCGTTCTGCATTCTTTGGCTTTAAATCAAAATGTGTATGATTATAAACAATATGTAAATACCATCAGTTATGTCTAAAACTAAAAAAGAAAATGAAATGACCTTTTTCACACTTTTTTTTAAAAGGAAAAAATAATGCATAATTGACTAGAGTTAGAAATCATCCAACAACTGATCAAGACATCAGACAATCACATTTGTCAGCTTTGGACACCATGAATTTTTCCTAAACGTTATTTGACATTAGATTTGAACTGACATGTACTAAATATTTTACTATCAGATTTTATGCCAGCATAAATTTAACCCGGTGGTGTGAAGGGACAAGCAAACTCCACAAACTCTCCTCGAGACCCCAGCAGTGGAATAACTGGGAATAAAAATGGATAAACGTACAGCAGACTTCATGTTTTGAGGACATGGTTAATATCCCCATTATTCATACAATTAAAAAGTAAATGAAGGGTGCTTTTAAAGGTGTGTCCCTCTCCAGCTTCATCTCAAACTGTCCCTCAGCAGAACTTCTTCTCTTTATTGCGCTGTATGGACACATCAGAGATCCAGTAAACTCTTTACTTCGTAATATAAATTCATACTACTACATAATCTACATTAAAAGTACTTGATCATCTCATTAAAGTAATTATTCGTCCAAAGTGATGGCTGCTTTGGAGACGTTAAAATTAGCACAGCGGATTTCTCATTAAGGTACCATTAACATAACAAGTTGGCAATGAGATGACCACTTAGGGCCAGACATGCCTTGAATTCAACTTTCCTCTCAGTTTATTCCCTAGCTTCGGTTGCTAGGTTGCAAATAATGAACTATTTACAGTAACACATTCTCTGTGGTATTTTATAATCCAGACAGAACTGCTCCTGATGTCATAAACGCTCCACAGCGGAAACTTCCGTAACTGTTATTGTCACGCTGACCGGCTTGTCCTTGCCATTTTCCCACCACCTCCTCAGCTCCATTTACGTGTCTTTGTTAAAGCGAATTTATCGCCGGATTTGCAGCAGCTCTGTCAAGGTTACTGCTCCTTGGTTTCTTTGTGCATCTCTGCATTGAACTCATTGTAACAGCTCAGCATTAATGTCAACAGCTGTTTGCATCCGTTTCATCTTTCACAGCTGGGACGCTGTGGCATTTCACAGTGGTGACTGGAAGCTAAATGTATGAAAAATAAGGGATTTGGGCTTTTATATGATGGGGTTTATGGATAGAAGGTGATCTCACTAGGTAATATGAATCCGCTGAGGCCTAACAATGCACCTAAATTGGGATGTTTTCATGTCTTAAAGTTCATTTTATGGGATGGTTTTGACCTTACAACGCATACTCCTCATTCTAAATCATCCCACTGTAGCAGTATGTTGGTCTAATGGCCAATTTGCTGGCCACTTTGGACAAAACTGAAACATCTTTACTATTTTTAAATGGATTGAGATTTTCTCGACCAGTGGTTCTCAAAACTTTACAACATTTTACCCCCGGTAGAATAATTTTTCAGCTAAGTACCCTCTAAACCTGGTGGTATTTAAATTTAGTTCACGGGCCACATTCATCACAATCTGATCTCAAATGGGCCAAACCAGTAACATAAAAACATAATAACCTATAAATAAATATTTTTAAAAAAATTTCACACATCGTCAGTTCTGACTCAATTTAAATGGATCCAACACATGAGGTTCTGCACAATAAGTCAGTTGTAATTTGGTGTGTTTTAGTGAAGGGGGGGCATTAAAAACTTGCAGGACTGCGACCCTTCAGGACCAGAGCTGAGCACCTCTGAGCTAAATATTGTGGGGTTTTTGTAGGACCGCATGCAGGTCTAAAATCTTTCAGATCAATGCAGATACAGTACAGTACCTACAGTCGTTCTCAAAATGATCTGTACCCTCAAATTAAAGAAAAGACTAAATTCACAATAGTAATTTAAATAACAGGAATCTAAAAAAACCTAATAAATAAAAATTTGCAAAATTATAATTTAGTGAAATAAAATATTGCTTTCAAGTTGTGGATGAAAATAATTAAGAAAAAAAAACAAAAAACTTTTCCAGGCACATAAGAGCAACTTTCCTATTGAACAGTGGACCAACAACATACCTGTTAACAGGTGCAAACGCCTGATTGGACATTATGAAAAACACCTGATTGCAGTGATTGTCTCAAAAGCCGTGTCTCAAACCATGTACTTGTCCGAGTACACTCAAATTCAGTGCGTAGTGCATACTATGTATTTCATCTGTGTACACTGTTGTCGCTAAATGCTGAACTGAACAGAGCACTGCACTTACAGGAAGTGATGGACTAGCATTGCCCGCTAACGTGAGCTAACTCTACTGAGCCAGTATAACCGCGGCCTCAGCTTGGTAACAACTGGCCTGAACAGCTTGGTAGCATAATACATATACATTAGTAATTATATCTGAATAATTTCATAAACGTTACTTGAAGGGACTCGAGGCAAGATTAAGAAACGAAACTCGCGACTGGTGCTTTAGGTAACTGCAGCCACAAGCAAAGCCATCATGGGAGCACAAACTGAAGCTAAAATGTTGGTTACTCATCTTTTTCTCCGTAGTTACACTTTTTAGTGTCTTTCAGTTGATCTGGATCGTTTGCTGACGGCAGAAGAATCCATAACTATCGCTTACAGTGTTTGAATTTCTCGCGACCATCTTCTTCATTTATAAAAACTGCGGATGTAGGTCATGTCTGAAAACCCTCGATCCGTGGATGGTATAAATCGGGAAAACCAGCTCTCCAGTAACGGGTTTAATCAGCTAAAAGTCCCCAAAGGGTTATTAAACCCTAGTGGGTTTGACTCATAAGCCAAGTCTAAGCTGGTGGCGGGGACAATTCGTCCGGACAGCTAACTTCCTTAATTCAATAAGGTCTGCCCCTTTACAGCTGCGAGTCTCTCACGGGTGAACAACCCTTTCCCCGGGACCCCCTCACCAGCTACCTTATCTCCTCGAAAGCTTGCCCCCTAAACGTTTTCCGAGCACTTGTTCAGATCCGGAAGATTTAACATCCAGGAAAGTACAGGATGTCGGGACATGTTAAGTTTGGCTAAAACCAACCTGTTAGGACCATTTAAAGTTGTTAAAAATAGGCAGGAAATTACCTAGACCACTTCACTTCCCTCAAAGAGGGTAGCAACCATCGAACTGTGAAACCGTGAAATAATCACTAATTATTCTTCATGCAGGTTAAATTTATTGAAGCAATTTAGCAGGGGATGACAAGGTATAAACAGCTTAAAATCATCAAAAGAACAATCAAGTAACAATTTATAAAACCCAGTATAAATGAAATAATCATCTGTCTCCAACACCTTAATCTAATTGTGGGTTCTGATTCAGAATCAAAAACAATCAAAAATGGGATAACTGAAATTAAATCCGGTAATAAAAAGTCCAATAATCAAAAGCAAATCCAACAATTCCCAAATTAATCAAAATAATCTCATCATAATCCAACATCTTAACTTCTCCATTCTGTGTAAAATGTCTCCCAAATTGATCCTAATTATCTCTTAGTTCTACCTTTAAATGTTGAAAGTCCTTTGGAAACTCAAAGCTGATAACCTGTTAAAAATTTAGGAGAGTGGTCCAAAGTCCAGTTCCCGTGCGCTCGGGTTGTACTCCAGAATCCACTCGGTGTACCCCAGTGCAGCGCTGGTCTAGCCCCCTCGTCCTTAGGGTGGGCTAAGCTCACACTGTAAGAAGTACCAGGCTGATGCTAAAAGTCCAGAAGCTAAAATCCTTTTCAGTTGAAAGTTGGCTGTGATTACGTCCAGATCTGGTGTTAAAAGTCCAACTGAAAAATAAGCCTTCTGTCTGATTCCTTCAGATGTTAAGGAATGCATCTTGCCTTCTTCAGATCCATAGAGACGTAATGCTATTATTACGGTTTACAGGCACCTTTATAATCTTTGTTCAGGGAAGATCACAAGGTCAGGTCTGCTCGTTTGATTGGCTTGAACAAATGATTTATCCAGAACGATGACTTAATGTCATGTTGTTTACTAGCTTGTTTTTTAAGGTGAGCTCATCTTTCAGGTGACAGTCATACTCTGTCTGGAGCTGCCGAATGTTAGGAGCTCCAAGTTCCTCTTTCTTTGGCGCTGCAGAGAGCTAGGGACTGTCCAAGTTCCTCTTTTTGCTGGTTACCTCATTGTTTTAACAGACTCAAGCTGTTGTTTTCAAATCTAACCTCGGGTTATGCTTAGTCACTCTGACTTTTATATTCTTCTTACATTTCAGACAATTGATTACATTTATCACACATCATTTCATTATTTCAATCATATTTCTATGATCTGCTTCAATACTCTTCTTGTACTAATTCATTCGCAGGGCGGAATTAGGAACTTGAAACCAGCTTTCTCTGTTTTTAGCAGTTTTTCTTACTCTGACATTACATACACGTCAGTAACTTTCCTCGATTAACAATCAACAGTTACAAGTTTTTACTCATTTGTTACACACAACGATATATGTAATACATTTCCGTGATTAATAACTCATTTTCTTATGCTCAAAACTGCCATCAAAAGTCTCTGCTGGCCTGTAGGTCAAAGGTCAGAGTGTGGACTGGCTCCTGTAGACCTCAGATTTGAGCTCCGTTGGCAGTCATTTGACGTCACGTCCGCAGGGCAGTGTGGGAAATTCAGACACCGAATTGCAGTGCATTTTGCAGCACACAGCCTGTTCAAGGCAACTGAGAGAAACGTGGGTGAAAATGTTATTTTTGGTATTTAGCGCTTCATCAGCCATTGGCATAAAATAAATGGACATGCATGTTTGTTTTTTTTTTATTCCTGCCTCAAGTGCCTTTAAATCAGTACAGTACTGCCTCCGCTACAGCAGGGGTCACCACCGCTTCTTTCACCCCCATTATTCGGCTCTGACAACAGTTCGAAAGTCCCATCTCTTCTGCTACGTCAGCAAGATGGCGTCCATTTAGTGCGAGTAGTGTGCTTCGGTTTGCATTTAGTTTTTAGACGTTATTAGGGCAGCATCCTGGTATTTTCAGAGTACTGTATTTTTGCTTAAATGACACCATGAATGCACTACACACTCAAAAATAGTCTTTGAAGTGCTCAAGTCCACAGTTTGAGACACGGCCACAGTGTTGTTCAACAACAGTTTAGCTTCGGAGTCCCATCATGCTTGTTTACTTGTTTTATTTTTTTGTATGTTTGTTTTTGATATTGATGTTGAACCACTATTCAAAATCAGTGTTGTGATTTTCATAAATTTTTATTTATTGTGACTTTTGTCAATTTCAACTTATTTTTTCACTGACGGCTAATTTTTTCCCTTTGTGAATTGGAAGGTGTGAATAATTTTGAGAACAACTGTACCCATAAAGAAGACCTTTTGGGAATGGGGGGTGGAATCTTTCAGATTTTGTGCACATGAAGATCAACACACCCTGCAGCACATTTACAGAAAGCAATCTGAGAATTTTAAATGTGTATGACGAGGTCAAGCAGTTGTGATAAGACAGGAACAGGATGAAACAGATGGTTTGTTTCACAGAACCTCAGGGAGGCATTAAAGATACCTAGCAGATACTCTGTCCATCAATCTTCCACCAATGAGATGCGTGACACTCAGACCCAGTTAACTGGAGCTGCGGTTGTTGGTTGTCAGGTCTTAGCTTACCAGTTTCAGACACCGATCGCTCGGAATTTTTGGGTTTCAGCCACAAACAGCCTGCAGCCTGATTCTCGTAATAGTAATTACACAAACTTGAAAAGAATCACGCTGCTTTTCAAACACCAGAGGGGACAAAGGATAGAAATTAATAGTTGGAGTTTGGGAGAACTGGACTGGCAACCAGTTAAAGGGACATTGTGTAACAATTGTATATCGCAGCAACTCGCTGGTACTTTTCATGCTGCGTTCGTGTGAAACCGGGCAGACGGACAACAGCCGCTGCATGTAAAGGCATAAACAAGTCTATGTGAAGACGTGGTCTGTCAGTTACAGTGACTTCAATCCACATCTGATATGTTGTCATGGTGATGT
The DNA here is from genome assembly GCA_023101725.1 of Atherinomorus stipes. NCBI lineage: Eukaryota > Metazoa > Chordata > Actinopteri > Atheriniformes > Atherinidae > Atherinomorus > Atherinomorus stipes. Next base: position 66,131 of record JALJCO010008142.1, on the reverse strand, counting down.
TGTATCGTTTTCCCTGATTCATGTTTTATCGTCTTTTTCTCGGCTTCTGTGATTAAAATGACATCTGGTTTGTTACTGCCATCTGCCCGACTGCACGTGAACCCAGCATCAGCGTAACGCTGGTTCCTCCTCACTGCACCGTGGTGACTTTCAAAAGCATCACCTCGAATTGAGCCGACAACTCCGGTGTCTCCGGTGAGTTTCTGTAGTTTCCTGCTGTCACGCTTCTACTGAACGTAAAAACATGGCACGACATGGTAGCCACCACCGAGCCGACCCATTCGATGTAGATATGAATGATACGAACGGCAAATTCAGAGCTTAGAGGAGCACTTCAGTTTGTTGATGGGAGTTATTACTGATTAATGGAAAAACACTTCTGAACTAAATCATTTTTTGTGAGTAGGTAACAGGAGAACTTACACAACATCCCTTTAACTCTGCTACCTTCCTTTTTTTCACCCTTCATACTTAATTTTTACGTCTTAAATCCTTTTTTAAAGAATTTCACCCGGATATTAATTTGTAATTGTAGATAGTATACATAATTTTTCTAATTTTGATCTGAATATTTTTATTTTGTCTATTATATTTTGTACCATAAATTTAATTCTCATTCTGTTCTGTTGTTATTCTATACATCTGCTCTAACTTTAAAATTTCCTGATCTGGGATCAATCTGGCTCAGAAGAACATGAGAAGCTGAGTCATAAGAAACTACAAGGATTTTCATTTTTCTTTTTCTTAATTTAATTGTCCTGTACAGTTGGACTGACAGCATGCTCTGCTTCTGAAAGGCTCCCAGCGTGGTACGAGGCCACGGGGAGAACGGAACAAAATGTTTCGCTGATGAGATGTTGCTGAGCCTCGCCCAGCGGAGTCCTCTCCAGATGAAAACACACAGTTGCTTCACTGAAAAATGTCAATATTTCATGTTCAGCAGCAGAAACATCTTATCTTTATTGCTTTCTAGACATGCAGCATAAAGAAAGGAAATCTTTTATAGCTGTACAGAGAGTTTAAAGTACATTTGTAGTTTTAGAAACTGCTAAATCATAATGAAAAAATGTGGCAGTGCATGGTGCAGGAATTTCAAGTCAGAGCAGCAGTTATTCTCGCTTCTTCAACATGTTTCAACTTTACTTCTTTCAATTTCCCAATGAATTTATGTATTTTTCCATGGAGTTTACACATGTTAAAGATGAATTTAATACTGATATTCATATAAAAAATGTAAGCCAGTGTAAGTCATGCAAACCTTTGCTGTGATTGGAAAAAGGTCTTGAACATTGCTATTTGCAAAGCTACAGATGAGAGACTATAAAATAGTGTTTAAAACTTATTTCTCTGCTTTTAAAGGTACAGTGTCTAAAAAAAAATAAATAAATGTTTATATTGATGTTTAATCGCTTTACTAGAACTTGTCTACTTGTTTGGGGGGTGCACATACACCCTTAAAAATGGTGGGAAATGAAATGTGTAACCCATTTGGGGTTATTATCTAGGAGGTTATTTTTTTAACCCATGCATTGGGTTGAACCCTAAAAAATGCTGGGTTGTTTTTTTAACCCAGCCATTGGGTTGGGTATGTTTCTGTTTGAGAGGGCGGGGCTATTTTCAAAACTCAATGTATCTGTACCATAAAGGCTCACGGGAAATAGAAATGCAGCAGGAATTTAACCTTTTATGATTGTTATCCTATAAATTTGAAATATGTGTTGTATAGTCTTAGTTATGTTCATATTTAGCCAAAGCTGTGGAAAAATTCTGTTCAGTTTGAATGTTAAAGATGCACCATGAGTGTGAAGGTCAGTACAGAGATAAACTCACTACGACAGATGACAAGGCATTAATGATCATTCACTGGCTACTGTAGCCAATGTTTGGTCTCTGACTGTCTTTTCTTTTGCATAAAGAAATGTACTTTCTAGTCATGGTTTAGATGCAGACAACAGAATTCCCCACTTGGGATTACTTTTGGTTTGAAAAAATTTAAAATTTTGGAACTTGTTCCAGAATTTGGATGGGGTAAAGACAAATGTGCGTAGTCATTGTTAAAATAACCCAACATGTCAGTTAATTTGACCCAGCACTCCAGTTAAATGTGTTACCCATCAAGTTGGGTTAAAATGCACAACCCATTTTGTTGGGTCAAATTAACTACTGCTGGGTTGGTACCATATTGACCCAGTGGTTGGGTTATAAAACAACTCAAATTGGGTTATTTTTAACCCAGCAGTTTTTAGTGTGTATGGAGGTGGCCATATCTGTTTTTACTATGGTGTCCCTGAATGGAAAAAAACAATGCATGTGAAATTAGACCCCCCTGAACCTTAAAAATGCTAAAGCTTTGTTTAATAAGAGTTAAAAGGACTGTTTGGAATGAGTGATGCCTTCAAAGATGTAAAAAGTAGTTACTGATAGTCCAGTAATAGCTACACCTGAGACCACTGGAGCCACTCACAGATGAAAACATCTTTATGTCTGGGAGAAGTTTGGCCACTAACAACCACATACATTAACAACAGTGCTTGGAATATGAAGTCATTTGAAAGAAAACATCTTTTCTTTCAAATACCCATCTTTACCACTAGATGTCAGTAATTCTTATATACTGTACCTTTAAGAACAAGAATCTGAGTTAGAAATACGGCAGTAAATGAGAAACACTCACACTTGCAGCTACAGCTGAGTGTGAAATGAACACTTCATCCTAAACAGTTTAAAGAGCCATGAGGTGCAAGTAACATACTGAGAGACTGGTAGCACTGGGCATCTGCCAGGCGGGAATGTGAGTGAACTGAGGTGTTACTGAGCACACACTCAGCAAGTTTGAAGTGAGTTTAAACTAAGAAAGATGACTGCCATCTTCTCTGAATGTGAGTGCCCGATTCCCTCTGGGAGGAGTTTAAACATACAGTATCAAACAGCTGCAGGAAGCAGTTTAACTCTCACTGGTTGTGCCACACCTTCATAAATGCTGCAGGGGAAACGTCAGATCTGATTAACATGTGAGGACATGTCTGTCTGTCTGTCTGCTTCTTTCGATGCATGTTGACATGAAGATTGGTGAGTGTCATAAAGTTGTTAAAGTTTGAAAATGGAACATTTTTATTAAAAAGGTATATTTAAAAAAATACCTCCACGAGGCCTGGAGGTGTGCAGGGGTGGACCACGAGGACCACCCCTCCTCTGCACCACGAGCAGGGGTGCAGAATGAAAGTACAGCATTTCCTTAAAATTGATATTTAATAATAATAATAATGGATTAGATTTCTATAGCGCTTTTCAAGGCACTCAAAGCGCTTTACAGTAGGTCCATTATTCTTTCACTCCTCAGTCGTACTTGGTGATGGTAAACTACAAATGTAGCCACAGCTGCCCTGTGGGCTGATTTTAGAGTTGCCTGTTTGGATAAGAGCCTGTTAAACGTTGAAACAAAAGTTGGATTTACATTCAAATAATTTGAATAATTGTGGTTCAGGAATTAAAATAAAAGGATTTGATAATCCATATTTTGTGTCACACATTATTCCATCCTTTTCAACATCTACATTTCAAGGCTCTCTCTTAAAACCTGAAAAACTAAGACCAATTCCTAAGACCAAATGGGACACCCTTAAATGCAGATACATCTTCAAACTGTGGGAGGCAGCATTACGCCAAAGCGGCGTTCAGTCTGTCAATTCAGAAGAAGAAGAAGAAAAAGAAGAATTTACTTTATTTACATTTATTTGCACTGCTAGCCCTGCCTAACCATGGACATATTCAGCGGTCACCACATACCACAGCTTATTGAAAGGTAAACACCAACTATAGCAAAAATTTCGTTGGTAACTGTTCTGTGAATTCCTGGATGACTGCCAGTCAGCTGGTCTGCACGTCACCTAATTGACAATTGTCATTAGGACTCGACCTGCGAAGAGCGCGAGGAACTTTGTTTACAGAAGAAACTATCGTTCCATAACTGCGGCTACTGGAAATGACATCAGCCCGGTCGTCTTATACTGTCATCAGCACAAGCACGTTATACAGGCTGTTATCTTGATTAAACAACTACATTAGCGCCGAGAAAAATGACCATTTTGTAACGTTAACTCACTTAAACTGTAACATGGCTTGATCGCACCAGCCGCTATTGACAAAAGATCGTAAAATAAAAATAAATATGCAACAATGGGGTAACTAAGATAATACTAATGGTAAAACTAATGGTTTTCATAACATTTATATCTCCATTAACAAAGAAAATACTTCAGATTTGTAGCTCGCCTTCTTTGCCGCTTGCATTCTGGGTAGCCCTTACTCACAAGGGTGGTGTCGGAGAATCTCAGTATTGAGGGCGATTCAACCCTCAAACTTGCCCCTCAACTTAACTCTCTGAGAATCGGGACAGCACTTGCACTTCGCGGGAGTGCGCATTTTTGAGATTGAGGGTTAAGATTGAGGGTTAAGACAGGAATTGGAATGCACCCTAAGACTAAAACTAAATAAAAACTAAATTGAAACTAGTCAATTCCTTAAAATAAAAACTAAACTAAAACTACCAAATTATTTGTTTAACTAACAAACTAAACTGAAATAAAAAAGGAAACTGAAAAACTAAATAAAAATACAAACTGATGAAAATTTCATAACTATAATAACCTTGCTTGGGACTAATTACAAGTGGTTTGATGACTACGGCCCCTGATTTTAGTTGTCATTTAAACAGATTCAGTGTTTTATTCAAATAGTTATCTGAGAAAGTCTTAAATATTCAGGGAAAACTCTGTTGTTACAAAAACATCTGTAAATAAATCAGAATTGAATTGAATCAGACTGCTGTGAAATCAAATTGAATTGATTCAGGAAATATGTGGTGACACTCAGCCCTACAGTACACCTGATATAAACAACAATCTAATTCAAATGTGAAAAATGTCATTTGTATGCCAAAGTCATCAGGACTGCATCTGCACTGCTTGATTGGCTTGAGCTCCCATTTATTACCCTCCATAAACTAAATGGGACATGCTGAATAATGATATACACAAACATTCACCTCATTTAGCCATTTTCCTGTATTGCTCTGTAGGTTTAAGCCGAAGCTGTAAGCTTATTTTAACATGATGAATAAAACTCTTAAGTGGCGTGCATACAAGCTATTGACCTCTTTATTTGAAAGTGCTGCCACTTACCCTCAGAAGTCACAGTTTTAATTTAATTAAGTCCACCCATGTGTAATGTAATCGTCACAGGATCTCAGCGTCGGTAAACCTGCTGTGAAATGCTCCAGATTCTGCACCACCACTAAGCAAACAACACAATTATAACCAAACGGGTCAGGGACAAAGTTCTGAAGGAGCAGAGATTTATCATTGGGTTATTGAAAAATCTGAAAAGCTCAATATCTCTTGGACTACCATTAAATCCATTATTAGGGGAGAATACGGCAGCCCAACAAACCTGCCGAGAAGGGCAGAGCAACAAAATGCACAGACCAGATAAGAAAGGCAATTATCAGAGACGTAACAAAGAGGCCTTAAGACATTAAGATAAGAAAATTGGTGCTAAATGCAGACAAATTCTTATGTGTTTTAGTCTTTTGAATAACCATTGCTTCGTCCTTCACAGAGACAGTGATTGTAACAACACAGCTTTGTACTCTCTTGTTCCCTAATTAAAAAAGTTTGACTCTTTTAGAGTGACAGGAATTTATCTATCAAACATCAAATACCAACCAAAGATTCACTTTTAATTCCCGTTTGTATGGAATCAAAATAAGAAAACATACTGAATCCTTTCAGAGGGCGCTGCAGGTCAGCTGCCATGAAACGCAACAGATCTGCTACAAAGTGTAAGCCAGAACCATAATAAACAGAAAAAAAAAAAAAAAAAAGAATTTTCCAGAAGCATGTTGCATACCCACCAGAGGTAAACAAATACAGTATTCCATATAAAATAAGTTCCCTGGTCATTCCAGTCTCCCCCAGACTAGCCAATGACCCTTTACAGTTGTTACCATGAAGTTTCTGCTGCATGGCTGTGCATGACTGCAATGCTGAACTGAATAGAACTGCATATTTATTTGCCTATTATTTATCTGACAGTTCTACGGACCCCCTACAGGCTTGGTTCTTAATTAACTCAGAGGAGAATTTCCATAATATGAATATGACTTTTTAAAATGTATCGTCAGAATTTTAGTGTATTTCTATGTTAATTGGGTTGCATTTGTATGTAAAGGGAATGCAGATAATCATGGTTCACATGCCAACATACTGTAGGGGTGTATCAGAGTGCAGGGGGTTAAAAACATGAATATAAACAGCTGCACCAGCTATAGGATCCTTCTCTCTCACTGAAAATCCAGGAGTGAAGTGCTAAAAGTTCCATGATGGAGTTGTTTGTTCAAAATTCAACAGAACAGCAGTTATAGAACATCAATCATCCACCTGCTACACTGGTTCTTAACATTTTTCTCTTTTCACTCATCTTTTAAAATGAAAGCAAACAGTGCGGGGTTTGTGTTTTTGGAAATACTGATGTTCTGGATGTATGGATGAATGGATGGATGGATGGATGGATGAATGGATGGATGGATGGATCAAACAAAAGCTGCTTTTTAAAGCTACAAGTTTAATTCCTCCCCGCCAATAGGTGGCGCTCTAATACTTGCTTACTCAGTTAACATTAGCAACATTATAGAACCAGCTAACTGTTACTTAGCATGAACAAATGTTTAACCTACATGTCCAGAAGGAAAGCAGATACCTCCATGGGGCCTTTGAGCCTCTTTGTTACCATCACCCCCATCCTGCTTTGTTTTCTGTGCTCTTGAATTTGTGAAACGTAAGGCAAGGAAGGTATTATTTATACACATAGAAATCAAGCTAGCAACTCCGGACCTAATGCTAATGGCGAATAATCCCAACGTTGGCTGTTAATGTCAATATTTACTTTTTGGGCCCATCAAAACTGATAAAAACAATTATTTGTAAACAATAAAAATTACGGGGTCAAATTAATACTTTTATTCTGCACCCCTCTAGACGTTCTGTGGATGTATTATCCACAGAACCATTAACAAATCTGGTACAGCAGTTTTAAAGTTCAGAGGGTTCTTACTTCACACACATTGTTTTGTCCATTCAGGGACACCGTAGTAAAAATGTTGGAACAAATATGGCAGCCTCCATATGTGCACCGCCCAAGCAAGTAGATATAAATGACTCATTCAAAGTAAATAAACATCACAGCTATTCTAGTGCAGCGATTACACATCAATAGAAACAGTAATGAATTATATACCACATTTTTCTGCCACTGACCTTTGATCTTTTACATAGTGTACCTTTAAGGAATCATTGGTTTGATGAAAAAGTTGTTGCTATGACCGTTAACAGATACTGTTTGATTTTCATTTCCTACATTTTTAGCCTAGCTCAACACTGTTTTTCCCATCAGGGTTCCTTTTACTGAGCATACAATCAGTCTTTAAGCATGTGCCCCAGCCACTGCCAGCCTTTCCTAGCCTCATTTAAGATGAATTCAACTTGTAGAATCAGCCTTCTGTCTTATGTGAGAGTACTCAATCAAACTGGTTCAACATAGTGAACGAGCGCAGATAAAGGCAGGTATCAGTAATGAATGAAACCTAAGCTCAACCAGGCGCAAAACTCTTCTCTTTGCCTTCTTATTTCTCTAAAACACCTAAACAACAGAGTGGCCATGATGAATGAAAAAAACCTGTAGTCCATTTACTAATCATTACGTCACGTAGACCACTTCTGTTTGTAATGAAAGGAAAGAACAAACGAGATGCTGATCTTTCTGCTTTTCCTGAAGTCATATTTCCCTCTTAAGGCTGTTCTTCATGTTGGTTTGTATTAAAATAAGCCTCACAAATTGCAACTGTACATTTGCCCTGTCTTCATTCATAAAAAAAAATTGGTTGCCACCAAGTGTGTGGCACATCTACATGATATGTACCCTTTGCATGATAGAAAATATCAAGGTAGAAATTTTTGTGTAAAGTAGAAGGATGATTAACTTGTTTAAAGTACGATGTTAAAATGGTAGAAGCTAGACTTTTCTTTCATGAAGAGGAAATGTTTCTTATGCGTATGTACAGCTTTCTGGTTTTTTGGTAACTCCATGGCAGTGGTTCTCAACCTTTTTCTACAAAGTACAGCTTGTGAAATATACTGTATCTTCAGCCTTGTACTCCCTATCTGCCGCAAAGTATTTTTGGTTGGGAAAACTAGATAAAAAAAAAAAAAAATACAGCACTTTGTCATCTGTGTCCAGTTTATTTTACCGGAACTGTGGAAAACAATGGTAATTTTGCCTTCTTTGGCCCTTAGCCCTTTCTTTTTAGTCAGATTTCATCTATGTTTCAACCACGACTCAATTGTGTGTGTTGTCAAGGTGACAGAGATTCACGTTTGATGTCATCTGGCTTGGTATGTGGAAGACAGTTTAATGAAATAGTGTGAAACTAACTTTAAAAACATACATAGATATGTAAAAAAAAACTTTACATACCCCCTGGAAAGCCTTGACGTACCCCCATTTGAGAAACAGGGCTCTGTGGTGTATATTTGACTCCTTAACAGACACTGTTGACATCCATCATCAATCAGTGATGGAGAATCTCTCGTCCACATCATCAGTATTTCACAGATGGTTCCCATTAATTATATGCTGTGGAGATCAATGACTTGAATCTAGTCAGAATCTCTGCACGAAGGCTGCTACAATCCTCTAGAAAAGATCTAAAAAATAATGAAAGCAATTTGGTGTTTAATGAGGCTCTAAAGCCGTGCACTGGATACAAAGACGTAGAACAGTATCCACAAGTAGAAAACTGGTTAGGAGAAAGGGTTGAGGGTTAAGACCACATCTGTGCATACAGAGCAGCCATGATCCCTGGAGAGGAAGCCTTGCTGCTCATGAATGTAGTTCTGTGTGCACAGATCTCTCATTTTGATGTGCACAGCCTTCAAGACTAATTAAATGACATGATACAGACAGAAGATGTGGTACATAAAGACATTTTTCACTAATGATGTATCCAAATTAAGGACAGTCGTACATCTGGACGACAAGCTGACGGGGTTGAAATCATCATTTGTACATCTGTTTCAAACACCTTGGAATCAAGGAGTGTTTAGTGAGTGAACCTCTCATAAAGGCTTAAACTCTCATCCTCTGTTATACAGAAGCAGTTTCCATGGACAACATGCAGCAGTAACAGGATGCTGTGTGTGTGTGTGTGTAAGAGCTGACATCCACATCTAAAGCTGGATAAGAACTGCAGAGCTGGAAATCTGAAGACCCCTGCGTACACGGAGCCGGTGGCCGCCTGTCACTCATTCTGAGACCAGGCTCACTTGATTTATCCTGTTTTTTGTCCCCCATGCATGCTGATAAGATATGATGATATAGCTGACCGCTATATCACACCAGCCCACAAGGTCTTTCACTCTGAAAGACATTTAGAGTTATGCAATCACCCCATTTACATAACATTATGCATGAAAATCTTAATATATGGCATTGGTTAAGACGGGCCTGTGATATTTTCTCAAAATGACAGCTGTGAGCAAACACATTCAAGAAAAAGGTGACAGATCTTCTTATAATGCAGGTGGTGAGAAGGTTCTGAAATATCTGTTTTCTAATCATGTCAGATAAACTGAATATCACCCCATCCGACTGAAACCACCTACTCAAACACCAGTGCATCGTTTCTCTTAGTGAATGTCTGGTCTCCTGGATTTTGAAATGGAAAGTTCTGCATGTCGTCTTCTGCAGGGCTATACAATTACATTTTCCAATTTCTCCTCCACAGTTACTCTTGTGTTGGATGCACAGTACAATTAACAAAATGCCACTAAATTTTCAACATTTAACATCACCAATGTTTGGTTTAAACTCTATAACTATCAATATTTTCTATAAGTCAAGTTCTCTGACTGAAGCCCTATTCTGTCGGTATTAGTATTATATAGGGACCACATGTAATTTGTATTAATTACAGAGATTGCCTGTGATTTTAATCCTGTGCGAATCAGACATGTCTGTGATTTTTGATGTAATAATTACCCTGCAAATTACCTACTATAATTTGCTTAAGTCCGAGGTCCTCTGATAATACTAATCCAATGCGAATAGGCATCTCTGTGATTTGGACAGAAATTACACGTGATTTGGCGGCATTTATTTCTTGGACGCATTTCATTTAATTTTTGGCAAAGAATGGAGGCTGTAAAATAGGTTTTCCTCCCAAATCATTACGCTTATGATAATTTATAAAGTATTAACTTTGGAGTCGGAGTGATTGTGGGAAGTTTCACCAGGCATATACAGGCCTATATGAAATATTAGTAAATGGCATTTTCCAGCGGCGAGAAAAGTTTATTAAGGACCATCGTACGTGGTGCAAGTTCTTAAAGCATTGGTAAACTGTCTGCAAGTTATTTTAACACATTTGTCTCTGAATGATCATGTGGTGCTGAAAGAAACGCAGCTCATGTGAGCAGATGTTACGCCACACGCAGCGCGGTGAGATCATAACTGCGAGATGTCTGTGAATTTCAGTCAAATCTCAGACTACAGTTATCTGTGCAAATGTGCACCAGGAAAATCAGACTTTGGGGGGTAATTTATTTATTACATGTGGTCCCTAGGTAATATGAATCCCGTCAGAACAGGGCTGAAGACAAATTAAAAAAACAGTTGACCGCTTTTTGTGTTTAAGTTCAAAAAGAACTTTTTGTCTTGCAAGCATCTGAGCCTGGTGGATAGTCATTGTCAGAACTGGTTTGGGTTGTCTTGAAGTGCCTCTGCATGTTATATTCTTTATTCATTGAGCAGATGCTGGGATTTCCTTCAGCATTTTTATTATTACGATACAGTCAGTCCGGTTTATTCAGTCCATTTTGTCCAGTTTACTGTCAATGGCTTCTCCTTTGAATACAAGATGTTTTCATACAGTACGAAGCCAAATGTCTTCACTCTTCCATCAAAGGTCTATGGCAGTTATACATATACGTTGCAATGTGGCACACTTAAGCCCCTTTCAGACTTGCGCTAGAAAGCAGTAATAGTGTGGACTTTGTCTTTTATAACGCCTGCATTCAGACATGTGTTCCACTCTTTTACTTCAGAGATGTTGCAGACATGTACCGACTGCTCCCCATGTCATAAGAGCGGAAATGTTGCAGCATGTTTTGATTGGACTCACAAGAAAATGTTCCTGGCAGGCTTTGCTGACTTATCCACAACATTTCCTGATGTCTGAAAGCGCCTGGGACGCAAAGTCTGCAAGGAAGCAGCATGTTTGAAAAGACGAGTCCAGTTTAAGAGCGGATGGACTTTACCACTCATGTTCAGCAATGCAAGTCTGAAAACGGCTTTACAGTTTCTGGGCACGGCCTCATGGGTTTTCTCAATGAGCTAGAATTGAATGATCTGGATTCTCGCTGCAGGGGTCCCACAACTCTGCACGGTCTCATGGTTGTTTTCTGAAATGTTTTGAGCATGAAACCATTGTCACCACATCGTGGTGCAAATAGAAAACACGCTCCTAACTCCAGTCCTTCCAGTCCTTTTGCCACCGCCACCCTACCCCACCCTTTACGTCTAACTGTTCCGGACTTTTCAATCATGCAGCCGACCTCCTCCAACCGTTCTGTGCTGACAACTGTTCCAAAATTTTGGTGCAGTCACAAAGCACATACAATATGGATCTAATCCCTTTTCCAGACTCGAGAACAGTTTAATCGTGCCAAAAATGTCCATGGGACCTTGCTGTCACTGCATTTACAATTAATGGGGACAGTGTGCCATTCCACATTGCCTGATGGGCCAGTTCTAGCCCATGGGGGACCACTTTAAACTGGTTTAAAGTTTGTAACTGTAATTATATCTACAATAAGAAAAGTATTAAAAAAGAAAAAGGGAGTACACTCTCTTTCAGTTCTAAGGTTTAATGTATCAGAACATGATAGTCCTTAAAATTAAGCCATAATGAAGAAGCAGTGAGTAAAATCCATCCCATGATTCAGTGGCTTGTAGAACAACCTCTAGCAGTAAAAGCTTGGATTCATTATTTTCTACATGGCATTATCAGTCTTTCACATGGCTGTGGAGGAATTCTGTTCTACTACGATTTCCAAACTTTCCTCAGTTCATTTAGGTTTGCAGCATTTATTTATGCACAGTTCTCTGAAGATCCCACCACAGCATTTCACGCGGGCTGAGGTCTGGACTTTGACTGGATCATGTCAAAAACCTTAATTATTTTCTTTTTCAGCTATTCTGTTACTGATCTGCTGCTGTGTTTGGAGTCATCGTCCAATAAGCCAGTTTAAGCCGGGCATTCAGCCGTCAGTTCATGGTCCATTTAATAACAGCAAGATGCCCAGGTTCTGTAGCTGTAAAACAAGGCCGAATCATCAGGTCAGCATCAGGCTGATCTGCATTACAACCAAACATCTCCACTTTGGTTTCATTTGTCCAAGGGTTATTGTTCCAGAAGTGTTGGTTTATTCAGATGCAGCTTTGCAAACCTAAGCTGTGTGTCAGTGATTTTGAGAGAAGAGGTTTTCTCCCGCAACTCTTCCAAAGCCAGAAAACATACTTCAATCTTTTCCTAATTGCACTGTCATGAATTAAATATTTAGCATGCTGAATGGGGCCGGGAGAGTCTCAGATATATACCTTTTGGGAAGGACAGACTGCTATTACCAGCAAAAGGCAGGTCTGAGAATCAAAAACTGTACAAATGTCATTATTTCCAGACTCATTTCCATTTCCAAGTTATATCAAGCCTTTGATTTGGTTTAACCACAAAGGAGCCCTGTAGTTTAGGAAAAAATTCAAACAACTTCCAAAAACCAACTTTGTGTGATTTCAAGACTGATAATGAGTCAGTGTTTGCATGAGCTGAAATATGCATATCAGTAAATCTGAAATGCGTATGAAACGGTGGAGGAAAGTGCAGGATTACTGATACAGTCAACTGATCCACCCCAGTAGATATGCAGCTTTCCGACGAGTGCAGCTTTCATTTTCAGGAGGCCTCTGTGTTCATGTCCATCAAACACAGAACACAAGCGTGTAGCAACCCATTTGTATTCATTCGCAGCTCCAAAGGAAAGACAGCCAGCTGATTCAGCAAATCTCTCAAAACACAAACCTAAGCTTCTTGGGAGGAAGTTTAATTTTTCACAGCCATGAAACCCAAGGTTGATAAACTTTCAACCTGCAGGTTAACACTTCTACTGCAGTGCACTGATGCAAGCCTTTGTTCGAAATCCTGAAATTAACTCGTCACTGAATTTAAAATCTGACAAAACTGAATCTGCAGGTTTTCCATTCATCTTTTTTTTCCACGCTACAATAAGAGGGCATATTAAAAGGCACATTAAAGTAGCAAAGTACCAAAATGTCCTTTTGTATCTTTCTTTTTGCATCCATTTATTAGAAAAACTTGATGGTGATTGTTAAAAATGAAAAGGTATTAACTACACCAAGAGCCTAAAAGCCTGTCAAACTTTTCTAAAGACCTTAAAATCCATGGCAGCAGGCTCATTTCAGGCTGGCAGGTACTTAAACTGTTGATGGAGCCAGAGAATAAGTGTGCAGGTCGCTATCAAGGGTAATTTAAATGCACATTAAGGGGAGATTTAAAGGTCAATTGTAAAAAAGTGTCACGAATCAAGGATCAGAATATGGGGCTCACTTACAGTGACGTAAACACAAAAAAGAATTGGTGTGATTTCTTGGTCATAACTCAAGATTGTCAGATAAGCCACCTTATGTTAGCGTGCACCATCAGTTGGGATGCAAGATCAGTGGCATTTTAATTTCATGCTTTCTCTAAGATTTTATTGGTTTCAGTCTAGGTAGCAAGGCTGTCACCTTGATTTAATGGACTCAAATGTGCCAGTAAGTTACACACAAAAGAGTCCCAAGTATAGAGATAAAAGGCACACTTACACACACACACAAACACACACACACACACACACACAAAGACCACAGTCATTCATCTGAAAGATAAAAAATAACAGGAAATTCTATGCGTAGCTGTTGTTTCCTGCATGGTTTAAAAAACTAAAGGCAGCCTACTGTACCTCAACCAGAAACCACTAATAGAGGCTTTAACTTCCAGGAGCATGGGCAGTTTATTAATCAGGATCAAAACAATTCATCTGATTTATACAAATTTGTGCTTATTGTTATAAATAAAGACAGTTGGCTAGCTACAGAAGGTATCTTTAGCCTTTAGCATACCATGATAGCTTAGCTGCTGTGACTGCTGGTTAGATACTGTATCATAGCAGGTATGATTATAACACGATAGCTAGCTAATTGGCTAATAGCTATCTAGCTGTAGGGGTTCTCATTATACTGTAGAACATAGATAAAGATGGCGCCTTCAGACCCGTAGCGTACGTCGGCTCAGCTGCCATCTTGGGCAGGGCTTTCTTACAAGCAGTTCGGTCCATATCTGGTTGGGTCGTGTTTCTTCGACTTCATGCCGAACGTTCAGCCGTCTGCAGCTGTCATTGATTTCAGACCAGAAGACTTGGACAGAACTGGACAGTCAACTTGTTTGAAAGAAGGAATGATACCATCTAGTTTTACTTTTCCTCACCACTTTTGCAACGTTTGTATCATGACAATTTCTCACATGATCAAATTATTTCAGTGCCCACAAAATGATTATAAAAGAAACAATTAGAAAGATTTCCTTTCTAATTTCATCCTCATGTAAACATTTAAAACTTAATTAGTGTCACATCCTTGATGTTAAAATGCAATACTCTGAGAAGACATTTTTTAAACATCACATGAATGAGTTATTAAGTACCTGAATAATGTAGAATATTATTTATTTATCTAGACTTACCAGAAATACAAATCTGCGAAATCTACCACCCTGCGAAAAATAAAATTATTACACCTAAAATCAGCTCACATTTACTTTACATTCAACCTGATTTTTACTGTATGTGTTTAAATTTCTAGTTTTTACTACAAAAGAAGATCAATAATAAAGGTTTTATGTGTTTGATGTTATTTTTGACATCTTTTTTATTTTAAAAAGATATAATTTGTGAGTTTTGTTCCATTTTATTTCAAAAGGAAAAAACTCTGCCTGTCATTTGGTGAAATGATTCATATTCTTTTGTCTTATTCTTCGTAAAATGAGTTTGTTGTGTCTCACTTGTGTCAAAACCTGCAAAAGAAAAAGGTCAAACATTTACGTGACATGTCTTTACTGTATCTGTTTTATTTTCTTCTTTTAGGAAGAACGAACCTTACAGGTGAAAGGACTGGGAAGCAGAAAGGGATCAAGCTAAATACCATTTAATAAAACCTGTTGGAAATTGTTTCAGAGTGATTCTATAATCTATTATCTAAGCTATTATCCCTAAAATCAATGAAAGAAGAGATCTATGGGACTTTTCTGGCTAAATAAGACATAAATGAATAAATCTAGAAAAAAATTTTGCATTTGCTGATGTATTTTGCTGACGCCAAAGTGTAGCATCTCAGCTCAAATAGGTTGAAAACTGTATGAAGGTTATGCGTTGTAAAGGGCACTGAAACAATTGCTCAGCTGCTTTGTCTGCTAAACTGAGTTGGCTAAAGCAATAAGAGAGATCTACAAGGACAAAGTGAGGAAAAGTGCCATATGCTTCAGCTGAAGTTTAAAACCATTTAGCTCTGTGATGCTGTGATATTTCTCCCTGCAGCTCAGCCATTCTCATAATAAGGTTTTTCTCAGCAGAGCAGACTCAAATGAAGTCAATTTACAATTCCAACACAAAACATTGAAGGCTAGATTCATTAATGGGGATTATCGCTCCTATTTTGGAGAGGTTAATGAGCAAGAGAGGAAGGAGAAAGTGAATTCTGTTAGTTTGCCCACTATGCATCTAACTAACGAAACATCAAATTAACTTCAAATGAAATCTCCTTATATGAGATTTCACTGAATAATGTCCTCATATAACATTTGGCTGAACTGATGTATTGATCACAAGATCATATTATCACATAAAGAGGTGGAGTATTATTCTTATCTTTTATGATAGTATTTGTTGTTAAATACCCTGTGGGATTAATGTATCCCACAAGGAATTTTTCCTAAAGCAATAAGTTAAAGTTAAAAACACCATCAGACAAAATCAAATGATGGTTGAATTTCAATAAATGTACAATAGACACACATCGTTGGTGCTAATCTTTCATAATCACATTTTCAGGAAGCAGTTTGCAATGAAACAACACAAATGGGGAACTTTTTCTTTTTGGTGTGATAGCTGAAATAATTGTGCCCTGTTATAATCATAAAATGTAGCAGTAATTACACCTCACATTTGCATAAAATGCTTGTGTTGCACTAATTATGTAGCAAATTTAATGTCTTCATCATGCTTAAATTTCCAGCTAAATTTAAAAACTATGCACAAGCAATGACGCCCCCAAGGGGTGGTCAGGGGTGGCCATGGCCTCCCTGAAAAAAAAAAAAAACTGGCCACGCCTGCAAAAATGATATTTCACTTATATAAATTTTTATGTACTATTAACATGACGCAGAATTCTTTGATTATATTTAAATGTCAAAATCTTTATAAGCTAATAAAAATAAAATAAATAAAAATTTTACACTAGACCTACCATTTTCTGCCATTGCTCTTTTGCCCGAGTCCTCCGTAGGTCTGTCACGCCTAATTAACTCGCCTTTTCTTATGTAAATTCATCCACGAAGGCGCCACCCAGAACTGCCCCCACCACTTTCTAATGCCCCTTTCACATTAGCACCTACTTTGTCCACCCCTCAGTGGGCTGACACCACACTACCCCCGTTTAGTTTGTTCACATTACGATTGACTGCAATCGAGGCCATCTTCAGCTTTGGTGTTCAGTGTGAGTGAGCTCGTCATAGGCTACGTTCACACCGCAGGTAAATGCGACCTGACCCCGATCTTTTCGTTCAAATGTGACTCATATCCGATCTGCTTCTGACCGTGTGAACAGCGCAAGTCGCATTGAATTTGACATTTTTGGACCGGATTCAGGCCACTTTTAAATGTGGTACTGAATCAGATACATATCTGATCTGGGTCAAAGCGACTGCGGTCTGTGCGGGCATGTCGCATCCATCCAACCTCTTCTGTAAGATGAGACAGACGTCCTTTCTGCACCAGAGGAGACGAACACGGAATGTAAACAATGGACTGAACAGTTAAATCATATTTTTCTGGCTCTGACTGAATATCAACCTGGAAACTGTTGAAATTGTTGTGGGAAACTTTTATGTGGTCGAGGCAGCTCAGTGTGAATGTGAGTGAGAAGGTGTGCACAACCAGCAGAGGCGTGCCGCTGTGGACGAGGCCAGGAGAAAAAAGGTTCGTGTGAAATGCATCCGGTAAAGAGACGTTGACCGCAGCAGGTAGAGAGAAGAATAGTGGGCAAAATGTGCAGCATTAAAATAAAGCTGCTTCTCTCCAGCATAACCGCTGCGACATGTGCAGAGTTCAGTCTGGGAGTTAGAGCCGAACGAAAGCCACTTCAGCCATGGAGAAGATGGAGAAGATGGAGAAGATGGAGAAGATGGAGAAACACTTGTTTAGGCGATTGTCTTATTTAGAGTGTGATGAGATATTTTGACTAGAAATGAGAAAAATATACTTTGTAAGAGTTGGTGAAAATAAGGAAGTTTTCTGCAGATAATGCCTGACATGGAGACCCATTCATTCTGCCCTCTTCATGTCCTTTAAATGGATATGCGCGGATCTACGACTAATCTGAGTACAGCAGCGTCCAAAGGAGTCAGAGTGATGCAGAAATGTTACTGGTGAGTAAATGCACGTATAAATTCCAGAAATAAGGTCCAGGATGAAAGAAACAAAAGTCATCCTTTAATAACTTTTAGGCACCCTGCCATTTTCTCTGACCACCCCTAAAAAACATCTCTGCAGGCACCTCTGTGCACAAGTGAATGTAAAGGAAAATGAAAATTATTTGCATCAATTAGCGACAGGCGATATGAAAGAAAAAAAAAAAAACCTTGTGTGGTTGAGTTTGACTTCTAACAAACAGACTGTAACCCCCGTCTCTTCCATCTGTGTGCAACCAAACATCAACCATCCAGCTGAGATTGTTGTCATACTGTACGTCTTCACTCATCAATATCATGTGAAAAATGTGGAAAAATCTGCATTGTCACAAACACGGGTGGCTGGTAAACAGCTGCAGCTGCTGAAAAATGGGAAGTTTTCCATATTTAGAGGTTATTATGCTGTTATTTTATTTGTTTGGTCCAATTGAGATCATGTTGCACTTTACGTGGCCCTAGAACTAAAATGTAAAGTGACACTGCTGGTTTACTCAGCTGAAAAGTCATTCTACAGCAGACCTAGTGTTGAAAAGAGTTTGAGAATCACTGGAGTGAGTGGATGATTTCTTTGGAGTGCTTTCATGACACATCAGTTTCTGAAACTTTGTGGAGTATCTCTGCTTCAACACTGCACACAACTGCAGGTGACAGTGATGTTTTTGTAGCTGAGGTAAAGCTGACTGGCCTCTTTTCTGGGGATTTTTATCAGTGCAGTCTTACAGGATTCACATGTTGCCAGACTGAACAGAGCCAGCTTTCCTGCATGGATGAACTCTGTACAGGCGGCACTTCCCTGATTCTTTCGCAACAACAGAAGGTACCTACATCAGCAGCACCACTTGTTTTAAAGTTGTTTGTCATTTTATACCCTGAATTTTGGACCCCGAAGTTTTAAAAGAATTGTGTCAGGTGGATTTCAAAATACATTTTACTACAAAAACTTCTCATTTTAACAAATATTCAGGTTTCCACAAGTCGTGTTGCCTTTGCTGAGCTCAACTCTGGGCTCCAAATTACAGCCAGACAATGTGTACCTTGTCCCTGACATCCACATGTGACCTCACCAGGTCACAGACACCAGTGGACTGTCTTAGCAGAAGCATCAGCTTTGTTGATGTTCCTGCTCCTCCAGGACACATCATGACCATCACAGATGTGCTCGCTATGATTGACAGCGGTAGTTTCACTTCTCTCATCAGCCGGTGTCTTGTTTCGGTAGCATCTGTGGACTATGGAAATGCCGCCAAAATTGTATGTGTACATGGCGATCATCATGAGTGTCCCCAAACTGAGATAACAGTAGCAGTTGAGGGTCAGCCATATTTGTTGACAGTGGGTGTGGTGGATCACTTACCAGTCGATCTGTTGTTGTGCAGAGACATGCCATTACTGTTACACTTGCTGTGTGGACCAGTTGAAGAGGATGTAGATGATACCATCACTGTTAACAGTGGAACCAATGATGTGGTTAAGACCACTGCTAACAGTAACCATGATGTTAACTTGCTACCTAAAACTAATGGGGTTTCACGTCCGGCACTGACTCGAACCCAAGCAAAGGCGTGTTTGCAGCCTCTACCAGACTTGGATGGTAGTCTGTATGAGGCTGGTAAAACACAGTGGTAAAGTCAAGACGGCAACGCCATTTTGAAAAGAAAATGTGTCTTGCTGGGGATGATGGTCAAGGGTTAAATACTGCAGACATGTGTAAGTGCCTGAGAATATTGCTGTGTTGCAAAAAGAGGATGTAACCTTAAAACCATTGTGGGAAAGAGTAACAACTGAGGATGATGTAAAGAAAATGGAGAGAGACAAGGTCATGGTGGAAAATGGTTTATTGTACGTGCAAACTGATAACCTGAAACAACTGATGTTACCAACAGTAGACCAGAAGTGATGCATGTAGTACATGATATAACATGGGCAGGGCATCTAGGTCGCCATTAAACATATCTACGGCTCAGTTCTTGGTTCTTTTGGCCTGGAATGTAAAGAGGTGTACAGGTTTATTGTGCCAGCTGCCCTACCTGCCAGAAAACCACTGTCTCGTGTAAACCTGACCGTGCTGGTCTACACCCATTACTGGTCATTAATGCACCTTTTCGTAGAATTGCTATGTGTAGCGTCACCATCTATGATTAATATTAATATTTCTATCAATATCAACACTAACATGGCCTCAGAGCACCACCTTACTTATTTGATATGTAATGGAAGCAAGGAAAGCCATTAAAGTCTTAAATCAATTCTTAGATTGATTTAATCAAGTCATCAGTCTCAGGACTCTTTCATGAGTTCTTGCTTGAATTGGCCTTTCATGATACATCAGAAAAACCACAAACGACGACTAGTTTAGATAATACGGAGTATTTAATAACTAGTCTAAAAGCCATATGAGATAAAGTATGTACAAGATATATACAAGAAATATGTGAGCATGATGATCAACCAAAAGTTATCTGGTGAAAGAAATATGAGGTGGTGTGAAAATTAAACAAATTAATTGAACCTCAGTTAATTAATAAATGTTCAAAGAAAAGGAAGGAAGGATTTCTTAATCCAACTAAACAAAATTAAATTTGGTCTGGTAAACCGTAGGCCTTAATTCACTATCACCAACTTCTTTAGACATCAGATCATTTTTCATAGCAAATGAGAGGGATTCTCCTCAGAGGTTCAGCTTGACTGAGATTATTGACTCATGCCCTGGTTTCTGCTGGACTGTTCGTCAATCCTTTGGAAGACTGTTGGGTGGAAGGACCCCAAAAATCTCCCCGATCTTCTGGAAGTTCATCCGACTCTGCGGGCTGTCAGTTCAGTGGTAGTTCTGGTTCGTCCTCTCTCTCTCTCTCATCCGTCTCCCCAGAGACGTGCAGCTTCAGGACTGATGTCACGGGATGGTTAATAGTAAAAATACTGGCAGATACAGTAATCACGGGAGTGATTCAAAAATGAAAAACGGCTTTCGCTGGGAAAGGTACAAAATATTTAACTGGTTTACATAAAGGTTAGTCATCTTCTTCTCTCCATTACTCCGCTGAGTGATCCATGGTTCTGAACTCTGCTGAGATCAGAGTAGGTTTCGTCTCATTCTTTCCCCACTGTTCCAAGTTTGTTCTGAGCGAGGTGAGGTGCGCCCCCAACTGGATAAGATTAAGGCAATCCAGAATTGCCCCCAGCCACGGACCAAGAAGGATATCCGCTCATTCTTAGGGTTGGCCGGGTGAGAAACCCGGTATTTGACTATAGAAACAGAGGGTTTGGCCATAAAATGGACACTAGAGAGCTTGAGCATTTGTTGGGGCATGAATTCGATTTAGACACTGACCGCCGAGCGCTTACATGGATTCCTTACAAAAGGAAACATATCCCAGACGAGCCCCCATTAATGTTACGATCCCGATGTTTGTAAAAATTAAAGCCATTTATCTATAATAAAACCAAACAAAAATCCAAAGTCAGGATGTGGACACTGTCACTCTATTCTGGAATCACAAAAATTCAAAACTGTCAATGACAAACTAAGCCCTAAACCCAGGGTGACAACCATAGACCACAGAGAGGGATGAACTTTCCGCTACGTCACCCATTGGTTTCTGAAAAAGTAAAAGTGAAGCCAGTTGGGCGTGTCCCACCATTGCCATCTTGCCGTGTCACGTGTCGTCATGCTCGGAAAATATTAAAATGGGCAAAGGCAAAGCCGCTCCGAGCCGTGGGGCAAATGATTGACAGCTGACGTACACTGGCCTAAACGCTAACTGAGCTAACTCGAAACTAACAGGAGCTAATGAAGATTAGCCTTGTAAGCGGCGGTGTAAAGGTAAGACACACTTAGATTTGCTATTATCTGACTAAAAACCACCGTTCTGCTACTCTGCTACAAACTGAGACCTTACTGAGAGCAAACAAGGAGCTAACTAGGAGCCATGAGTTGGCAGGCCTGGCTTCCGGTCTGCCGCATGTCAATCAAAAGGACACGCCCTTAATTATGTGTAATTTCAAGATTAAATGACATCTAAACGAGTTATGAAAAAAAAATTCACCCCCTCACAGTTTACATAAATGTAAACTTGACCTATTAAACCTAGAATGATTTTTTGAACCAGGCTGTAAACAAGTTTATTTCTGCTGTGAAGTTGGCGTTTTTAACATGGGAGTCTATGAGGATTTGCCCTGTTTTGCAGCCAGTCCCTAGCAGATAAGGGAGAACTACAAGAGAACTACTTCTCTTGTCGTGCAGATTGCCCTTATTGTTGGGCACCGGAGGTTGCTGCTTGGTCTCAACATACCATTACAAAAACATAAGAACCAACACAAAAGGAAAACACAAAAGCTGGTTCTCCAGAGCTAAATCTTAAACTTAACCAAAAGGGAAACAAACACAAAAGAGCAGCAGATCAACCAGGACTGCTGATTGGGGGACCACTGGTTATGCAGCCTGCTGTAGGCTCCCCAAGGCTGAAATGTCCAGAGTGGAGTTAGCGACTGCAGGTGAGGGTGATGACCAGATGAATGACAGTTACAGTAGCCAATAGTGGAGAAGGGAGCTGTTGTCCAATCAGAAGGGAGAGATGAGTAGATGTCAGGTAATTGGTAACAAGTGCAGATGGTTGAATGGTGATGAGCTGGTGATTGGCTGAACACTGGAAAAAACTGTCGGTTGAATGTCCAGGCCACAACCTGGGATGCAACAATGCAGCAGCTTTTACTTCATGCGTTCATTAAAAAGCCTCCAGGACAGGAATTTACTAGATCACGGGACTGATCTAGTATACTGTATGCTGTAAGTCATGTTTTCTAATATGAAAGCAGGATTACGTCATTTTTTGTATCCTTTTTAGTTCTCTAGTTTAAACATCCACTTTATGTTAATCTTTATGATACTCAAACTTTACAATGTAGTGAGACAGAATAAGCAAAGTTTGTAAATTAGCATCGCACCACTTCATTTTTTTCACTGCTTTCCTGCACATTTCTCCTGATCTCCATCTTTCCTTGTGCCTTTGACACGTACTGTATGAGGCTAGAAAATTATGGGGCTGAGACCTTTCTATGTGTGTGTGCATTTACATTTTTAATCCCATTAATGTCAAAACTCCAAATATCTCCACAACTCTTATCCTTCAACTCATTCTAGTTTGGCTTATATCCCTAATATGTGCTACTGCTGTATTCACAAAAATCTGACAGTAAGATAGTGTTAAATATCTTTGGAAAGAAGCCCAGTTATCACCTGTTTCTCACTTTAAATCACTGCAGTGACTATCATGAAAGTTAGACTCCTGTTTTATCGTATGTTTTACTCAATGAAACTTAACGTTAACATCTCATTTTTTAGGTTTTCTTGGTACAATTATTGTCAAAGAATCACATTCTAGGAAAGATTGGTTAAATTTGACCAATCCCAACTGATTAAATTCACAATACAAGAAATGTGTAAAATCATAAAACACCCTTTCAGGATTTCATTTCCTCTTTATCTTTTGATCTATCCATCTATTACCAAAAAAGAAAAGACTAAAAGTAAGGTAACCAAAAAGTCTTATTCCAACAACATCCTCTGGTCTTTCAGCAGTAAAAAATAATAATAATAAAAAAAAAATCAAAAAATTTCAAAACACTTGCATATTCACTCTGGATGTCTCTCAGAAAAAAACAGATAAAAAAAAAAGCTACAGGACGTTTCCCTGGAGATTTATTTCAATAAACAATACTACAGAAATGTTTTAAGCATTTAAACAGTTTTTTTTTCTCAAACTGGACCTTATTTCTAGTAGTTTATATGTGCATTTACTCACCAGTAAAATTTCCGTATCACTTTGACTTCTTCAGATGATATTTTGATTAGCTCCTTCTGTGTATATCCATAGTTGTGCTTGAAAGTTTACATACCCTCCCATCAAAGACAAAAAAATCTGCTGCCAGTGAAATAGGTTTAAATAGGCAAATGTAACTAAAAAAAAGAAATTTTATGAAACATAATATTGATTCTGTATTGTGGTTCAACAGAAATATTAAAAACAAACAAAAAATAAAGTAAGTAATCAAGCATGATGGGGTTCCTGTGCTAAAATTTTGTTGAGCAACATTTTGAGGCAATCACTGCAATCAGCTTTTGTCTTTAACGTCCAATCAGACTTCTACACCTGTTTACAAGTATTTTTGTCCACTGTTCATAAACAAGGTGCTCTAATTTTACTGGGACAGTTTTGTTTATTTAATCATTTTCAAAACAAATATTCAAAATCAATACTTCATTTTACTACATTATAATTTTTATTACTTTTATTACTTTCTTGTTATTTGAATTTCTATTGTGAATTTAGCCTTTTCTTTAATGAGAGAGTATGTAAACTTTCAAGCACAAATGTATTGGAAGGGGTCCGCATGAACGGGCCATTCTATAGGGCATTATCTGCAGAAAAACTTTCACCAATATTTTAAGACGAATGAACGAACGGGCGTACTATTGGCCTGAAATTTTACTGGTGAGTAAAATGCATAGATGAATAACTAATAAGGTCCAGGTTGAAAAAAAATCTAAAGTTATCTTTTAAGAAAAAAATAAAATAATGGGGAATGTTGAAACACAGGGAAAAACCATCTTGTTAGTTTTCTGACTTCCATAATAGCTGCTGTTGAAGAAATAAATAATACTGAAACAGAGGACATGAATAAAAATGGCCATATATCTAAAAATGAGTGTCATTTCAACTGACAACTAAAAGACATCAACATAATTTGAATATTTGAGGTTTAACAGTGAAACTTTCCATCATCTAATGTTGCAAACACTGCAAAACATCGGGCTGTAAACCCAACCTCAGCCGTACATGATTACGAAACTGCAAATGACATTATTTCATTATAATCATTTCTCTGCAATCCCCCCCAACCATTCACCCCCACACACGCCACAAGGATTTAAACCATTTGTTTGGATGGCATAATGCTTCCTCTGCTGTGCCTTCCCACCAAGAAGGCACACCTCTTCTGCAAAACCAAAACTAAGCAACACAAGCAGCACCAGATGTTGTGCAACTTCCGGTAATATACGGTAATTTTTTTTTTTTTTTTTTTTTTTTTTTTTTTTTTTTTTTTTTTTTTTTTCTGCCGGCTGAGAGCAATCTGATTGTTTTTTTTTTTTGTTTTTTCTTTTTTTTTTTTCATCTTGAGCTTTATGATTTTTATGCTCCTCTTGTTTTTCTTGTTTTTATTTTTTTTTTTTTTTTTTTTTTTTTTTTTTTTTTTCCCTTTCCCTTTTTCTTTCCGTGCCGGGCCAGGAAGGAAAGATAATTTATTTAAGGAATGATAGTAAATGAAATAAAAGAGAGAGAGGAAGGTAGAGGAGAAGAAGAGGGAGAGGAAAATACATTCCCCCTCTTACTCAGTTCACTGGTACTTCTGTACAGCCCTCCCTAACCAACCATTTTTTTTGTTGGAAAACAAACAAACCTTCTCCTCCAGGAGACCCTCCGTTGCTTTTATCTCCCCACTTTTCAAACACCCCCCCACACACCCCCCAAGACCCCCCCAAGAAGAAGTACCACCCTATCCACCGCATTGGAAAGAAGAGAGAAGGTCCACCCTATCCTCGCAATGGGAATTTGGAAGAGGTAGTACACCCTATTCTCCACATTGGAATTAGAAAAGGGGTTCACCCTATCCTTCCCATTGGGAACCATTTCCCCATTTCCACCTTCCTTACCTCCGTTATTTTTTAAAAATGAATAAACAGATAAACTGCATTTGCCAAAAAGTAAAACGGCTACATCCTGATCTCAGCAATGACCTGAAAGAGAGGTTTTGCACCTATGACCAGCATCACACTGTACACATCTCAAATTACTATACTCTTTAAAGTTTGGGATAAATAAAAGTACATCATACTTTAACAATATACACAATTAAATCAAATGTTTCTACCCATAAGGCCACCACAATCACCAGTCACTTTGTAAATGAGGTCACACCGGCCTCATGTTGGCCTCCACTCATTGGTGCATGTGATTATTAACTGCCTCGAGTCCATGGCGCTCCTCTGGCTCTATGGGTGTGGGCTTTACAGATTCATAAGAGTATCAGTGTATTATAGCCTGTAGCATAGCTAGCTAACATCTGTGAAAGTGTTTATAACCCGCGTACACACGGGTAATCCGAGCTGGCACTGCAATGTCAGCGTATGTCAGGATGCAGGGGGACCGTGTCAACCGATGTGTCAGAGCTTGACCGCTTTGAGGTCACACAGCCAGCCATACGAAAACTGATGGAAATATTCATGCAGTTGAATCAGCACTGCTGGGCAGCGAAGAAGCAACGGCAGAGTCATAGATGGTGGTTGTCACAGGGGACAGCCCTAAAATAGCTGAGTGAGACGAAGAGGCCGAGGAGGAGGAGGAGGAGGAGGGACTGAGCGGGACATTTGTAGAGGGCCCAGAGAGACTGAGTCAGGCAAAACAAACAGGGGAAGGTAGCTGTCGGAGGGTCAGTCTCACAGCCCCCGGAGAATTTCCGAAGACAATACAGCAGCGGGAAAGCCGAGAGGAAATGATGAGGAGAGTCACAGAAGTCTGAAGCTGGGTTTTCAAAAAGAAGTCCAAAGAAATGCACATTCATTAACAGCTAATCTTCAACACGAACTTACGAGATATGGACAATTAGCCAATAATCATTTACTAAATTAAATTCAAAGGAGGAAAACAGATAAATGAGTCAAATGTACATCTGAAGGAAAAGAAGTGGTCTGAGTTCTGATGAGATGAGACGCTTTTATCTCTGCTCAGCTGCAGAGTGATGTTTGTAACAGAGGGAGTAATGGCTCAAGGGTACCAAAAGCTTACAATATTTTGTTGCTATGCAACCCTTTTATTATAAACAACCTCATGGAAAGTCAGAATGTTTTACAAAACTAAAAATAGCAGAAAGAAGAGTAGCTGAATAAAAAGAGAAGTAGTTCCAGGGATTCAAGCAAAGAAAGCACAAACACACTAAACTGGGTTTAACGGATGGCACCATATTTTTGTTAAAGAGCATTTAACATGTTTTGGGGGATTTTGAAGGAGGCAAAAATGTACTGGGTCCTTCGCTGTGGAAAGATGTTAAATGTTTTCCTGGAAGGAAGATTATGCACAAACTGGATGAGAAGACTTGACATGGCCAAGAGGAAGATCGCTTTAAATCAAGGTTGTGATCTTTATCACTGTTAGACAAGCTACTGATGCTCGCTACATGCCCTCCTAGCTTTGCTTTTACCCTCACTGAAGATGCCTGGCCAAAGTCATTTCATTGGAAGTGATGGGGGGGGGATCCATAGTCCTCTTTACATGAAGAAGAAACGCCTCAAGCAATCTGAGCTCGTCAAGTCGAATGGGTATCATG
This sequence comes from Atherinomorus stipes, assembly GCA_023101725.1. Lineage (NCBI taxonomy): Eukaryota > Metazoa > Chordata > Actinopteri > Atheriniformes > Atherinidae > Atherinomorus > Atherinomorus stipes. Next base: position 38,845 of record JALJCO010008142.1, on the reverse strand, counting down.
TTAAGATCCAGTCTATTTATTCCCTCTCTCTGGTACCATCCTTCGATTGAAACGTAAGAGGAAATTGTGCTTAAAAGAGGCCATTACACTGACTTTTCAACTCCCACTGCTAAATCCTCACATTGACTTCAGCTCAAATCTAAAATGGTGCTTTCTTGCAGAGAATGAGGCTTCCACTTGAAGTGAAATTACTTTTGTGTTCAAGGAAAAGCCTCTTTTAAAACAAAAATCATATATATCAAACAGCTGTTGAACTTTTAGATCTTTGGATTTGTATCGGAATATTTCAACAAGTGCCTGAAAAGGCGGCAGCTTACCCATCTCGGGATGGTGCCGTCCCTCAACAGGAACGCTGACTGTCCGCCGCAGCAGCTTGTTCCTGTGAGTCTCTGAGCGCCGCTCGCGCATCAGCAAAGGGTGTACCTGCAAATGAAAAGCAGAGAGTCAATCCCTGAAACGATGCATCCGCAAGGTAGGGATTAGGGCTGAAAGATATACCGTTATCATATCTATATCGAGATATGAACATTCAAGATATTAATATAAAAAAAAGCAACTATATAAAAGATATAGGTTCCCCATGTGCTTGTCCTGCATGTAAAGTCATATTGTATCGTACCAATACTGAGATGTCTGGCATGAATATCGAGATATGAAATTTTGTCCATATCGTTCAGCCCTAGTAGGGATGGGCGAAACCGTGATTTTACCTGTTGATAGGATACCAGTATTTATGGTACTTTTTCATCGATACCAATATACAGTAAATACCAATACTTTTTGTCCTTTAAATAAATGTCCCTTAAATCACATGGTTATACAGTTTGCGATAATATCTTGAATGCAAGGGCAATATTAGAAATTATTAAAACTTGAGAACATAAGTACAGGAAAGAAATGCTTTTTAAACAATAACAAATTATATTGATGAGTAAATTAAACTAAAATAAGAGAAAAAAAAACTTCTTTCAATTATCAAATAACTTAAAGGTGGAGTCCGAAGTTTCCCTCCATGAAGATAATATGTTCTGGTCGGGACGTTTATATCGTCTGTTTATATCGCCAGCCAATGACAGAGCTAAGGGCATGACGCTGTGTGGAAATAAGCTCATGATTGGAGCAGACGCCAGTCACTCAAACTCTTGAAGGAAAAAAACAAACAGGAAAAACAGCAGATGGACCAAAGAGAAGGGTGAAGAGCGATAGAAAGTGCACGCTGGAAAACCAGGGTTCATACTGGTTTGGCTTTTACCTCCTTCTGAGCTCTGAAGGAGTCGTTGAAGCTGAATAGGCTGAAGAACAAGGCGGCCATTAGCCTGAGAGGGAGGGGCGCTCAGTTTGAATACTGTTGTTTGCAAACAGAAACGGGGAGGGGGGACTTTGACTCTATCTTTAAAGGTACAGTATGTAAAAAAAACAAAGATCAATGGCAGAGGACAATAATATATAATTCAAAACTGTTATTCTATTGATGTGTAATTGCTTCACTAGAATAGCTGGTGCACGTACATGGAGGCTGCCATGTTTGTGCTGCCATTTTTACTACGGTGTCCCTAAATGGACAAAACAATGCATTTGAAGTGAGAGCTTTTAAACTCTATGATAAATTAATATTATAAATTTACCAAAACATAATGCGCAATAACCTGCATTAAAGTACTGAAAAATACTAAAGCATCATCATCATCACTAACAGTAGCAGCATCATCATGACATCTGATAGGCTATCACCATCATGTGACACAGAAGCTAGAATCTGGCTGCTTTCACACATTTCATTACATAAAACTCAAACGTTTTGTATCTGCACAGCGATATTGCGACACTCAAAGGTATCAAAAGGTATCAATTCTGATATTTTGTCTGGCTGGTATCAAAGTATTGACTCCAGGGTATCGATATGCCCTTCCTTACCTTAAGGTATGCACTAACTGTAAACTCGCAAATACAGCTGTAACTAACAGATTCATACTGAGCACTGTTGAGTTTAATAACAGTAATAACTGCAGATGTTTGAGGCCAGAGCCACCGTATAGAGAAATGCATAACAGATATAAAACTGACACGCATGTTTACCCCAAAACATTAAAGAATTAACCAAAAAGCTTCACATTAGCACTTTGAAGTCTTAACACATCATTCAGAGAATGAAAAGCAAAACTGTAATCTAAAAGAACTCAAATAAAAAGAAGAAATGAAATGAAAAAAGAGGAAAAGCAAAGGAAAACGAAAAGAAAAAGAAAAGAAAATATATAAGCCATATTTCACACCACAGCCATATTTAGCCCCAAAGTCCCTGAATTCATAAAAGTGAGGCTTGAGGGAAAACAAATAAAAGGCCTTTTTGAAACATCGCTGTTACACTGAGAAAATACAGCGAGAACTGTAAAGCACAAACCTATAAATCTCAGCTGAACTCCAGCACTTGTACTTTCTTGGTACCAGAACAAAAAAATACTCAGTTGAATACAAAGTGAACGCAGACATTCCTGAAGAAACTGCATCAGCGTGCACTGATGCGCTGAGCGGGTGAAAGCTGGACTGCTGCTCTGAGCCGTGCCAGCTTTTCTAGGTTCATCTAAAACTGGATGGATGCTGCGTTTTAGCCTGATTTAGCCCGTTGCCAAGTTTCAGCTCAATTCTTTCAGCTACTGAACTGAAGCTGTCAAGAAAGTGAACGAGGAAGAGATGTTGGGTATTTCCCAAAAAGAAATTAATATCAAAGTTCATTTAAACTAAAAGAGATGCATCTAAATGTTGATTATGACCTGGTTAACTGATTGTTATGCTCCAATGTAACAGCTGTAGGGGAGGCTGCTGCAAAAAAATCATTAATATGCAAGAGCTGACTTTCATTTTGCACATGCTAAATTAAATCCTCTTCCAAAGGCAGGGAACGCTTGTGAATTTAAAACTAGGTTTTCAGGTATGAAAGTCAGGACTACATGAAGAAATTTTTTTTCAAAGGACAGAAAAGTATGAATTTATTAAACTATGAACTGTTGTTGTTCCATCAACTTCTACAACATATAGAGGAGAATATGACATGCAGATGTGTGCATGTACATGTGAAGGGCTAGAGGACATATTTAGAACCTACTGCAGTTAAAATGTGCTCTATAAATGTATGCAATTTATATTTGACATGATGCAACAGTTCTTGATCTGCCCTGCAACTCTCACCAGTGGTGGGGTCAGTTGCAACATTACTCACTCTAGAAAAGCTATACAGTCATCCTCTAAATGATTTATACCCTCCAATTAAAGAAGTGAATGAATTCACAATAGTAATTCCAATAACAAGAAACTAAATAAACTAATAATAAATAAAAATTTACAAAATTATAATTCAGTGAAATAAAATGTTGCTTTTGAATTGAGGTTGGAAATAATAATTAAAAAAACAAACAGTCCCAGACACATAAGAGCAATTTTCCCATAAACAATGGACCAAAACACCTGTCAACAGGTGTTGAAGCTTTTTTAAACATTACAGAAAACACCTGATTGCAGTGATTGTCTCAAAGTGTTGCTCAACAAAATTTTTTGCTTCCGCAACCCATCATGCTTGTTCAATTATTTTATTTTTTGAGAATTTGTTTTTGATATTTCTTTCTGCCACAATTCAAAATCAATGTGATGATTTTGATAAAACTTTAATTTATTATTACATTTGTCAATAACATCTTATTTCACCTACAACTCTTTTTTTTTTTTATTTGAAGGCATGAATAATTTTGAGGACGACTGTATGCTCGGGAACATCTTTAAACACTATAAATTAGGGGTGCACAATATTGGAATTTTGGACGATATCTGAAATGCCGATATTTTAAACTCGTGGCAATAACAGATATCAACACTGACATTAAAGCTGAAAAAAATAAGCAGTCATTGCAAATAGCAGTTTTGTTATCCGTTTTCCGAAACTTTGAAAAATAGGGGTGGGAAAAAAATATCAGTACACTGAAATATCGTGATATTTTCATATGCCGATATAAATCTATCGTGAGTCAGAGTCATTTTCTGTACCGCTTATCCAGTTCAGGGTCGAGGGGGTTGCTGGAGCCTATCCCAGCTATTATCAGGCGAGAGGCGGGGTACACCCTGGACAGGTCGCCAGTCTGTCGCAGGGCCAACACAGAGAGACAGACAACCATTCACACTTACATTTATTCTTAGGGACAATTTAGAGTGACCAATTAACCTAACATGCATGTCTAAACTAACATGGATGGTGGGAGGAAGCCGGAGTACCCGGAGAGAACCCACGCATACACGGGGAGCACATGCAAACTCCACACAGGAAGGCCACTGTTGGAATTGTTCGAACCCCCTCCCCAGCCGGGAATTGAACTAGTGACCTTCTTACTGTGAGGTTGCGGTGCTAACCACCACCGTGCAGCCCAGATATTAAACCTATAATAATTATAACAATAATAGTGCATTTTATTTGAAAGCGCCTTCTCAAAACACCCAAGGACACACAGACAAAATGATACTTTGGATTAACCTAAAAAAAATTGCTGTAATCTATTGCAACTAAATTTATTAGTTTTTCTCAAACTAAATTTATGATTTGGTTGAAACTATAAATTTTGATTTAATGGAAATACGTCTTTTACCTTAAAACAAAGAAATTGCTTTGATGCAAAGTAAAAATATAATTGCATCCCTACTATATATCATTAGCAGATTGTTTTATTCCTTTTAATTTAGATTTAATCATATTTTCATTGTAATCCATTTAATTTTTCAATTTTAGTTCAAAATGAGTAAAAGTTTTACTGCAGGTTTATTTATCAGGTTTTTACGTCTTGCCCGTTTTACATTTTCATACAATTAAACTTTTTTTTACTGAAGTAATTTGTAACCGAATTTACCCAAAAATGTTGCCATAAACAAGGCAGCACACTGTGTAGGCCTAGAACATGCTCTGCTTGTTTGAGTCTTTATTTTGTACATGAATACAGTTTCTACTTAAGTTTCTACGGACAGCTCGGACGTGACGGACACGTGTGACGTCCACCTTTAATACTCCTCTTTAAAAGTTGCTCTGGGCACGAATAAAGTGATTTGAAATTAATTTAATTTAATTGTAAAGGTCTGTCAGTAAGACTCAAATACAAAGCCATGCATTTAAAAGTTTTTATGAAATATTTATTTATCTGTAACACTGTTATTGAGGTTGGAGTTGTAATTAGGGATGTATATTGTTATGATTTCATCAGTACCGATACATTTTATCGATACCAATATTTATCGATACTCTTAATGATACTATAACTTAATTTAGAGTAAAAAATGAAGACATTTGTTAAAAGATCCAGTGGTCAATAACACTCGTTTGGACGGTTTTGAAGAAGCCTGGACGCAATAGGTGAAGGATTACTGTGAAAATAAGGGAAGTGTCTTAATTCTCCACTGTGATTATGTAGCATTGGCCAGCGTCATGATTATGCTACAGTTCCTGACACTTTTTGAAAGTCTGCCTAACAGTACTTTTTGTCCAGAATCTTAAAGGTACCCTGGTATTCATAAGATTAGAAACCAGTACCAAACAATACTGGTACTCTGTGTACATCCCTTGTGATCGACCAATTGTGTTAAAAATGTGTTTTATAACATCTAAAAATAGACTTCCTACTATAATGGGGCAATTTGTTATGGTGCATTATTAAAATTGAGCTTTTTTTAGGGATGTTTTAGGGATGCACAATAACCATTTTTTAAGACCGATACCGATAACCGATAAATTTCAGCTCCTAAAGGTTGATACCGATAATCGATACCGATAACACACATACATACCTATTTATGCCAAATCAAAAATTCCAACTGTATGGGTTAGTTAGTGTCTAAAATGAGAAGGGAAACGGGTTTGGAAGCAGTTTGGGGTCTCCCTGTGAAGCAGCAGCTTTCTTTCCCCAATCGCAATATCTCAGCGAGAAAAGCGTAAAAGTGGGATTTTCAACTTCTGCACGTCCGATCTTAAAAATTCCAACTTTATGGGACACAAGTTATCGGGGTAAGTCGTCATGATATCCGACTTATCGGAATGACATCAAAATTTCCTGTTATTAGCCCAATAATTATCGTGCATCCATCGTAGGTTTAGAATTGATTGTTGGACGAAACTAGCCTTGCAGGTGTAAATGAGTGCAGAAGTAAGCACCGTATACATAAATGCTGTGTTTTCCAGGTTGCATCTGTTCTCTAAAGTCATCGTTTTAAACACGAGTACCAGCATCGTCTTAAATCTGCAGCCGCTGTTCTGCTTGTGCACTCGCTGACGTAAAATCAAAGAGTCCGTGGAAATGACAGCAGCAGCCTGTTTGTGTCCTGATCCAGAGTGTGTCTGCAACTGCAATGTGAGGACATAAAAGAGCTGGTGTGAACACAGAGAGCCGGTGTCAGAAGGTGGTACAAACTGCAGAGAACAGTGCAGGATAGTGCTGCCTGGGGGGCTTTGGGGCGAATCCAGTAACAGTGAAGGACACTGGCAGGTCACAGTAAGCCATATGTCCCACAAGACAGCAGCAGAGTGCCACATATATTATACCAGCTCAGCTGAGATAAAAGAAAGCCAGAAACCGTACGAGGGGGTGTCGCTGTGTGTAGGACGAGTCTGCATTTGTGAATATGCACCAAAACTATTTAGCCCGCGCTCCTTTAAAGCAGTGGCACATAAAAATTTCATGCAGACACTGCTCCAAATTAAACTACTACTACTCTTTACTACTGATGTACAGTTGAATCACAATAGACAGATAAGTGTGCACACATGCACATTTCTGCTGCAGTAATGTGGTTAGAGCAACCCAGCAGAAGAAGCTTCACATCACAGCATCAGGATTCTGTTTATGATTCTCTTTATTCAACTTAATCAGGTACAAGCATCATAAATCAGCAGCCCGCGCAATTACTTTCCTCTGTGCTGTTTCTGCAACCACTGTGCACAAAAGAACATTGTTATGCAGCGCATTCTCCAAACGAACATGTCTGGTATGATTGAATTACAGTACAACCTCCTTGATGAAAAATATATTAAGCAACATGCATTCTTTATGAGTCCAGAGCAACAACTGCTCTGACTTCCCTTTTTGTTTGAGCTTTTGTGCAGTGAAAGTTTTGGTGTGTTTTTTTTTTAAATTCTTATTTAACCATTATTTTACCAGTAACATTAGTAACATTTATATTACAACATCTGTTTTAAAAGGGACAGCAGCAGCTGAAAAACACTGGAAATCCATGATAAACGTAACTCCAAACGCAATCGTGCCATCCTTGTAGCTACATGGAGGCTAAAACAAATGTAGCACATGACACGCATTTTGACATAATGAAGCATAAAGAGTCCATTATGATGGTTGTAGCATATTCTAACTGAATTACTGGTATTTTTGAAGAGTGGTTTCCCTGCCAGCAGCCATTGTGATAACACACACAAAATTACTGTTCAAATGTCAGCTTGACTGTATTTACTACAGAAACACTGCTGGAGGTAGAAGTTGCTGAAACAAAGTAAAACATGCTTGAAAAGAGGGTTTTAAAGATGCACTATAGATGTTTTGCAGTTTCTTTTTAGTGACATTCCCCCCATCAATGGCTTATTCACCATCTGTCTTGCATCCTGCCTGAACTCGGAGCTCTCTAACCAGTAAAAGTCAGTCTGAGCTTACATCTTATGTGTTGCTCTGTGCATGCTGCATTATCCTGCTGGAAGCAGCATCAGAAGATGCTCCACTGTGGTCATAAAGGGATGGACATGGTCAGCAACAATACTCAGGTAGTCTGTGGTGGTTAAACCGCCACGTTGGTACTAAGGACCCCAAAGTGGGCCAAGAAAACCTCCCCCGCACCATTACGCCAGCAGCAGCCTGAAGCCTTGGTCCAAGGCAGGATGGATCCATGCTTTCATGATGTTTCCAGCAGATTCTGAGCCTAGCATCTGAATGTGGAGCTGAAATGGAGACTCATCAGACCAACAGCGTTTCTCCATCTTTATTGTCCAGTTCTGGTGAGTCTGTGTGAATTGTAGCCTCAGTTTCCTGTTCTTAGCTGACAGAAGCAGAACCCGGTGTGGTCTTCAGCTGCTGGAGCCCATCTGCTTCAAGGTTGGATGTGTTGTGTGTTCAGAGATGCTATTCTGCATGTCTTAGTTGGAACCATAGACTGTGAATAGAGACGTCGCTCTGAAATAAACTTTCGCTACGTCACCCGCTGGTTTCTGAAGAGCGAAAAATGAAGCCAGTTGGGTGTGTCCCACCGTCGCTATCTTGCCGTGTCACGTGTGTCGTCACACCAGGAAAATACTAAAATGAACAAAGGCAAGGCCGTTCCGAGCCACGGGTAAAATGACTGACAGCTGACATACTCCAGGCTAAACGCTAACTGAGCTAACTCTAAACTAACAGGAGCTAATGGAGATTAGCCTCCTAAGCGGCGGTGTAAAGGTAAGATGCTTACCGTGCGTTGTGCTGCTCTGCTACAAACTGAGACCTTACTGAGAGCAAATGAGGAGCTAACGAGCAGCCACCGGTCATAAACATGGGAGTGGGGATTATGGGGATTTGCTCTGTTTTGGAGCCCCTAGTGGATCAAGGGAGAACTAAAAATAATTACTTCTTCCGGGTAGACTCATTTGGCCACCGGAGGTTGCCACCTGGTTGGAACCAGTGCTGATCTGACTTCCTGTTGCTTTTCCATCATCTCCAACCAGTCTGCCCACTCTCCTCTGACATAAACTAGACATTCTGGACCAGACAACTGCTGATCACTGGATATTTTCTCTTCTTCAGATCATTCTCTGGAAACGACGGAAAACGATTAGGGCCAAGAAAGAAAAAAAATTCTGAGAAAAAAAGTCAGAATTCTGACTTTTATCCAGAACATTTAAAAAAGAGAGGAAAAAAAATGGTAGATTTTTTTTTTCAATTTATTAAAAGAAGTCAGGATTCTGACATTAATCTCTGAATTGTAATTTAAATCTCAGAATTCTGATTTTTATTTTTCGGAAATTGAAAAGAAAAAAAAAAATCTCCTGAAAATATTTTTGTAAATGTTCTGGGATAAAGTCAGAATTCCGAGATTAAAATTAATATTCACTTTTTTCTTAAAATATTTTTTTCAGTGGCCCTAACCCACTTCCGTAGAAAAACTCTACATAGTTGTGTGTGAAATCCTAGTAAATACTCAGACCAACAACCGTGCCACGTTCAAAGTCACAGTTTGAACTTCAGCAAGTCGTCTTCACCACGTCTACATGACTAAAGGTGTTGAGTTTCTGCCCTATGATTGGCTACAAGCACGTAAACATGCATATCCAATAAAGTGGCTAGTGACTGTAAATATAAGTTCACCACCACTTTAATGCACTTATGGTATGAAGTTTAACTTAAGCAGAAAAAGCCTATTTAATTACAGCTTCATGACTTGATTAACTCAGATCGCATGCAGGACCAAAAGAAAAGAAAGGGAAAAAAAAGAAAGAAATCTGGAGTTTTTCCATCAAATTGATAAAATCTTTGATTTAATCACTTATTTTACTAAAATAAAATGTATAGAAATGGCTCTGCAGCTGCTTGATGGGCCCAGCGATGTTTAGAGAGGCAACTGTGGCTTAAGTGTGTCGCATATTTACAGCACGTGTATTTCTCCATCACCCTCCCCATCAAATGAATTTCCTTCCACTAGCATGACATCATCACACCTGAAAAAGCAACAAGACTCCAGGTTTCGATCTCATTTCAAACCTTCTTAAATCATTCTGCCTAAACTCAAATCCAAGTCTTGTCAGTGCACACAGCTTTTCTCTAATGCTCTTTTAATTCCCTCTCCCAGATTAATGAGGAAGCAGCGGCAGTGACCAAACACTCTGTTCGTCTTACTGAATACACTCTAGTGCCAATGGTTTAATCCATTCAGTCAGCTCTACATTGATCAGGAATGAAGAAAACAACTTCCATCTGAAGCTGTATACAACTGTGATGCTTTATATTGTTGCTAAACTTGCATATAGGCAAAGTGATTTCATAATGTTAGCACTGTGTCAGCTCTGACTCCATGAAAGAGGAATCGGGAGGGGAGTACGGGGAGTAGCAAACTCATGCAGCAGGTAATGTCGCTGAATGGTTTGCTGGTTATTGAAGGGATGGCTGTGATTTTCAGCAGGGTTAAAGTGATGCTTCTCTCTGTTCAGAGTTTCAGCTGTTGCCATGGAATCCAGAGGAGACAAATGGGCTGCTCTCACTTTTATCTACAGTATGAGTTATGAGAAGGTTAGAAAATACATGTTAGGTAGCTTAAAGCATGCTGTAGGCTTGTGTCTTGATATGAATAAACATCTTCTGCTGTTTCTCATTTAGCACTTGGTTCTAAACAACATGTATTTTATTACATTAGGATCATAAACAGCTAAAAGATCATTTTCTATCTAAGAGTCTTAAGGTAAGCTGTTAGCCAACCATCTAACTGTCAACGCAGCCCAATTACAAGGAGCTGAACATGCTAATTTTCTTTAGTCACATCTACTTGAAAGAAAAAGCCCCCTCATTTCTTCAACCGCTGCCCTGCACAATTCATCACTGCCAACTTGACTCATGAAAAAGACCCAGAAATACCTTTTCTAACCACCCTGACACATCAGCCCACCAACAAGCATCCCACCACCGCAACCAGCTGAGAAAAAACATCTGGAGGCTATTTTTTCTCTCTGTGCGGCAGGATTTGATTGGTCAGATGTCACAAGCTCTGCAACTGGAGACGTGACATAACACCAGCTCTGGGCTCGCCATAAGTTGGCACGGGAAGCTGGCAGGCTTGCATGGGTGTCCGTGGAGAGGCAGCATTAGATTCGCACACTGACTCTTAACCACGTCAGCTGGTGCACGAACATTTCACATACATATTTAAAGGAGCTTTTTCCATTTAGAGCACAATTTACAAAAATAAAATGCAGTTTGGTACGGTGCCACCTACAGTAGGAGCTCCGTTAGACTTCATTTGACAGAGCAAACCACACACAAGTTAGTGTATTTAAATAAGTTGCTTTATATTTGTGTTTCGTATTGACATCAGAGGAAGGGTCAGTCTGCCATGGCAGAAAGGGGAACACAGTAGTGATTGCTGTAGTACATCTGATTTACTGAGGCCAGTGTTTTCTTTGGAACATTGATTGCGATTTGCTCAGCGGTCTGCAAAATAACTGCAAAATATTTCAGAGATTGTGAGACACACATGTTGTGAGGACATTTGAAACACTGTTTGAGGATTCAAAAGAATCTTTTTCTGACTTTGCTGAGAATATTTGTGGTAAAATGTTTAAGTTCTAATGTCAAAATTAAATGAAAAATTATGTCATATATGGAGATAATTGTGTGTAATACATGGTTTGTAGACTGCAAACTAATTTGTGTAGTTGTGGGTACTTCCTTGTGTAACACATGGTTTTTAAACCCTGGAAACTATTTTGTGAGTTACTTTGGGTATTTACTAGGGATATTCAATATCCGATCAGCTGATACCGATGTATGCAGAGAACTGTGAAGTTGTATCTCTTATATTTTGAGATATACAGCTATATTCTGCTCTGAGAGCAAATATCCCAAAACAGCCTTAACTCAGCCAGAAGAGTTCATTTTGGACATCTGGCTGCCAGATATCAACTAGCAGGTATTAGCCAACATGTGGCTAATTCTAATGTTTCTGACAACCTGGTAACTTAACCAACAACTTAAATTTAGACATATTATAAGCAGCTTCAAAGGAAGTCAGTCTGTAGCAGCAGCAGCTGCACCGTAGTCACATGACTCTGAAAGGAATGCTGGGATATGAAGTTCTTCCAGGATAACAGGGACTTTTCTACATGCCAGACCAATGCTGATGGAACAAGATTTTGGGAGATTTTGTAATAGAAAAAGATCTTGCAAAAGTTAGGGGCCGGTCACACGTGGCATGGTTGGAGTATATCAGGGGTACAAACAGTGGGGGGTAACATGCTTTACGTTAACTTCAGTGTGATCAAAGGCTGTGGCCCAGTGCCCAGACCAACCTCCAGAGGTGGTCTGCAATGGTCGCTTGGTTTGGAAAAGTTGCGTAATTCACCCACGTGATGAAGATGTAATAACGCCGCCTACATAGAAGCCCTGTCCCTGCTCGAAAATGCTAAGGAGAGGAGAAACAACATGGCCTCAAAAGCATGAAAAGCAGCTCTTGTTGCAGTTTTTAGCTCATCAGCTTTATACAAGCTCGCCATCAGGCAGTTGTTGGAAAACTCTAAAGGTATATTTCCAACTATGAAAGTGTGACCGGAGGCCGTTTGTACAAGACTTTTTGACATCTGGTGAGTTAAAACGGGATAAAACCAACCATGTCAAGTGTCACCCCGCCCTTATTTAGTAAAAATATCAGTTAGAAAATAACAATACTGATGTTTTCCAATATCTTATATCACATTTCCAATATCCCAATATCGCTAGACCGATATTATCGGACATTCCTAGTATTTACACAGGAATGTTCAAATGCACACACAACAAATTATGGATAAAATAAACGTTTAAATTCTACACAATTTTTTTTAAATTACCTTGACACTCACAAATCAGATTTTTTTCTACTTCAAAAAATGCTCTTATGCATACAAATAGTTAAATATGTTTGCAGAAATTAGATGTTAAGCACAAACTGTGTAGCCAGAATTTGATTTCCGGGCAGGCCTAAAAATGTTTAAATGGCCAATGATGAGATGAGAAGTCATGATGAATTCCTACCACATTTACTGTTAATCTAGATAGTATACAACCCTTAGAGTGTTAATTATTTTTCCAACTTCAATGGGTCTTATATATACAGTGCACAACTTATCATGCAGAACGGAACAGGGGAAAAAAAAAAAAAGATGGTAAATAATTCAAACAAATCTCCAGACACTTATGTCTCCCCAGCATAAAATTGTTCAAAATTACATGTACAACGCTTTCTCAGAGTGGGCCAATCAAAAAAGAGGGCTGGCCTAAGCACATCCTGGCTCTAATGTGGCTCCGCCCCTGGTACGCTGACAAAACTGAATTCCTGCACAGATCAGTGCATGAGGGATTTTGAGACTCTTTTAAACCTTTTCCCACTTATTTCAAAGTAGGAAAAAAAAGTGCTCGATTATGGAAAAATCCTTACCTCGATTATTTTGGTTAATATTGAAATCATGATTATTCAAACGATTCTTTTGTTATTAACATGTTGCTTTTATTCAGCATTTCACTTTCTCTCAAAAGACACTTCATTGATTATTTGCCCAAAATGTTCAAATTCAAAATAGGCTACAAATCCGCACCTTACAGCTGTTTTGCAATGTATAAAACATTTGTGAATAAAATAAATATACTTTGAACATTAAATAAATGGGAAAAATGTGAAAAATATAAATGTTTCCAAAATAAACTATGTATCCAGCTGTTATCCAATTTCTCTATCTGAAGAATAAGATAAATATACTTATACTGTATACTGTACATTTAAAAAATATCCCAAAATAAACTTTAAACTTTAGTGCAATGCTACAGCATTCCAAATCTAACATTTTTGTTATTGACACCCAACAAATCACCTGGGTGGAATTCACTGACATGAACTTTACACATTTTCTGAAAGTTATTCTGAAGTTAAAGACAAATGGCAAACACATTGTTTAAACTCGATTATATGAGTTTGGAGATCGTTTGACACGAAAAATTGAAATCACAATCGAATTTCAATAGATACAGCGGGGGTGGGAGTATTGAACACGTCAACATTTCTCTCAGAAAATATATTTCTAGTAAAGCTATTGACATGAAATTTCACCAGATGTCGGCAACAACACAAATAATGCACACACACAAAGAAATCATTACATTTACGTCCATAATGAAGTTGTCTGATACAGTGAAATGAGACAGGGCAGGTCCATTTCTTCATGAACACATGAAGAAATGGAGGCACAAAAAGATGTGGAAAGCCAAGAAAGCAGCTGGAGTCTCAGTATTTAGAAAGTAATCCTGTCCTCTATCAGTGCAAAGTAGTATCAGCTGGTTTAGTCCTGATTGATGCCTTTAAAAAGGTTTCTCATCACCAAGGTGTCAGACAAGAAGCATTGCATGATGGGTAAAAGCAAAGAGCTGTCTAAAGACGTACGCAACCTTATTATTGCAAACACACTGAAGGCATTGGTTCCAGGTGCATTTCTAAACTTCTGAAAGTTCCAGAGCACCATTGGGACCATCATCCGGAAGTGGAAAGAACACGGCATGGTCATAAAGCGGCCACGGCCAGGTGCTCCTCGTAAGATTCAGACTGAGGAGTCAGAACATAATCAGAAAGGTTCTCCAACAGCCCAGGACCACTCGTGGAGAGCTTCAGAAAGACCTGGAATCAGCAGCTACAGTTGTTTCAGAGAAAACAAGAAGTAATGCACTCAACCGCCATGGACTTCATGCATGCACACCACGCAAGACTCCATTTCTGAAGAAAAAGCAGGTTGATGCTGGTTTGAAGTTTGCAACACAACATCTGAACAAACCCATGACATTCTGGAAAACATAGTCTAGTCAGATGAGACCAGAACTGAACTCTTCGGATGTCATAAGACAACATGTTTGGAGGAGAAATGGCACCAAAAACACCATAGAAACAGTGAAGTTTGGAGGTGGGAACATCATGGTGGGGGCTGTTTTTCAGCATGTGGTACTGGCAGACTTCATATCATTGAAGGAAGAATGAATGGAGAAAAGTAGAGACATTCATCTGGTGAAAATTTCATGTCAATAGCTCTACTAGAAATATATTTTCTGAGAAACATGTTGACGTGTTCTATACTTTTTCCCCCTCTGTAGATAGATACAGTAAATAAAATTAAATGAAATGAAAAATACTTTATTTATCCCAGAAGGGAAATTTAATATGGTAATAAGCTTGTACTCTTTCTCTTTTCTTTTTTGAACAACATAACGTATAAATTAAATAAACAATGAAAATAATTGAAATAGTAAAATAATAATAATAAAAAATAATAAACAATGAAGAGGATGACTGAGGATGATTCATGGACCTTTTTAACATTTGTTTTATGGTGCAAAAAATCAATTCCGTTTGATCAAGTCAAAATTACAAATAAATTGCAAGTCTAATGGGCTCATGGATCCGTGATGAGAAATGAAATTGATCCACGTCTGATGACTCCCTCATGATTGAAAATTAACATGCTTGTAAAGTTTCAGTTCAATGAAAAACAACTGTTCGCCTCGTGAAACAGACGCTATGTCTTGGCATCAGGAAAAAAAGGGCTCAGTAGAGCGATGGTGGCACTGAAGAAGGAAGACATGGCAGAAAAGATGGTGTTTAAGGGAGGAAGGGAGCGCCATTGATGTGAAGGGAAGAGGGTGTTTTTGTTCAGCTTGGCAGGTTGAGGTTGAGCAATGCTGCAGGCTGACCAGCCCATATGTCACTGTTACTTCCTTGGGCCCAGCTGTGAGGAGCAGGAGAATGTGGTGGGACAGCATGTGTGTGTGTGTGTGTGTGTGTGTGTGTGCAAGAGTGTGTTTTTGTGTGTGCTTACAAGGAAAAGAAAAAAGAACAAGTTTGCAAGAAGAAATAGACTCTTTGATGTGGGAAAATTGTGCTATCTATTATTTCTTAACAGGGTTCTAATCAAATGTGCTGGCTGGCTCAGATACAAAACATTCAAGAACCTTCTACACACAAACACGAACAAAAGGTTGAACAGGCAGCGGTTCAAATGCAAAAATTAATTCGACCTTAGCAGGAACACATACACACATTTTTGTAGAAGATGATCAAGCCAAAAGTGTGTCTGTATGTCCTTCAGACTATCAGCAGCGTCCTTTTACAGACAGATGTTCGTCCTCTTCACGACTGCAAGCACTGGCAGCGTTCATGAAAAAAATCCACAGTGGTCCAACTCACGGAAAAAATTAACCAAACAGGCACACTCACATTTCTTTCCAGTCTTAATGGTGATTTGTAAAATAGCCATAAACAAACATCATCTTTATGCATTTTTAATTTTTAAAAAATTTTTAAACCTTTTTTTATAGTTTATAGTAGAGCCCGACTGATATGGGGTTTTTGAGGCCGATTCCGATACTGATATTGGGGGCTTTAAAAAAAAAAACAATATGCAATATATTGGCCGATATCGGCCGATATCCGATGTCAGCCGACATATATATATCTGCCAGGATACTAAAAAATGAACATGGACATACAGGATCTGTACTGTCCAGCTGTAGTCCAACTTAAATTCTTATAATGACCAAAATATGATTCAACACTAAGAATCAGAACACTGCACAATCTGTGATGATGTTTTAGGTTTTGACACAAATTTGTTGCGTTTTCTGCCTTTTACTGTTGCTGCAGCTCAGGCTAATGTTCACACCGCAGATGTTGCATCTAACACCTGTTAAATCTTTGTGAAGTGGCTCCACACGTTACTCTTCTTCTCTGCCTGGGAACGAATATATAAACATTTAGTGTATTTCAGTAATTAGATTTCAATACTATAGATGACCATTTCCAACCGAAAACAACTGGCTGCAAACAGCTTACAGCGATAACACACAGGCGAATGGTAGGTGCTTTTTAACTGATATATTTTTAAAGACTTATTCACTAAAACACCTTAGAAATATAAATTTGTCATCTTTAAGCTTCACAAAGTTCCATCTTCCACTTAACACAAGGGACTAAACTATATTTAAGTAGCAATGTTGCAGCTTTTAAAACATCTAAATAGAATTACAAATAAATACATTAATTGGAGCCTTTTAATTAGTTCAATGAAAACTTAAACTTCTGAATTTATGAGCCCCAATAAAACCTGCATGGCATGAAGTGTAGGGGGACACAATATAATAATCTTATATTAGATAACAGGAGAACGTTTTTCTTGTTTGTGTCACAAAGAGGCAACTTACACAGCGTTTACTGCTGTATAACAGTCTAACATTAGCTAATAGTAGAGATGGAGTTAGCAGCTGCATCTTTGATTATTTCACAAAGAGGCAACTTGTACGGATGAAATGCTAATATGCTCGCTAAAACTAGCGCATTTAAAACTCACGTGCTCTCCTTAATGCGCTCTAACAGCGTGTTTCCACAAGGACATTTGTTGTCACGGGGCACTAAAGTATAGTTATATAGTTTTAGAAAGTCACAGCTTACTAGGGGTAAACTAAATTTCTGCTTCGGCAGCGTAGCGAGTGTGTGCTCCAGGGAGGGGGGTGCAGAGAAAGCACTGCTCTCTGTAAGGGGAGGGGGAGGAGGCAAGGAGCAGCACAAGCAGCTCTCAGGAAGGGAGGGGGGAGAGCAGAAGCGCGCGGCAGAAGTTTCGTTTTGCCATTTAAAATTTTTTAATTTTCATATCGGCCACATTTTGGCTGATGCCGATTAATGAGCCAGACGCCAAAATCGGCCCGATATATCGGTCGGACTCTAGTTTATAGACCAGTTTCACAGATGTTTCTGGTTTACTCCTGCAGTCGATCAATTTCTGCTAAGCGCTTCTGGTCAAGTAAGATCTGCGCTCATTTACATTGAATGGTGATGTCTCTAAAATGGCAACATTCTTATTCATTTCTTTAAAAAAAAAACGTGTTTTATCACTTCCTCACCTGCCACTACATTCAACTGGGAGGGTAATATGATGAAATGGCCTGATTTTACAACTAGCAATATATTTTCCTACTTTGTTGAGTCCGTGGTGATAAACAGGAACGCTGTAGATTAACACAGTGATGCAGTCGGCTGTGTGTTGATAACCGACACAAACACGGCAGTTAAATGTCCATGATGACGAATGCTCAACCAAGCCAGTGTCTGAATGATTCCTGTCAGAAGACTTGAGTGGTGGTTACGGAGGATTTTTTTTTTTTTTATTTGGTTACAGAGCTATACAGGCTGCACCTGTATAGCTGGGCTCAGTCAGTCATGCTGCTGCGTGGCTGCTGTCCTATGGTAAGTTCGCTCATTTGACAACGTTTATATGTATTTGTTCTCACAAGCTGCTGCAGCCACGTACGGCACAATATGTCCCAGAACACGTTTTGGGATTAAAGGCACTATACCTGATTTTGCACATTTTCGAACCATGAGCGAGGTGAACAGCGTAGTTTGAACTGTAAGCCCCGCCCCTAACTGTTTCTCCCAGTGAGAAACGCTCCTACTCTCCCTCCCACTCCACATGCATGACATAATGTGCACGTTTCATACTTGTGCACAAAAACTCCAGAGGAAACTCTCTTCGTCCAGTGAATTTCCTGTTTTGGTTGCAGTTAATGGCTGCAAATCAGCTAAATGACATTTTCTGTCACTTAATTCATAAACGGGTAGTTTTCCGTAACTAAAGTTATGTACACAGATGCACAATTATGATGTGTTATGATGTTGTAGGCGACATTACAACATGACAACCTAATAAAGTATCTAACCGGCCACTTCGGGTGAAGGTGATGTAAAGCTCGGTATTGCCAGCAGCTGAGGACATAGAAAATGTTACTAAGAAGAAAGTTAGTGAAAAATACCTGTTTAATCGGATTACAGCACGTTTCCAGTCCACTTTCTGTCCGAGGCCGTCAAGCTGCTCTCTACCTTCAGTACAATCCACAGAAATGTACACGAACTTTATTCCTTCTTTGGTCTCTCCTGTGTTTCAAGTCTCTCTCCTCCTCAGTTTTGATGCTTTCAAGCTGTTTTTCTGTCTGAACAGCGACAGCCAGTGCAACTTTCCCTTCGTTAGACGCCATGCGGTTCTGTTTACAAGTGCTGCGGTGCACGCGCTAGGGGAGGGCGCTCCTCGAAAGGAAACATTGTTAGTGGCTGTTTGTAAACCGGAACTTCTGTAGAATGAACTCCATTGGCAGAGAAAAAGCATCACGACAGCGTTAGAAACCTAAACTAAAAAGGCCTGGATTCGTGCATATGCACAATCAGCGAGTCATTTTTTTTCACGAAATTACCTCTTTTACCACATATCATACCGTGTAGAAAGCATTTTTCTTAGAAATTAGAATAAAATCAGGAACAGGGCCTTGAACAATATCCACTTTTCAATCATTGAGTTCGGGAGCTTTTCGTATGCGTTTTGTTCATTTGCGTGTCCTCAGTGTAGCCGGAAGTCCTTAGCAGAAACTAGCAGACATGGCAGTTCCCATGGTTTTGGCCGTCAAACTTGTCTATAGTTCATTTGTATTAAGTCCCAATAAAACACACAGTCACTTCTGCAAGGGACAGCAGTTAAACTACCTTCATCGACTCATTTTCTATACCGGTTATCCAGTTCAGGGTCGTGGGGGTTGCTGGAGCCTATCCCAGCTACTGTATTATCAGTTGAGAGGTAGGGTACACCCTGGACAGGTCACCAGTCTGTCGTAGGGCCAACACAGAGAGACAGACAACAGTTCAGAGTTTCATTCCTAGGGACAATTTAGAGTGATCAATTAACTGAACATGCATGTCTTTGGACAGTGGGAGGAAGCCAGAGTACCCGGAGAGAACCCACGCATACACGGGAGAACATGCAAACCACAAAGGAAGGCCACTGTTGGAATTGTTTAAATCCAGCTCCCCAGCTGGGACTCAAACCAGCGACCTTCTTACAGTGAGGCTGCGATGCTAACCACCACACCACCCTGCAGACCAGTTTAACTACCTGTTTTTTGAAAATGAAAAAAACCAGAGTACCTGGAGCGAACCGACACATACTCGAGGAGATCAGGCAAACTCCACACAGAAAGGCCTCAGTTCAAACCCCTCCCTAGCCGAGGCTCGAACCAGCGACCTTCTTGCTGTGAAGTGACACTAATTACTGTAGCTTACTAATTTCAAAGATATTAGTACGCTTTATTTGTGCCTTTAGTTAGTTTGTATAAAACATGTTGCAGACATCATGAAGGGGTCTATTTTGAGACAAACCAAAGTTGTTTTCAAGGACGCCCCCAAGGGGTGGTCATGGCCACCCTAAACAAAAAGCTGGCCACCCCTGCAAAAATGCTATTTTTTTCATTTATATCAATTTTTATGTACTGTTAACACGGCACAGCATGCTTTCCTTATGTTTGAATTTCAAAATCTTTGTAAGCTCATAAAAATAAGATAAATACAAATATTACACTAGACCTACCATTTTCTGCCATTGCTCTTTCGCCGTGGTCCCCTGTAGGTCAATCATGCCTAATTAACTTGCCCTTTCTTATGCAAATTCACCCAGGAAGGTGCCTCTCAGAACTGCTCCAATCAGTTTCTAATGCCCCTTTCACATCAGCACCTACTTAGCCCGGCCCTCATTGAGCCGACACCCCAATACCCCAGTTTAGTTTGTTCACAATACAACTGAAGGCAGCTGAGACCGTCTTATGCTATGGTGTTCAGGGTGAGTGAGGTCGTCATAGTGAAGTTTTGAGAATTCATTTGTTTGCAACACAAATGATTTGTGACACACACACACCGAACTGCTTATTATAAGCAATAAATAAATAAATCTTGGCCACTCTTGCAAAAAGTAGTAAAAAAAATATATATATATATTGTGTTGCTATATATATATATATATACTGTGTGTGTGTGTATGTATATATATATATATATATATATATATATTGCTTGTAATAAGCAAAAAAAAGTTCTGCCAATGGAACAAGTGATATTTTCCTATAAAATTTCTTGAAATAAGATGCATTTCTCTTAAAGCAAGTTCCCACAAGATTTGAGTTTTTGCAGTGTATTGGTGAAATTTAGGAAGTTTGCTGCAGAAAATGCCTTATATAGAGGCCCATTCATTCTGCCCCCTTCACTGCCATTATATGGACATACGTGCATCTACGACTAATCTAAATAGTGTCCAAAGGAGTCAGAGTGATGGAGAAATGTTGATGAGTAACCCTTACCCACCCTGCTATTTTCTCTGGCCACCCCTAAAAAAATCTCTGCTGGCGCCCCTGAGTTTCCCATTGAATAGTCTTCCACGCCTAAATATAATGTAGTTTGGATGTTGTGATTGCTCTAACCAAACAGAGTTCAAAACAAACATACAAACACTACAACTACAGAATTCAGACTTTGCTTCCAGTAATAATTCCTTCACTCACTGCTTGCTTAGGTTTATCAATCAAAGTTTATTTATGAAGCACATTCAATAACTTTCGTTGACCAAAGTGCTGTTCAGGGAATGCATAAAAAATGTAAAAGATTTAAAAACTAAATTTTTACATTTGAAGTAAAAAAAAATACACTAAAGACATAGAGAACATGTCAGGTCTATGTCAAAAGCCAAAGCAAACAAAAAAGTTTTAATTTAAGGTTTAGGTATCTAAACCACCTTGTTAGGGTTTGGCACTCAACTGTAAATTTTCTGTTTAGGCATTACATTATACCTGTGATTAGGAAAGATTTATGAACAACATATAATGCTTTAAGGTCCAACACCTGATATGCTTAATCCCCCCCCCCCCCCCCCCTTCTCCTCCCTTTTTCCTTCCTTATCCTTTAATATTCTGAGATGTGAAGCTTTCAACAAGGCAGATGCAGAGTGGGATTACCTTCTTTAATACCTCAGTAAAACTTTGCCTTGGGAAAGTTGTCATTTCTTGGGTAAAGCTGCTTTATTCCTCATTACAAGCTGTTATCAGGAAAAACAATATTCACTGGTGGTTTTCCACCTATCCACCAACTGTCTCTAACCCTTAACCATTTCTACCTATTATCATTTGGTAATATCTTCAGATTCAAACTGTACTTAAATAAAAGAGAGAATTCCCTGTTATTTTGGGTTTTCTTTGGGAAGAGTTCTTTTGCAAAAACAGTTAACCACCATTTAGAAAAAACAGAGTTAACTGCTTTTCGTCACTGTCGGGTACAAACCTCCTTCCTCCATTTTACATCATTAAAACCTGTGATTTGGTGAAAATATTCAAAAAGTAAATGAAGAGTTTATTTGCTGAAGCAGTTAACTCCATATTTTCTAAATGGTGGTTAACTGTTTTTGCAAATGAACTCTTCTTATAGTCTACATTAAAGAACTATTTATTATCTTTTCATTTATTTTGAGACCCTCATCACACAGAAATTTGAGGATCAAATGCACATATATCTCAGCTAGAACATGACACCTTTAAATCTTGCTAGTTTTAGAGGCAACGTTTGTGAAAACCTGCATCATTTAAAGCCCAACTGCATTTTCTTCTTAATTTTTCTACTTCTTTGCAAACAAAACAAGCAATTGTCAGAACCTCTTTGGGGATTTGGAGGCCATTTAACTGCTTTGGTTTATAATCACCCCACATATACACCCACTTGGTACTAATCCTGTTTTGCCCTCTTCCCAAGTGGATGGCATTCATTCCTCATGGTCAACTCAAGCTATTACAACTTTTAAAGATATTTTTGCATGCTTTCAACAGTTTAAGTTTCTCTCTCAGGGTCTACTGGGTTTAATAGCTCATAGGTCCACTTTTTCTTCATTGGACATTTACTTGACCTATTTTTTCAAGACCTTGTGTTGTTGTTGTGAAACCAAAGTTGCCAAATCGTTTGCTCTGTCTGTCCGTTTACACCTTTTGGATAAAGATTTTTAAAACGGTATCAAAGATAGCATGAAAAATGCTTGAGCCAGACACCTTGAGTTCACAGTTTGAGGTTTTCCCATTATTTTTATCCCTCCCTTCACCCAAGGAGGTGGTCCTGGCTCTTGTGATCCATGTGGCTTGATGACTAGAGATGACTAGAAATCAACAAAGCTAGCCTCCTGCAGTAGATAAGAGCATATTTTACTTTGTAAGACTTGTGAATATCTGACTTTCACAGGAGGATCTGCTGACAGATTTGGGGATTTGTGGGCCTTTTTCTTTAAATGTGTAATGATGAGTTTTCCTTTTATTCTTAACTGAAAGGGGGAAATACTTTTTTGCTATTGAAGGTTTTTCCTGTGTTTTTTTAAATTTCTCATGCAAAACACAACTTAGATTTTTCTGATTTATCTATAAGTTCATCTTAGTGCTTTCTGTCTAATGTGTGTTCTTTTTTTTAATCTATCTGGATTATCATGGCTATTTTTTCTACATTTTTTTTTTTTTTTTACAATTTTATGTTCAATAATTCTGTTAATTTTTTTTAGTTGGATAACTTATTATATTTGGGGGTTTATTTGATTTCTGGCTTTTTTGTGTCCCTGATGAATTTTAAGAAAAAATATCAATGTATATATATGTTTTAACAAGCGGCGTTTGTTAAACCATACAAAAATTCTCATCTGTCTAAAATTTCACAGTCATTAAAGGATAAGTTTTCATTTTTTTCAACCTGGACCTTATTTCTAAGACTCTATACATCCATTTACTCACCGGTAAAGTTTCTGCATTACTTTGAGTCCTTCGGAAGATATTATGAGTCGCCCTTCTGTGAACGTCAAGTTATGCCGGAAACGGGGCAGTCACTATATAAGACATTATCTGCAGCAAAACTCCTTTATTTCATTAATGCTTTAAGTAGAATGAGTTTTTGTTGTCTGGATAGCGAGCTCTTCTCAGCTGTACTACTGAAGCGCACATCGGGAACACGCGAGCCTCAAAGTGTGTAGTAGTACACCCTGATAACGAAAAGCTAAATCTGAACTCACGGGATAATAGCATTTGTTTGTTCGTTCATTCCACTTAAAGTATTGGTGAAAATCAATGAGTTTTGCTGCAGATATTGTCTTATATAGTGACTGCCCTGTATCTCCCATTTTACTGAATGAACACAGAGGGGTGACTCAGCGCAATTTCTTCCGAAGGACTCAAAGCGATGCAAAAACTTTACTGGTTAGCAAATGCACGTATATACTAAGGTCCAGGTTGAAAAAGAAGAAACTTATCCTTTAAAGGATTTTTTTCAACATTTTTCAGCAGTTAAATGTGTCCATTTTACTGTTTTCCCTCAGGTTTTAGATATGCAATGCTTTATCTTTCTACTAAAAAATGATAAAATTGTGCAGTTTTTTTGTATAAATTCCTTAAAATACAATAGAAAAAGTGATTTCTCATCATATCTGACAAAACTGTCTAATCCATTTTTTTTTTTTAAGAAATACCTCTGTCCTTTAAAGGCCTCCTTCCACTGAAAACCCATTTAACTTGCTCCTTCTGAAATACGGAGGGTTTCCCCTTGTTTACTTACACATGCTGACTTGCTAGCGTTGCGTTCCCCCCAGTCGGCTGTGCTTCCTCATCACAGAAACAATACGAAGAGAAGAGCGAATCGGGAACAGCCTTGCACTTCTACGTAACATTGCAAATAGCGTATCCCACGTGGGGT
Organism: Atherinomorus stipes; assembly: GCA_023101725.1. Lineage (NCBI taxonomy): Eukaryota > Metazoa > Chordata > Actinopteri > Atheriniformes > Atherinidae > Atherinomorus > Atherinomorus stipes. The sequence goes on along the minus strand of JALJCO010008142.1, from coordinate 14,503 downwards.
TTCTATCTGTCCATTGGAAGGCAGGTAACCCTCCACTACACACTAGAAGTAAAGACGGCACGACTGTAGCTTCGGAGTTGAGAAGCTAATTAGCTAACTGTTTGTTAGCATAGCGGAACAAACTTGTTTGTCGGCTCCATTTCCTGTCTGTAGCGAAATAAGAGCGGAGGGCGGAGCTTCCTTCATACACTGACGGGAGCCAGCCAATCAGACGGAAATTCATGAGAAGGACCCGGAAAAGCTGCCGTTGGACCACAAGCCTCTCTTCTAGTATACAAATACAGCTGGATACTAAGCAGCCAGAAGGTTTTTTTTTTAAACAGAAACGATGCAGAATGCATTCAATAATAATGGAGAACACAGAAATATTAATGAAATGACCACGGAAGTACAACTTTAATATTGTAGACATTACCACCACGTTAAACGTTTTTAGATCAATACAGTTTATTTGAAATCTGGTTCTTTAACTGCCAGTGTCAGTGCTACCACTCACGCACATGCTGGACAGAAGGAAGACAGATATTTTACATGCTGGTACAGCAAGTTTTTTTTTCTAATTTATACTGACACAAGTTGCATGATATTTTTATGTGTCATTATCAAACAGTTGTAGTCTAAGGATATTTAAAGATTTTTGTGTAAAAACTTCAGATTCATATAAAAACATTGTACAGCTCTATCAGCTAAAAGATTATTTATGCTAACTCTACCATTTTAGCACAGTAAAGCAAAAACTGTAAAATGTCATTACCACCACATGTCATTACCATCACGCTTGTGGTGACGTTTCAATGGAGTATCTGACTAAAAGAATCATTTTTTAAATAAAATATTATATTAATGTACAGTTGTGTGAAAGTGTTTGCCCTCTTCCTGATTTCTTATTTTTTTGCATGTTTGTCCCACGTATGTTTCAGATCATCAAACAAATTTAAATATTAGACAAAGATAACACAAGTAAACATAAAATGCAGTTTTGAAATGAAGATTTTTCTTAGAGGGACACACACACACACACACACCCCAAACCTACATGGCCCTGTGTGAGAAAGTGATTGCCTAACAATTAATAACCAATAAACTGTGGTTTATCACATCTTTGGAAAGCTGAATTCAGTTTCTCTAGCCACACCCAGGCCTGATTACTGCCACACCTGTTCTCAATCAAGAAATCACTTAAATAGGACCTGCCTGACAAAGTAAGTAGACCATAGATTCCTCAAAAGCGAGACATCATGCTGCAATCCAAAGAAATTCAGGAACAAATGAGAAACAAAGTAATTGAGATCTATCAGTCTGGAAAAGGTTCCAAAGCTATTTCTAAAGATTTGGGACTCCAGAGAACCACAGTGAGAACCATTATCCACAAATGGTGAAAACATGGAACAGTGGTGAACCTTCCCAGGAGGGGCCGGCCGACCAAAATTACCCCAAGAGCACAGCGAAGACTCATCCAAGAGGTCACAAAAGACCCCAGAACAACATCCAAAGAACTGCAGGCCTCACTTGCCTCAATTAAGGTCAGTGTTCATGACTCCACCATCAGAAAGAGACTAGGGGGCAAAAATGGCTGCATGGCAGAGTTCCAAGACCAAAACCACTGCTGAGCAAAAAGAACATAAAGGCTCGTCTCAGTTTAGCCAGAAAGCATCTTGATGATCCCCAAGACTTTTGGGAAAATACTCTGTGGACTGACGAGACAAAAGCGGAACTTTTAGGAAGGTGTAGGTCCCATTAAATCTGGTGCAAAAGTAACACGGCATTTCAGAAAAGGAACATCACACCAACAGTAAATATGTTGTAGTAGTGTTGGTCTGGGGCTGTTTTGCGCTCGGACCTGGAGACTTGCTGTGGTAAATGGAACCATGAATTCTGCTGTCTACCAAAATCCTGAAGGAGAATGTCCGGCCATCTGTTGTGACCTCAAGCTAAGCCACTTGGGTTCTGCAGCAGAACAATATCCAAACACACCAGCAAGTCCCCTCTAATGCAAAGGGATATTGTGTAAGTTCTCCTGTTATTTATTCACAAAACTATTATTTGTTCAAAAGTGTTTTTTCATTAATCAGTAATCACTCCCATCAACAAACTAGTGCTCCTCTAAGTTCTAAATTTCCGTTCGATCATTCATTTACCATCCGGCGGCTCGGTGAAGGCTGCCATGTCGTATCGCCATGTTTTTGCGTTCAGGAGAAGCGTGACAGTAGGAAACCACGGAAACTCACCGGACACACCGGAATTTTCAGCTCAGTTCGAGGTAATGCCTTTGAAAAGTCACCGCGCTGCAGTGGGGAGAAACTAGCGTCTCACTGATGCTGCGTTCACGTGCAGTCGGGCAGACGGCCGTTGGTAACAAACCAGATGTCATTTTAATCAATGAAGCTGAGCGAAAGACGGTAAAACATGGGTCAGGGAAAACAATACGACATCGCCATGACAACAAATCAGATGTGGACTGATGTCACTGTAACTGACGGACCACGTCTTCACATAGAGGCTGGTGATAACTTTACATGCATCAGCTGTCGTCGGTCTGCCCGGTTTCACGCGAATGCAGCATGAAAAGTACGAGGGAGCTGCTTGCGATTACACAGTGTCCCTTTAAGAAACACAAAATGAAGATTTTGGAGTGGCCTAGTCAAAGTCCACACCTAAATCCCATTGAGATGCTGTGGCATGGCCTTAAAGTTGTACTTCCGTGGTTATTTCATTAATATTTCTGTGTTCTCCATTATTATTGAATGCATTCTGCACGTTTCTGTTTAAACCTTCTGGTATCTTTGTATCCAGCTGTATTTGTACACTAGAAGAGGGCTTGTGGTCCCGGCAGGCTTTTCCGGTCCTTCTCATGAATTTCCGTCTATTGGCTGGCTCCCATCAGTGTATGAAGGAAGCTCCGCCCTCCGCTCTTATTTCCCACAACAGAAAAGAGCCGACAAAAAGTTTGTTCCGTCATGCTAACAAACAGTTAGCTAATTAGCTTCTCAACTCCAAGCACAGTCGTGCCGTCTTTACTTCTAGTGTGAGTGGAGGGTTACCTGCCTTCCAATGGACAGATAGAAACCCCACGGGGAACGCTATTTGCAATGTTACGTAAGTGCAGCTGTTCCCATTCGCTCCTCTTCGTATTGTTTCTGTATAGGCCAGCCGCTGGGGCGCACGCTAGCAGTCAGCATGTGTAAGAAACGGAAACCCTCCGATTTCAGGCAGAAATGGGTTCAGTGGAGAGGCCTTAAAAAGGTGGTTCATGCTGCAAAGATGAGTGGAACAAAATTCCTCCACAGCGCTGTAGAAGACTCACTGCCAGTTATCACTGCAAACGCTTGATTGCAGTTGTTGCTGCTAAGGGTGGAACAACCAGTTATTAGGTTTAGGGGGCAATCACTTTTTCACACAAGGCCATGAGGGTTTGGATCCCCCCTCTTTGTCTCACATTTAAATCGGTTTGATGATCTGAAACATAAGTGTGACAAACATGCAAAAAAAAAGAAAGAAAAGAAATCAGGAAGGAGGCAAATACTTTTTCACACAGCTGTATATCAAAAAATTTAGATTTTGACTCACAGAAGGATGAAAAATTCAGGTAAGGTGTGGTAAGGTATTGTGACATTCAATTGTTTTGTGACATTCTATTGTTGAGAAAAAGAAAATTCAGAAGTGCCCAAATTCAAATAAACGCCCATTTACCGTTGATCCTGCTATATCATGGGACGACTGCTGTGCTCTCATAGCTTTAGACTTTGTAAATAATTGTCCTGTAAATATGATAAATGTAGGCTGATTCCATCAAAACTTGTAGATGCTATAAGTAAATAAGAACATTTCAAGCCACCCATGACTCTGCATTGCACAGTGAAAGATCTAGCCAAGTGCAATTCTTCTTAATAAAAATGATAAATGGCAGAGGATCGCTTTTAAGGTCATAGAGATCCAGCAGTTGCTCTTAGTAGGCTGGCAGGAGACAAATTATGCCCAGTTTTCTTCTTTCTCTCAGTGCCTCCAAGGAACCGAAGAAAGAGAAAACTGTACACTTTCCACACAAAGAGGCGAGTTAATCAAAGTGCTGAGATAAAAGTCATTTAAACCTTTGTACGCACTGGATGACCTTTTGAAAAATGTTTCGTTTCTGAGTGAGTGACAATCTTCATTTAAATGGCATGTAATTGTTCCACAAATACCAAGACTTTCTTGTTAACATCAGCACACAGGTTGATGTCCGCAATCTCACTGGAAGAATCAGCCTTTTCTCTTCTCCTCGAGTCACTGCCCACCTACATTTATTACATAATTAATCCCACGACTCCCACACACCAGCCACCTGAGTGTTCTCTTGGGTCATGAGCAAACATACTATCTACCTCTGAGCTGTTCTTCGTGTGACAGTGGATGCGGCCATGGGGGGCTGTGACTTGTTTGCAGACAGGCTTTAGTACTTCAAATTGTGTATTATAGCTGCATATCTCAGCTTCCTCTAAAATCTAGCATGCTGAACGTGGCTTATGTGGGCCTAATCAGTTTGTATTGCATAACGCAGTTGGGGGAGTAAAAGCCCAGACCCATGACTTGGGGGACAGGGCACTGGTGTGTGGCAGTGGTACATGAAACTCTGTCATCTCACATTAATGTGTGATGAGAGGAAGAAGAGGAGGAGGAAGAGGATGGCATTCAGCCATCACTGTCAGCTCTTTTGCTCCCCCTACAGGACGGAAAGGGGGAGCAGTCTGCCTGGAGCTGCAGCAGGGAAGAAAGTGGGAGTTAATAGAGAGATTCATCTCACAGACTAAGAAGTCAGAGAAAAGGCAATCAAGAAAAGTTCAATACTTATTTCCATCAGTGCCTTATTTCTTTCAAACAAAATCATCTCAAGTATAGTTTCCTTTAAATGTGTTAGAGGAAGATGATCTGTCCATATGTCTGATTATATGAGAATTTTCTTTTTTCAACCAGCAGTACTACCAGATATCTGATTATCTTTATTGCAATATTTTATCATCCCATTAATCGACTCCTTGCTTCTGGGTCATCTTCGCATTAATAATGTGATTCAGTTGATCAATAGTCAGCTGCAGATCGGCTATTTGATTATTTGTGTAAATATTTCAGTTCTGCTTAAAAGGCCCTCTCCTTCGTTCTAATGTGACTTAAGTGCAATATTAAAAAGATGCACATATTCATCCAGATGGGCATGGATCACGTGTTATTTCATTTCCAGAAGTATAAACGTGCATTTACTCACCAGCTAAATTTCTGTATCACTTAGACTCCTTTGTAAGGTATTTTGCTGAGTCGCCCTCTAGTGTACATCCATATAATGGGAGAGATGGGGCAGCCTCCTGAATAGCATTATCTGCAGCAAAACTCCCTCATTTCACCAATACTTTAAGTAGAACGAACAAACCTGTACTATTGTCCTGTGAGTTCAGACTGTTGTCTGGGTAGCTCACTGATCTTGTCAGCTGTGCCGCGGTGGTACATGTCAGGGGGCGCCCGGCCTGTAGAGTGTAGAAAGTCCCCCAATAACAAACGGAGAGCTAACTCTGAACTCACAGGACAATAGGGGATTATCACGCTTACCGGAAGTTCCGGTTATTTGGACACTTCCTCTTCCGGGCCATGTTAACGACAGCCGTTCCTGCTCTGTTATACTGTTTAAATCGGATAAACTCCAAACATACTTAAGTTTTCATTCTAGACTGAAGTCATACTAAGGAAGAAGTGGATCAAAGCGATCGATTCCCTACGGTGAAGGGCCGAACTTTATAATAAAACACACGTTTGTTTGTCGCCGGTGGGGCACAACACCGGCACTTCACAGCATGCTAACATTAGCCAGCTAACGTTTACTGACGTGCTTAACATTGTGCGTCTTAAAACACACAAACATCTGAAAATCGTGTCTGTACCTCCCCGTTTCCAGTGGAACAACTGGGGACTGCCAAGAAAGGAGACGCTTTCAGATGCTTGTGTGTTTTCAGCCGCACAAAGTTAGGCACGTCATCGAGCTGGCTAATGCTAACCTGCTAACACGACTGCGCAGTCTGCCGGCCACAAACAAACGTGTATCGTTTTATTATAAAGTTCGGTCCTTCACCGCGGCGAATCGGTCGTTTTAATCCACTTCTTCCTTAGCATCACTTCAGTCTGGAATGAAAACTTGGCATTGGCGTTTATCCGATTTACAAAGTTTAACAGTAGTAGCTGGCGGACTATTGTTAAGAGGAAGTGTACAAATACCGGGAACTTCCGGTAAGCGTGATAATCCCCTATAGTACTCGTTTGTTCGTTCTACTTAAAGTATCGGTGAAATGAAGGAGTTTTGCTTCAAATAATGCCTTGTAGAAAGGCTGCTCCATCTCTCCCATTATATGGATGTACACCAGAGGGCGACTCAACAAAATATCGTACAAAGGAGTCAAAGTGATACAGAAATGTCCCGGTGAGTAAATGCACATATAAACTCCTAGAAATAAGGTCCAAGTTGGAAAAAAACTAGTTATCCTTTAAAGGGATCATCTACCAATTGGAAGGTAAGCGGTCCAGCTCGCGGTCCCTTCAAGTGCGCCTGGGTAAGACACAGGAAAACATAGTACTGTAAAAATTCTACTGTAAAATTACAGTTGGGAATAATTTGGAAATGTGATTAATTGGACTATGTTATGCAACAACTCATCAGGAATATCAAAGAATTATCCTCCCTGCAACTCAGATAAACATCATAATCAGAATAACATCCTACTGCATTTTCCACCTTCACCACTAATTGGTACCCTGCTGCCCCCGCTGCCGACTGCAGCGCTTAATCCGGTCAGCTGAGAGTGACTGGCTGCAATCTGCCCTCTCTCTTGGACCTGTGCTTCTCCTTTGAGGTGGGCAGGAAAGATGATGGCTGATCTTGCTACTTCCCACCCAGGTCACAAACTTTTAATCCCTCTTGCCTCCAGCAGGAGGCTGCAGTCCATCAGGACCAAAACCTCACACCACAGAGACGGTTTCTTCCCGTCTGGTGTTGGATTCATCAGTGAAGCTTCCTTCCATATTCATAACTGACACCACAATAAGCATTTACAGATTTACATAGATTTTTTATGTCTACACTGGTGAATATTGTTTATGTTCTGCCTGTTTTTGTGTTTTGTTGCTCTGTTTTTCTTGATTTTGCACCACTACCCCAGAAAAAAATCCTTGTATATGCAAACTTATTAGTCTTACAAAGTAAAATGGTCAGAATATTACTGTCCACTATAAAGCAAGTCTATAGGAATAAGAATATTATTTATAGGCACCTTTAAATACTATCATGGTCAAAAATAAGAAACAGCAATGACACAAACAATGACGGAGCAAAAGACCATCCAGTAAAAACTGTTAAATGAGGGGTAAGCCAGTCTGAACGGGTGTGTTTTGAGATGTCATCTAAAGGTGGGCAAAGATTAGGGATGGGCAATATCAAAATTTTCTATTGATACCATACAGGTATTTCGTGGTTTTTTCATCAGCATCAATGCCAATACAGATACCTTTTGTCCCTTAAAAGAAAATCGCATGATTGTGCATTTTTCATTAATATCTTGAATGCAAGGGCAACATCAAATGTAAACTTGAGAACCGGAGTACTGTAAAGAAATGTTTTTAAAACAATATGAAGCATATTGATGAGTAAATTAAACAAAAATAAGATTCAAAAACTTCTTTCAATTATCTAATAACTTAAGTACTGGTTGAGATTATTTCAATTTATTCAGTGAAAAATGTCCAAATGTAAAATACTGTATATTGGTAATATTATAAATTTGACAAAATAATATGCAATAATCTGCATTAAAGCACTGAAAGATACAAAAACATCATCATCATCACTAACAGCAGCAGCATCATCATGACCTCTGACAGGCTTCCACCATCATGTGACACAGAAGCTAGAATCTGGATGCTTTCACACATAATTTCATCGCCTAAAACTCTCAGAAGTGAAAACAAATTGCATGTTTTTTTTTTTTTTTTTTATCTGTACAGTGGTATCTAGATACCAAAAGGGAAAAAAAAGTATCCAATATGATATTTTGTCTGGTTGGTATTGGAGTATCGACTCCAGCGAATCGGTACGCTCGTCCCTATTGATCTTTTACATGGATGTCCTGAATAAATGAGTTCCAGAGTGGTGGAGCAAAGAAGAAGGAAGGAGAGTATGAGGTAGCTCAGCGAGGTATGGAGAGCAAGACTGAGTAGAGATGTGAAGGTTAGGAGGAGCAGACAAGAGCAGGATGACAGGACGTACAGTTTAAAGAGGTTCTCTAAACAGTCAATGCTTCTTCTATTCAGCATTGCTTTTTATCACTAACTGTTAGTGCAGAACTCTTTGCAGTGTGCGGTCCGGCTCTTAGGGGATAATTTATTCCTTCAACTCAGATGTGCCACTTTCAGTGAAGCTGTGAGGTCAAGATGACTGTTTTCTTCATGTTTTTCTTCCCTCTGAAAGCTACTCTGTGTCTCCCTCTGGCTCTAGTGGGTGTGTTGTACAGGATGTTGTTTTTCTTCTGATACCAGGGTAACCATGGCGACGATCTGTCTCATGGCTGCGTAAATACACATTTCCCTAAAAAAATTCCAATCATTGTCACGCCTGGATGGTTTCAGGACGTTTTCTTAGAAGTTCCTCACTCGGAAAAACAGTTTTTCACTTTGTTCATCTCTGAAAAGTGCGACTGAATTTTCATTAAATCTGCTGTCATCTGCCTTCCTCACACTCTGCTATCATTCCTCTTCTGTCATGTAGGTCTTATGTGCAAAATGAATGTGTGCATCCTGTTTTTGAGTCCATATTGTCACAATGTAGCATCACAAGACCTTCCTTTATATTTCCCTAAACGACATACACAAATGGAAGGGATTTTCTCAGCAAATATAACCTAGCTAAAAACCATCTTGGTATTAAAAATGAAGCTTGTGAGATTTTGTCAGAGGAGAGAGCATCACCACAGGTGCCATTGCCAAAGTAAGTCATTATGGATCATAGGAGAAAGACAACTGTATCATAATTTGAAAATTTGTAATCTTATTTTCATGTCCTGTAATAATACTGCATCATCTCTCTCAACATTATTAGCGGCTTCAGGTGGTTTTTCTGACAGCCTCTTCAGATGAACATCAACAGGCAGCACACAGACCAACACTTGGTTTGATGGCAGTGGCGTTATATCTCAAGACTTTCGGAGGCGATAGAGAGGAAATATCTGCAAAGTTATTTATATTTTTACAACAATTTTTTTGCTTATTTTCATACCTGGTTACTTTACACTGTTTTTATTTACATGTTTCTTTTATGGTGGCTTGATGTATCATTTCATTCTGTGGTGCAACTCCGATCTAATGATCTTCAGTGACAGTAAAGTCCTCAGTCTGTCTGTCTGTCTGTCTGACTGATACAAACTATCAGAATTTACTGTGTTCACAAAGCACATCCGCTCAGTACATCTGTTTCTACTGACTGATCAAAATGAGCAAAGTATGTAAACATAATCAGCAAAGGTGTGAACCTATTCTGTCTCCAAGTTCCTACACAGTGGGACAAATTTCTGTAAACTGCACTCTAAAAAGTTTTGTTATTGCAGCTAATGCACAGTATATACACACACACACACACCTCCATGTGCAATGTACACACACACACACACACACACACGCACACACACATATATATATATATATATATATATATATATATATATATATATTTTTTTATATATATATATATCTGTATATATATACAGTATATATATATCTATCTATATATATATAAGATAGATATATATGTGTGTGTATATGTACACAACACCTGCATGCCCAAAATAAGCTTTGCTTTTCCAGATGAAGCTGAATTGGGATTTTTAAGTAGATTTAAACTTAAATCTAAGGCTTGAGAATGATCAGAAACTTTGTAAATAAGGAGGAAATTGTGGGTTTTGGTGGATGTGGTTCAACACAGGAACGAGGCACCAATATGCTTGGAAAGAAATTGTGTTAAATGTACAACAGTTGAAACAATTAATTTTTATCTTGGCTGGCTGGGCAGCTCACTGGGTGCTCAGCACCCTTTCACCTCTGATGCTGATATTTATTTCAGTATTTTTTAGAAGTCTTTTTTTCATTTTAGAAACTTTATAAACAATGATTTACATTCTTTATTCGAAAATAAACTAAATTATTTAGGTTGAATAACTTAGTTAGATTGTGGTTACTCATTTAAACAATTTAAGTTGGTTCAACTGTTGTGCTTTTACAGTGCAAAAGCACCAGAGGTCACTAAGTTCACACGACTGACTCCAATTTCCATAGTGACACATTTCAGACACAACAGAGGAATTATTCCCCGAAGCGACACCTCAGCTCTCCCAGAGAAGGTTCCTCCTGCGTCTTTCTGGTGGCCATCATTCATAAAGAAGAAGGTATGGAAAAAAAAGAGAAGGAAGTGAATGGAGCTGCGAGGAGTGCTGAGACAGGTGGCTTGTGGGAGAGCCAGGAAGTCCTGCCAATCACCTCAGAGAGAGCCGGAAAGGATGGAGGCAGAGTGGGCGGGTGGATGAGAAAGGAGAGGTGGAGAAGCTGCAAAGGAGAGATGGAGTGGAGGATAGAGTGATAGATTGATGGAGGGAATTAAAACAGGGATTGGGGCAGGAGGTAAGAGACATAGCAGAGAGGAGGAACTGCACAGTGGACTCAGAGAGGTGGGTCTTTCAGATGGGTTGATATCAAAGTAAACAGGAGGCAACAACACTGGTGATATAAAAGAATGGAATAAGGTCCTCCAGTGATCCTCGGTGTCCTCGCTCGGAGACAGTACAGTACCAATGATTGCTTTTCTGGCGAGCCACTGAAGCCATCTAAAACGAATGGAAATAAATTGAAGGGTGAGTGTGTGTGTGTGTGGGTGAGGAAGAGGGAGGAGGAGAGGCACCCCGCTCTGCACGAGGTGAGTGACAGGCATGAATATTTAATGCCTCTCGCCGTCGCCGAGGTGACGGATATCAGCACGTCAGTCTTGCTTCGGATCCATTCACAGCTGCCGCATTATTGGCACAATTAGACAGGGATAAGGCCCTGATTAATTGAACCAGGCTCTCCATTCAATCCCTCCACACCAGCATAGGTCACATATCTGGATAGCAGTGTGCTCCTTTCCACTGAGTGATTACGAGCTGAAATACTGATGGCAGCCATGCACGCTCACACCTTAAGTCGCTCTGACTAGCCGATGGAAGACTCATGGGAATTTCTCTGAGCATACTGACTGTGCGATGTGCAGACTACATAAATTATGCAATCTGAATTTACAAAAAGCTGAAACAGTATGGGAAATTCATATTTCACTGCAGGCTGTAAGAAGATATTCCTTGTTTTGTCTGATATGCATCATTGATTATTTAGCAGATATCAATAGCTGCATTTAAGTATGGACAAATATATTGAAGTTTGGGACAAGGACGATTAATTAAGAATTTTATAATCTTACTTCAAACAGGTGGTGCCAACAGAAATGGCATCTATAAAAGGTTGAATGTTTGACGAGCAAATATGAGCTGGGTGATATAAGCATTAAACAGTACAAAAACAAAGTTCCTCAAAGATTAAGTAGAGAAAGTGTCAGGTGCGCTGCTGGTGTCCCTCAAATTTCTCATGGAAGGGAACAAGAAGGCCGAGGATAATCCAAAATGGAAAAAATCTAGGTCAAGGCACTCAAAAGCCTTTAATATACTGGACTAGAACACACCACTAAAAATACACCAACGCATATCGGCCTGCGCCTTCTTCAGGGTGTACACCCTGAGCACCTCTTTGAGTGCCTGGACCTGGATTTTTTCTGTTTTGGATTATCCTCTGCCTTCCCCAAAGATTGTTAGAGATTTGCACATTTCTGCGTCTACAGACCGGGGATGTCGAGGTTTGAATTGGGGTGTGACATGACTGCTTCTGTAGCTTCAGCATGCATCAAATACAACTCTCTGCGAAATGCACAATGTATCTTTCTCAGTCTGACTGAATCAGGGCACGGTCTCATGAACGTCCCAACGAACTAGACTTGAACAATCTGGATTCTCGCAGCAGGGGTCCGACAACTCTGCCCGGTTTCATGGTTGTTTTCAGAAACAACCATGAGCAAAAAGAAAGAGACGGCAAAACTCTGTATTGAGCCGGTGGCGTCACGACCTGTAAGAGTGCGATGTCTGTCACTAATAGACGATCTGTGCACGTACTTGCGTTGTAGTTGACATTTGTGTAAACGTTCTTTGCTAAATGTTATGAAGAACGGCACCTCATCAGTGCAGCAGAGCATGCTGACCGAGAGAGAGCCAGCACGAAGTTCCGAGAAACGTGTCCCGTGTTCCAAGCATTCCGGACTTCTGGACTTTGCAATCGTCCTCTTCCAACCGTTCTGTTCTGACAATTGTTCCGGACTTTTGACGCGGTCGCATGGCGCAAAATATACGGATCAAATCCCTTTTCTGGACTTGAGAATGTTTTAATCGTGACAAAAGTGTCCATGTGACCCTGCCCTCAGTAAAACTCATGGATACACCGATTATTACATAGTTTAACTCCTCTGCTCCTTGAACGCACCATCGCTATCTTTTAGTGTTTTGTAAAAAACATACGGTCGGCCGGGTGGTGCAGTCGTAGTTAGGAAGCAAAGTCAGAAAGTAAAGAGGAGATATTCAGTGTATCTGCCTTCACAGGGAAAGAGAGAGGACAAAATCGTAATGTTTAGAAACCAGATGTGGACTGTAAATTCCTTGTTTTTTTTAGTCGTATCAAACCAAATGGCACTGTACAAATTGTTGTCAAATCATTATTGAATCGTATCGGCAGAGGGCTTCACTGTATCATAAGACAAGACAAGATAAGATACTTTATTGTGCCACGAGGTGAAATTTTTCTTGGGCACAGTAGTACAGATGCATAAAATGACAGATAATAAGACAAAGCGTCAGTGCAACAACATAATCAGTATAAATAAAGACAGTAAAAAATGCAGAGTTCTGGTGCAACACTGCACACAACATAAAGTGCAATGCAAAAAGGGCAAAACAAGAAAGGATATCCTCCATAAGACATGGGCGATCAGTGCAGTTCATTCTGTGGCAACTAATAATGTAACTAAACCACCACCACCCCCTACCCCAGCCATCCCCAATTAGCAGCCCATAGGCCACATCCGGTCCGTGAGAGTAAAATGTCGGCATCATAGCTGCTCTGTGTGTGTTCCTCTCAGAGTTTCTCCACCCCCCCCCCCACCCCCCCCCACCCCCCGCGTCCTCACATGAGGCTCCAGCACCACGTTAACCACTTCAAAATCAGACACTAATATCAGTGTTTTTAAACTCTACCAGGGACAAAGATGTTTTTAGGCCTGTTTTAGAGGAAGTGGAGCCCCTGAAACATTCTTAACCCCCCTAAATTATCATAGATTTCATTGATTTCACAGGCTGCACGGTGGCGTGGTGGTTAGCACTGCAGCCTCACAGTAAGAAGGTCACTAGTTCAATTCCCAGCTGGGGAGGGGGTTCAAACAATTCCAACAGTGGCCTTCCTGTGTGGAGTTTGCATGTTCTCCCCGTGTATCCGTGGGTTCTCTCCGGGTTCTCCAGTTTCCTCCCACCATCCAAAGACATGCATGTTAGGTTAATTGATCACTTTAAATTGTCCCTAGGAATGAATGTGAGTGTGCATGGTTGTCTGTCTCTCTGTGTTGGCCCTGCGACAGACTGGCGACCTGTCCAGGGTGTACCCCGCCTCTCGCCTGATAACAGCTGGGATAGGCTCCAGCAACCCCCGCAACCCTGAACTGGATAAGCGGTACAGAAAATGACTGACTAATTGATTTCATTATTGGCTTTGTAATGAAGCCCACATGTACTTTTAATAGTTTTATCCTTGATGGGCTGATGATGATCGCGTTATTTCCCAGCTGTCTTGAACGCAGCACAGCTGTGAAATGAGTCTTAGGTTTCGTTTCTCTGTCCTGTTCGTGTCCTGTCCGCCGTCGACCAGTTTAAATCGTCTTCTCCGGTGTAAGACCCAACACCAGTTGATGGAGGTCTATAGGTCTATTTTAGTTTAATTAGTAAGATGGAGGAGGAAGCAGTCGCTTCAGCGAGGAGCAGCCAGAGTTTTTCCTCCTGCAGATGGAGAATGCACATCACGGTCGTAGCTTAAAATGGATCAGCTGTAGGTGTTTATTCCAGCATGTATCTGAGATGTGAACTTTAAGGATATTTAAGGCAACTCCACTACATGAAATGGTTTCATTAGGACTTTAAACAAAAATTAACCTTTCTTTGTCATCAGTGGGGTTTTTTAATCACTATGTTTCAGTCATTTATTGATTATTATTCTTGATGATTCTGTGATGAAGTTCAGAAATGTAATGTCCCTTCACAGCATTCAGCTGTCACATGATTAATGATATATTACATCATGTGCCATATAAATTCTGATGCTGTCAGTG